>CM070105.1:1537044-1639544 GCA_036178185.1 Liparis tanakae | reverse complement strand
TTCACCGCCTCCACGGCTCCGGGCAGCGGCTCCAGCTCCACGAAGAAGTCCTTGGACTCCCAGATACTGATGGCTTTCTCCTGGGGGGAAAACAAGAGGAACAAACATCGCAGATCAGTATCAGTGCACGTAGATAACAGTGTGTGTGTGTGTGTGTGTGTGTGTCCACGTGAGAGGACATGTGCTCTGGAGAACGCCAATGAAGCAGGAGCTGAGAAGTCCATGAGCTTCGTGTGTCAGGTTCAACGTGGACCTTGGACATCGAGGTTTACGACTTCTTGACAGAGTGTTTGTAGTTCTAGGTAGTTTTTAATGTTTTAATGGTTCAATATGTAGTTTGTTGTTGTTGTTGTTATGGGATAGCATGTAAGGCATGTGTCCGCTCAGATTAGTTGTTCAACTACACGCTGCAAATCCATAGACAGGGCGTGTGTGTGTGTGTGTGTGGGGGTGTGTGTGTGAGTGTGTGTGTGGGGGGGAGATTATTAATGTTATATTCTGCTAGTTATTCTCTCATATCAGTGCCAGATTACAGCAGAAGTAATGTAAGGTCCTTTTCTTAAAGACGTCTTTGTTCTTTTATTAAACTAAACGTCTGTTATTGATCGTCTCTACACAACATAACCCTTCACAGTGGGATTTGCTGTGTAAGCTATCACTATTTTAAGATATCAGCTTTTTACTTTTACCTTTTACCTCACAGTTTATGTATTTGATAAACATCCGCAACAGGCTGCAAGGAGACCATCTTGCTGCCTGCCAGCGGATTTCAATGACCGGGCCAGATGTTTCTGACTCTCCTTATCAAGAGGCTCTGGAACTCTTCTTTGAAAAGCCCCGAAAAATCCACTGCAGTGACAAAACGTGCCCCCTTTGTGGTGGTCATGAAAAGAAATGAACGCCAACATGTTTCAAGTGTTTGTGTCGGTCGGTCGGTCGGTCCCCCTGAAGCTGTAACCATGGGGAAACACTGCACAGTCTGTGTATGTGACATAAGAATTACAATCTGTTAAAATGTGACTGTTTTAAAAGGGGACCCAGCTATGGGCCTCTGTGTAATAAATATATTTAAATAAATATATATAAATATATGTATATAAATATATATATATGTATATAAATAAATGTAAATAATTATGTTTATTTATTTATATATGCATTTATATATATATATATACATAAATACATATATACATATGTATATATAATACACATATATACATACAAATATATAAATACACATATATATAAATATATATACACATATATATATATATATACACATATACATATATATATATATATATAAATACATATGATACATACATACATAACGTTGTATATATATATATATATATATATATATATATATATATACACACATGTATATAGTACGTGTGTGTGTGCCACTTACACACAGGTCGCTCCTCAGCTGCCCGTACTGCGTGGACACCCAGAACCCTCTCCTGTCGTCCAGGGCGATGTGGGGTTCTTCCGGGTACCGGGCCCGGTACTTCTTCAGGAACCCCCCCTCGAAGTCCGCCAGCACCCCGTCCATGTCAACCAGGACCCGCAGCCGCTTACCGGAGGGAGCGGAGGAGGAGAAGGAGGAGGAGGAGGACGAAGACATGTCGGCGCAGATCCGCTTCAAAAGGTCACGCAGCGAAGTTTTCCGTGTTCCGAGTAGGCGCGCGGTGCCGAACAGTGACACCATCCCACTGCCGACTCCCGAACTGAAGCGGCGATGACGTGACGTTAAACGACGGAAATTAAGTCACCGCGTGAAAGTCGAAAGTTTTAAAAACGCCGCGGCGGTGAAAATACACGTGGCTGTGTTGTTATATGTTTGTTTATCTCCACTTTAACGTATTTCTTCGCTGGCAGTTGAGCGAACTAACTGTCGGCCGTTAGCCTGCGGTTAGCCGACCCCGGCTAGCCGCCTAGGTCAGGCGCGACATGCCGTCGGACGCGGTGCAATGGTGCTCGCGCTTGCTTCGTGTGTCAAGTGTGTGTTTAACTGCTCCCCGGGCGACTCAAAGCCTCATTAGTATTTATGTGACTTCTTCAAACGTACACAGCATCTGGGAACATCTGGCTGAAGGGAACCCGAGCAGCGCACGACTGCGACGCCACCGCGGAAAGAGAAGCTTAACCCGGCGAGAACAATCTGTGCTTCGCTGCAAAGATATGTTAGAGAACAAGAGAGAGGGCTCACTCCGTTGCGTTGTATTAAAGTGTATATCTTTATAGTGTATGGCACAATTTGCATTTGACACATTATTGCAAATGTATTATTACTATTGTGAATATTGTTATTATGTCTGACTGCATGTTACAAATAATAAAAAAGTGGAGGATCCATACACTGAATAAAATGCAAGATATTTGAACATTTGCCAAAGTAAATGTTTGATCAGTGCTTTGTCCCCGTTCTCTTCTCTTTTGCTCTACCTTATATATTGTAAATCGGGTTCAGACATTTGCATTTGCCACTGATCACAAATGGCACATGGCATTACAGTAACACTAAGCCAATGGAAGATATGGTGGTACAGCAATAATAAAAAAATCATGCCATTATATATGAAGCATGCACTAAGTATCACCAAAGATAACATCATCCATTTTTACTGTATGGAAGTTGGGCTCAAACATTGAAAGGCACCAATGAATTAGTGTGCTGTTAATGGTAAGTATCTACTAAATGTAAACTAGCTGTATAATATGTTAGGCAGGAGCTCTGACATTTCATACCATCTTTGTTCAAAACACGGTAGATTATACGTCAGTTCCTGTATTTTCCTTTTCCCTAAAAAGGGAGAATTGTGGTCACAATTAGACAACTGCAGTAACCTGACTCTCACATGAGACAAAAACAACATTTTTCAAATTCCTTAAAAGAAAAACAATTGTCAAATTAAAAAAATATGATACAGTACTGCAATGCTTTCGGCACATCGTGTGTCTGTCCCTTTAAGCATCCGACGGTTGGTTCGTAAATCTCGTTGCAGTCTGTTCTGTTTTTTTATAATCTCGCGATAGCTTTACTTCAGTGGCGGCTGTGTGGCCCCTCTGTCTTAGTCCGGACGGAGTTGTTTCTGACGTTTGAATGAAAAACAGTGCAAATTACCTCCACTTTGGACCCAAGAAATAATGGCTTCAGCCTTGGAGCAGTTTGTGAACAATGTGCGGCAGCTCTCCGCTCAAGGTAGGGTCTCTAAACTCATTCGAGTTGGAAGTGTTCGCTAGTTAGCCATCATATGCTATCCAATGCCTTGCCGATAGCTAGGCTGCCAAACTGGTCAGAGCCCTCTTTTTCTGCTTTATCATGTAAACACACCGCACAAAACGACTTCCTCTGGCGGCGAGAGTTCTGTAAAGTGTCGCTCAGAGATTCGTTGGTGCCTCGACAGCCGCGAACTTGGTGGTTCATCAGAAGAAAATGTCAAAATCAAGACTTTTTGTTTTTGATCTAGAAAATAATTTATCAGGGCTGCCTACCGGTAGTCCCGCCCCCGCCCCCACGCGATTGGCTGGCGATCGGATTTAGCGAATCCCATTGGCTTAAAGTCATCTGTCAATCGTACTTTAATTTCCTCTTGCAAGGCCTTGACAGGACACTTGACCGGCCTATTTATACTGAAACACTCAGCGTCAGCGTGGCGGTTGTGAAGCATGTAATGCTTCAATTGGTTGTAAACATGTGTGAAGAACAGTCTGACCGTCGCGGACTACAATAATGGCGATGTTATCAATGTTGCGACCACTAAAAACCATTAAAAAAGCCCTCGCATACTACATAAAAGTCTTGCTGTCTCCTCTTGTTATATTGTATGAAGTTAACCTCGTCATGCACAATGACTGAATGCCATTGCCGTTTCTTATGTGCAGTGTCATATTCATCTACATTTTAAATGTGCATTTTAATGGCATTACATTTCAGTATAATAACATTCAAAGTACATTCAAAAGGGATCTGGCATTGCATAATCTTAGCTTTGAGCCGTGTGTCCAAAAGAGCATGCGACAGGGTGTCCAGGGTGATTTTAAAGTGTCTCTGTTCTCCCGACCCTTCGTCCCCAGGCCAGATGACTCAGCTGTGCGAGTTGATCAACAAGAGTGGGGAGCTGCTGGCCAAAAACCTGTCCCACCTGGACACAGTGCTGGGGGCCCTGGACATCCAGGAGCACTCCCTCGGCGTGCTGGCTGTGCTGTAAGTAGCCGACCTCTCCTCGCCGTTTCTGGACTCCCTCCTGCCTTCAAGGCGCCGCTCGCTCCTGCTCCACTCACTTCTGAATCGGGTCGAGAGATCCCGTTGTATCGTTGTATTGTTGAAGGTCATATTGTGTATTGATTTGAGGCGAGAGGCGGTTGACCCTTGGAGAAAGATGGTTAACGAGGAGATAATGGTGGACGCAGCTTTGTTGCCATGGGAGTAAAGGGGGACATTTCTACTGCATCTTATATTTTGATTATTATAGACTGTTGGTAGCGGGGAGCATGGCTTATTTATTCACACCCAATGCAGATCAAAGCTACCTGTTGCATGTGCAACCAATAATGAAGAGCTCAACTAAATAATTGGGAGTATCTGTTATTATTCCGGTCCTCTGGGACGTCGTCCCTCACCTCCTCCTCTGTCCTTACAGATTTGTGAAGTTCTCCATGCCAAACATCCCTGACTTCGAGACGCTCTTCTCCCAGGTCCAGCTCTTCATCAGTACTTGCAACGGGGAGCACATTAGATATGCAACCGACACTTGTAAGTCCAGAAACTGTTATGTTTTTACAAGTTATTATATACTGGCAGGGGAGGATATTTACATGTTTTTTAGGGGGCAGTTTTTTCTCCCACTGACTGAAATCCAGCGGCATTTAAAAATAAATTGTGGGCACTTTTTGAAACTTAAATAACATCAAAAATAATAAATCTAATTATTTAGGCTTACAGTATATGAGCAATTGCCATAGAAATGTCAATAATAAGACTTTTAGGCTGCAGGCTACAGATTCAAAGTGTTTTCTGAGGTTATTCTTTGTTATTCTTATTTCTTTGTGGTTATTTATTTTTATTAAATGTTTTTTAACAACTATTAACAATTATAAGTTATTTATAAGTTATTTATCATTTAAAATTGTACTTATTGTATACATACCCAGTATAGATAGGACACACAACAAATAACACAAATAAAATTCTATTAAATGATCATAATTACCAGAGGACATTATTATTCGGGGCCGTTTGTTGCCTCCTGACATCAGGGGTGACACTATATTTCTTTGGGGCATTTCTTTTGTTGCCCTCGTGTATTTCCGACGTGTTCACTGGCTTTTTCAACTCGAATGTTCTCTGAGTAACAGAAGAGCGTGCTGCGCCGTCCGTGTTGTCTGTGACGGAGGCTGTAATGCTCTTCATCTCACGTTCAGTGCCGGACATTAATTTAAAAGTCACTCTCAAACCTTTTTGGGGACAGAAATGAATCCAGGAATATCTTTAGTGACTCGCTGCATCTCGGACGCGAGAGCATCGCTCAGGCTCAACGGACCCCAAAGAGTGAGCCACTAACTGGAGACCCTCCTCTCCCTCCTCTTCCTCCTCTCCCTCCTCTTCTGTTCCCTCTCAGTTGCTGGTCTCTGCCACCAGTTGACAAACGCCCTGGTGGAGCGGAAACAGGTGAGACGACTCTGACTGTGGCGAAAGTTTAATATTCATGATCTACAGCTCAAGTTCATCAGCAGCGTGTTGATGTTCAACAACCGAGTGGACGTTAGTGGGGAAAAAAACTAATTGAGCGTATGAAATGTTTAAAACCCGGAGCTGGGTGAAATATGTTTTTGCACCTCTATTAAAAAGAATCGGAAGAATTCTATATATGTATTATTTATTTTACTAAAGTTGCCACATGCTCGCCACTAAACTCTGTAGGGTTCATACGGTTATGGAAAACCTGGAAAAGTCAAAATGGTTATTTCCCGGACTGGAAAAGTCCTGAAAAAAATGTAAACCCCAAAAGTTTGCCTTTTTTTTAATGCTTTAGAATTGTCATTGTTAGTTTGAATAAGAGGTTTTCTCTCTCTTTCAGATTTCACAAAACGTTTGGTTATGTAAATTTGGTTTACGTCCTGAATGAGAGGGTTGCTGTTGCTGTTGCTGTTGTTGTTGTTGTTGTTGTTGTTGTTGTTGTCGTCTGCCTTCATGTATTCTGTGTGAGTCCCGCCGTGTAACAACACGTCCTCGTTGTGTAACGCTGCTCCACGTTGTAGCTTGTGAGTGAG
This sequence comes from Liparis tanakae, assembly GCA_036178185.1. NCBI lineage: Eukaryota > Metazoa > Chordata > Actinopteri > Perciformes > Liparidae > Liparis > Liparis tanakae. The sequence goes on along the minus strand of CM070105.1, from coordinate 1,633,265 downwards.
AAACTATTTTCATGTTGCGTGCCCTTGGCGGGGAAAGCATACACACACACACACACACACACACACACACACACACGAGAGGTTATACAGGAAATGCAGATTCTAATCTCATTCGTCACCGACTGAGTCTCCATGTTTTCCTTCTTAATCTGAATATTTGTTATGCATTTTAAAGTAAACTAAGTATAACTTAATAAAATCTTCTCCTCCTCCTCCTCCTCCTCCTCCTCCTCCTCCTCCTCCTCCTCCTCCTCCTCCTCCTCCTCTCCAGCCACTGCGGGGCGTCGTCGTCCTGAAACAGGCCATCGACAAAATGCAGATGAACACAAACCAACTTACCTCAGTTCATGCCGACCTGTGTCAGGTGAGCTCCTCCCCAGGTGCTCCTGAAACATCGTTATCTCCAAGCCTGGAAAAGTCCTGGAGAGAAAACAATCCGTACATGTTGTTCCATTCATGTGAGCGTTCACGCCGAGTTTGACATGCTTCATGTTTCTTTAAAGACGACGCCGCCATGCGCTCTTTCATACTCGCACGTTGTTTACTGCCTGCTTTAGGATTCTCTTTGTAGTTTAAATACGACGAGTTCTCATCGTCTGCACCGAGATTTCATGAGAGTTTGGTGATGGACTTTTGGTGAGAAGTCCTGGCCACCCATTGGTGGACTGGCCACGCCCCCTGTTTGACTCGTCTCCCCCGTCTCCCCCGTCTCCTGCAGCTGTGCTTGTTAGCGAAGTCCTTCAAGCCCGTCCTGCCCTTCCTGGAGTTGGACATGATGGACATCTGCAAGGAGAACGGAGCGTACGAAGCAAAGCACTTTTTATGTTACTACTACTACGGCGGCATGATCTACACGGGCCTCAAGAACTTTGAGAGAGCGCTGTACTTCTACGAACAGGTACTCTCCAAAATACTCCCCGACATACCCCCCCCCCCCCCCCCCCGCGCGTCCGCCGCGTTCTTCTTCGTCCTCGTCTTCGGACGAGCGTAACGCCGTCTGTCCTCCTGCCAGGCGATCACCACCCCGGCCATGGCGGTGAGCCACATCATGCTGGAAGCCTACAAGAAATACATCCTGGTGTCGCTCATCCTCCACGGGAAGGTGCAGCCGCTGCCCAAGTACACCTCGCAAATAGTCGGGCGCTTCATCAAGGTGAGGCGGGAGGACGTAGTTCATGTAGCCCCGATGCTCTACTCGACCGCGTTAGTTAGGTGTCACTTTTTGAAACTTGTCAAATAATAGATATTCTTATTTAGGCTCACTGTATATGAGCAATTGTCATAACATTTCAATAATAAGACTTTTAGGCAGCAGTCTACAGATTTAAAGTCAGGGTTCGTACGGTCATGGGAAACCTGGAAAAGTCATGGAATTTTAAAATAGTCCCTTCCAGGCCTGGAAAAGTCATGGAAAGAAACTGAAATCATAAAAGTTTTGGAAAAGTCATGGAAATTTGTTATCATGTGTTCATTTACGCCGATTTTTTTTAAGAAAGCCGCTTAAAATGTAAGCCGGCGTACGCTTTTAATACGCAAGATTTACTAAATTGTTCGTGTTTGGTCATGTTTGGTCATGGAAGTTTGGTATAAAGTCATGGAAAAGTCATGGAAATCCATTGGTCAACATGTGTAAGAACCCTGAAAGTGTTTTCTGTGATTTTTATTTTATTTTTTAACCCCCCAGAAAAAAAGAAATGATAAATCAGACGATCCTATTCAATGTTATTCTTATTTCTTTGTAATTATTTCTTGTTATTACGTTTTGTAAACTACTATTAACAATTGTAACTTTTTTCTTTGGTTTTTGATAATGCAAAATTATATTTATTGATTATTTTAACTAGTACTGATAGGACATTGACAAAGAACAAGAAGCTATTACATTATCATAACCATGGGGCTTTGTTTTGCGTCTCCTCTTGATATCAGGGGCAACATTATTTATATCTTGGGGTCAGTTGAGCCGTCTGACGTGTTCATCAGGGTTCGTACGCTCATGGAAAACCTGGAAAAGTCATGACATTTTACAATGGTTATTTCCAGGCCTGGAAAAGTCATGAAAAAAATCACAAAAGTCATGGAAATGTGTTTAATTCACGTGTTCATTTACGGCGAGTTTGAAATGATTATTATGTTTTTGAAGGAAAGACGCTCAAAATATAAGCCGGCAGACGCTCTCTTACTGGCGGCGCAATTTATTTATTTTTCCGCGTTGCAAGTGAACGCACCGTGACTAAAGTTCGCTGGCCATTTATTTAATTTAAGGTATACTGTAAGCTTTGGAATTCACAGTTTAAATACTAAATGTTCTCACTGTTTCATGTATGAACCGAGACTTCAGATGGACGTCGTCATGGAGACGGCGGGTGAACTCCTGCAGTTGATCGTCTGTTGAAGTCATCGTTGTCGTTTCTCTCTCTCTCTCTCTCTCTCTCTCTCTTCGTTCCCCCTCTCGTGTCCGTTGGCCCGGCTGCCGCAGCCCTTGAGCAACGCGTACCACGAGCTGGCCCAGGTGTACAGCAGCAACAACCCGTCCGAGCTGCGCGGCGTGGTCAACAAGCACACGGACAGCTTCTCCAGGGACAGCAACACGGGGCTCGTCAAGCAGGCGCTGTCCTCGCTGTACAAGAAGAACATCCAGAGGCTCACCAAGGTGGGGGCTGCTGCTCCTCCTCCTCCTGCTGCTGCTGCTCCTGCTGCTGCTCCTGCTGCTCCTCCTCCTCCTCCTCCTGTTCTGGTTTTCTTCCCATGTGTTCCACCTCTGTTCTTGTTCTTCTCCTCCTCCTTCCTACGTTTACAACCTCCGTCATTCTTCTTCTTCTTCTTCTTCTTCTTCTTCTTCTTCTTCTTCTTCTTCTTCTTCTTCTTCTTCTTCTTCTTCTCCTCCTTCCTACGTTTACAACCTTCGTTCTTCTTCTTCTTCCTCCCACATGTTACACCTTTCTTCTTCTTCTTCTTCTTCTTCTTCTTCTTCTTCTTCTTCTTCTTCTTCTTCTTCTTCTTCTTCTTCTTCTTCTTCTTCTCCTCCTTCCCACATACGTTTACACCTTTCTTCTTCTTCTTCTTCTTCTTCTTCTTCTTCTTCTTCTCCTCCTTCCTACGTTTACAACCTCCGTCATTCTTCTTCTTCTTCTTCTTCTTCTTCTTCTTCTTCTTCTTCTTCTTCTTCCTACGTTTACAACCTCGTTTACAACCTCCCGTCATTCTTCTTCTTCTTCTTCTTCTTCTTCTTCTTCTTCTTCTTCTCCTTCCTACGTTTACAACCTTCGTTCTTCTTCTTCTTCCTCCCACATGTTACACCTTTCTTCTTCTTCTTCTTCTTCTTCTTCTTCTTCTTCTTCTTCTTCTTCTTCTTCTTCTTCGCTGCAGGTGAACTCACCTTCATTCATTTGAGTCATTTAAGGTTTTATACCGTATGCTTTGGGATTCTTTCCTTTAGTCTGATGTTTTCTGCTCGTGGACATGTGGTTTAAAGTGGTGGAACCCGGTTATCGTTTCATTCTCCGTGTCCCGTTCCTCCCGCAGACTTTTCTGACGCTGTCTTTGCAAGACATGGCGAGTCGAGTGCAGCTGTCCGGCCCGCTGGAGGCCGAGAAATACGTCTTACACATGGTGAGTGTCTCTCTCTCTCTCTCTCTCTCTCTCTCTCATTATCTGGTTTCATAGAACTCTTATTTATTAATCCGCCTCTCTACTAAACGCCTTCCCGTGGTTTCAGATTGAAGACGGCGAGATCTACGCTAGCATTAACCAAAAGGACGGCATGGTCTGCTTCCACGACAACCCCGAAAAATACAACAACCCAGCGATGCTCCACAAAATCGACCAGGAGGTGAGTGCCCTGTCCGGCTGTCGGCTCGCGGTCCCGATGGAGCGCCGCGCGCTGACGCCGTGTCCTCTTCTCGCCCTCCAGATGTTGAAATGTATAGAGGTGGACGAGAAACTAAAGTCTATGGATCAAGAAATCACAGTAAACCCTCAATTTGTGCAGAAGGTGAGGCGACGAAGCGTCTAAATATGGAGTTATTGTTATTATTGTTGTTGTTATTGTTATTGCTCACGTCATGCTCTGGTATCTGAACTTCTGGCGTTGTGTGTTCCAGAGTATGGGATCGCAGGAGGACGATGTCGGTAGCAAAACGTCAAGTTATTCCTGAGGGGCCTCGGGGGGGCGATCTCCCCAGGAGGAGTTGGATCTTTTTTTTTTTTCTTTTTTTTTTTTTTAAAGAGGAAAACACAAAACAAACAATCATTCTACTGCATACGGACTTTGGTCAGGGAACATCTGAGTGTGGAATGATGATGAATTTGGTTGTTCTTTCTTCACAGTGTCAACAAACGGTCCTCACAGGAAGGAAAGAAAGCAAAATCTCAATTTTGTCCGTGTTTTATTTATGAATGTTCAGGTTGGAGCGCCACTGCTTTCATTTAACACAAACCACAAGAATTAAAGTGTAAAGAAACAACGAAACAACTGGATGTATTTGTTCCAAACGTGTGTGAGTGACCTCCCTGTCTGTGTTGCTGCATGATGGCCGAGGAACACGCCCCACATTCTGCACCTGTAAAGACTGAAGTGACCCCCTCACACCTGGTGGTTAGAATGTAGAACTGCAGCCCGTACACATGGACACGCCCTGGACCGGCACCACGGAGGAGGGGTCGACCCGGTGCACTGTTTACTCCTTCTTTTCCCTTTCATTTTCTTTTGGGGGGGGGTTGTTTTTTTTTAGGTTGGATCCACTAGAGGTCGCTAGAGCACTGTATAGAAAACCGGTCTGACAGCTTGTTGTGACAGGTGAACCGTCAACAGATGAAACCAAACTGTCGGGATGTCTGGGAGCTTGAGCTTTGCGATTGTGGATCTGTTAATAATAAATTGTTTAAGAATATAGTTCTGCGTTTCATGCTTTCTTTTGGTGAAAATATCCTTATCTTAAATTGAACCAGTGGCGGCGAACATTAAACTTAAATCCCCAGAGGATCGTTTGTTGAGCTCCCACCGGTCGGAGGCCGGAGCTCCCAGAGGAGACGCTGCAGGTGGGAGTCAAACCAGGAAACAGGAAGTCAGTTCAACTGACCAAAAAATAAAAGACCAAATCGTGCTGAATCAGCCATTTGGCCTTTTAGTTTTTAGTTGCACCAAATGGTAAATTATAAGTTAAAGGCAACAATGGTGTATTGTTGTACGGTTTTATAAACTCACTCTAGAGTACAAAGAGTGAACCACAACAATACTTTGTGTAATACTTTATATTTGTCTGGCATCAGACCAGAGTGTCTACGTCACACTCACTACAACGATACTGTAATGACCTCATTGCACCACTAGATGGAGACAGCATACAGTACTAGAGCCAGGAACCGGCTTCAGACTGGACTCCTCCCCTTTCAGCTCTCCCATTATTATATATATTTATATATATATATATATATATATATTTATTTGTATTTATATATATTATATATAAATAAATAATACAAATATATATATATAAATATATACACTGTATATACATATATTATATATATATATATATATTAAATAAATATATATTATATATTTATTTAATATATATATATGGTATTCGATCAGATGCATTAGACCAACTCACTCCGATACCACGTAATAAAAGTCCCAACGGTTAAAAAGTGCAATTAATTAAAACACCTAAAAAATATATATATAATAACAATAGATCACATGATTACTTTTATTTAAAAGCGGTCGCTCAAAGTGAAGACGCCGTAACGAGAAATATCTCCAGATTCTGGTTTAAGTGCTTTAATCCTGCGTTCTCTCTAATCGCCACCAGGGGGCGACTCATCTGGCTCCAGAAAAAGGGAAAAGGAGGCAGATTGTATGGAAGTCTAGGAGAGATGACTCTGCTTCTCACTCCAGTAATCTTGAGTTTATCTTCAGTTCAGGGGGGCGGGGCTACCTTGTGATCAGAATAATCTGAATAAGTCTCTCAGCTAATTCTTTTCACAGAGTTCTCACCCAATGAAAGTTAATCGTCATATGTTGGTCGCCTGTAAACGCCTTTAATTCCTCACTCGGTTGTGCTTCCTCTCTTGCAAAAAGACGGCGACAGCCCAAAATGACAAATCTTTAGCTTCGAAAACTAAAAAAACTAAATCCTCCACTTGTTCTCTCGGCGTTCTCCTGAACGTGTAAAGTCTGTTTGGTAACCGTGAGATGTCTCCAGCCGGGTTCTGCTCCACGCCGACGCTCGTTCAGCGAAGAGGACCGTCATCCCTTGAATAAATAATAATAATGGACGCCCACGCTTCTGTAGGATGATCAGCAGCCGGAGTCCAACGGGAGATTTTAACGTCATTATATCTGTTAGCGTTCTGGTTCTGCACGACGAGAACCACAGAGACATAAGGGTTCTTAAAGAGTTCTTTAAATGGCTTTGTGATTCCATCGCCTACTGAGGAACCATTCTTTCATTTGAGACACGTTTATACGTTCTTTAAAGAACTCTTTAAGGAAAAGGTTATTTAAAGAACCCTGATTTAAAATGTTCTTTGAGGGACCAGAAATGGTGCCTTAAAGAACCATGTTAAGGTTCTTTAAGGCACCTGTATAGGTTCTTTGTGTGCTCTCCTTGCTCAGATAAAAGTCTTCTAAAGAAATCTGTCATTTCATTTCAGATGTTTGTCTTGGACAGAAAACACAAAGAAGAAGAAGAAGAATCTGTTCTCACGACGCCGGGCGACAAGTAAAGTTATTAAAACACGAGACAGAACGTCAACATGAGAACCAGACCGGTGACGTCTGGGGATGTGACTGATATCTGATAATACTAGAACATCCTATAATACTAGAACATCTGATAGTACTAGAATATATGATAGTACTAGAATATATGATAGTACTAAAACATCTGATAATACTATATACCTGATAATACTAGAACATCCTATAATACTAGAATATCTGATAGTACTAGAATATATGATAGTACTAGAACATCTGATAATACCATATACCTGATAATACTAGAACATCCTATAATACTAGAACATCTGATAGTACTAGAATATATGATAGTACTAGAATATATGATAGTACTAGAACATCTGATACTAGAACATCTGATACTAGAATACATGATAATACTAGAATATATGATAAAAGGGGAACTACATTTGGTTGGCACGGTTACCGTTTATGTAACTATTGTTTAAACATAATTTATGTAACTATTGTTTAAACATAATGTATGTAACTATTGTTTAAACATTATTTATTTAACTATTGTTTTAACAGCCTTTATTTAACTATTGTTTAAACATTATTTAGTTAACTATTGTTTAAACATCATTTATTAAACTATTGTTTAAACATCATTTATTTCACTATTGTTTAAACATCATTTATTTAACTATTGTTTTAACAGCCTTTATTTAACTGTTTCAGTTCTTAACCTTGAGTGCCTTGAAAGGCGCCTTATAAATAAAATGTTTATTTTTATTAACTTAAGTTGAAATGCAGTTATTGAAGTACTGATAATTGTCGTAGACGTCTTTAATTCTTTCTGCTTTTAACTCGACAACTTTTCATTTGCTAATCCTCAACTCAACGCTCCGTTATGTAATTGCAGCGTCAGTAAAGATGAGAGCGGTCTGAAGGCGTCATCTCAGAATAACTTTACTCCTATTGAACCGTCTTTAACCACTTGAGTTTTGACTTTTGATTGGCTCACGTATCAGACGGAGGTCTGATACGTGAGCCAATCAAAAGTCTTGCTTCTCAAAAAAAAACAAAAAAATAAACAAGAAGCCGACAGACAAAATGCTAAAAACGTCAAAAATACCCTCAACACTTCTTTCCTCTCTTTGCTCTATTGTGTTTATTTGCATGATTTCCTTTGTGCTAAACTCGTTATCCGTTCTCCGCTCATCGTCGTCGTATATATATTGTTGTGTATATTTAAAGTGTCGTAATAATTGATGAGCAGTAAGCGTTCTGCGTGGGGAGTTCACTGCCCCGGAGAAATGCTGGAATTCACAGCGTCCCCTCGGGTACCATCTGTATACAACAGTGTATTCTGCGGTGGTGTGTTCAGGGATCACATGTTGGAGTTCCTCCAGGGATTGCATTCCTGGGGGGGGGGGGGATATCACAGACTCACAAACGCTTCATCTACACATCCACGCTTTTTAATCGCAGACACGAGGACGTCGGAGCGTCCGTTACAATCAATGATCACAGGATTATTCTAGAACAGTCACATTAACATCTGACGTTATGACGTCACACACCACACTAACACAGGATATATAATCTGAGGGATATAGAACTGAAGATGAGAACTGAAGATGAGAACTGAAGATGAGAGAACTGAAGATGAGAACTGAAGATGAGAGAACTGAAGATGAGAGAACTGAAGATGAGAGAACTGAAGATGAGAGAACTGAAGATGAGAGAACTGAAGATGAGAACTGAAGATGAGAGAGCTGAAGAGGAGAGAACTGAAGAGGAGAGAACTGAAGATGAGAGAACTGAAGATGAGAACTGAAGATGAGAACTGAAGATGAGAACTGAAGAGGAGAGAACTGAAGATGAGAACTGAAGATGAGAGAACTGAAGAGGAGAGAACTGAAGAGGAGAGAACTGAAGATGAGAACTGAAGATGAGAGAACTGAAGAGGAGAGAACTGAAGAGGAGAGAACTGAAGATGAGAGAACTGAAGATGAGAGAACTGAAGAGGAGAGAACTGAAGAGGAGAGAACTGAAGATGAGAACTGAAGATGAGAACTGAAGATGAGAGAACTGAAGATGAGAGAACTGAAGATGAGAGAACTGAAGATGAGAGAACTGAAGATGAGAACTGAAGATGAGAACTGAAGATGAGAGAACTGAAGATGAGAGAACTGAAGAGGAGAGAACTGAAGAGGAGAGAACTGAAGAGGAGAGAACTGAAGATGAGAGAACTGAAGATGAGAGAACTGAAGAGGAGAGAACAGAAGAGGAGAGAACTGAAGATGAGAGAACTGAAGATGAGAACTGAATATGAGAGAACTGAAGATGAGAACTGAAGATGAGAACTGAAGATGAGAGAACTGAAGAGGAGAGAACTGAAGAGGAGAGAACTGAAGAGGAGAGAACTGAAGAGGAGAGAAATGAAGAGGAGAGCTCTCCGCTGCCTCTGGTCCGTTGGGTCGACGTCGTTTCGCTGTTCGTTGATTTCATCGTTTTACAAGAAGTTGAAAGGCACAAAAAGAAAAGTCACTGAACATAAAAACATCCGGAGCTGAGCTGTGGAGTTCAGGTGACGTGACATTGTGTGTCGTATGAATCATTTTAACAACAAACATCAACAACAGTCACTGGAGTCGTGTTCTTGTTGCCGAAGCTGAACCCAAAAATACTTTTCTTTTCTTTTTCTGAGCGTATGACTTGACTAGTTCGAGACTCAAACGAGCAGAAGGACCCACAGGTAGAGTCGTCGTTGAGCGGCGCCTCCTCCTCGGGAGGAGCAGGAGGAGGAGCACCTTCTAGCCCTTCCCAAAATGAACTTTGTGTTCCCGAGAAAAAAAGAAGAACAAACGGAGCGCAGTAGACCCGAGGGTTCCCGCGCTCCTCCAGCCCCTCCTCCTCTTCTTCTTCTGTGGTGCACGCGGCGCGGCGGCAGGACTCCAGACGAAGTCACAAAGAGCCCCGAACCAAAACCACCCGCTGCAGAAGATGATGTCATGTCAGAGATAATCTGGTCTTCACCAGATTACAGAGCAGGAGGCGGCTGCAGGTCCCCGCCTCCTCGGACCAGAGGACCAACGGCTCGAGAGCATCAAACGCTCCGCTAACGACGTGGAGGTAATTAAGGGAGAGGGGGGGGGAATCTCGCTTCAGTTCACTGGGGGGGTCTCGCTTCAGTTCACGGAGGGGGGGGGGGTCTCGCTTTAGTTCACTTCATTTCAGCTCGTTGAGTTTGGGTGGGTGTGAAATGTGTCGGCTCATATTATCCTTCACTGTGCTCCACGAGAGAAAGAGATATGGAGGATATAGAGGGTAGAGATATAGAGGATGGAGATATAGAGAATAGAGATATAGAGGATAGAGGATGGAGATATAGAGGATAGAGGTTAGAGGATGGAGATATAGAGAATAGAGATAAAGAGGATAGAGGTTAGAGGATGGAGATATAGAGGATAGAGGTTAGAGGATGGAGATATAGAGGATATAGATATAGAGGCTAGAGATATAGAGATATAGAGGCTAGAGATATAGAGGATATAGATATAGAGGTTATAGGATGGAGATATAGAGGATAGAGATATAGATGATAGAGATATAGAGGATGGAGATATAGAGGATAGAGATAAAGAGGATGGAGATATAGAGGATAGAGATAAAGAGGATAGAGGCTAGAGGATGGAGATATAGAGATATAGAGGCTAGAGATATAGAGGCTAGAGATATAGAGGTTAGAGGATGGAGATATAGAGGATAGAGATATAGATGATAGAGATATAGAGGATGGAGATATAGAGATAAAGAGGATGGAGATATAGAGGATAGAGATAAAGAGGATGGAGATATAGAGGATATAGATAAAGAGGATGGAGATATAGAGGATAGAGATAAAGAGGATGGAGATATAGAGGATAGAGATAAAGTGGATAGAGATATAGAGGATAGAGATTTAGAGGATATCTCTGGTGCAGACGGATACAGGTACACAGCATGATGAAGCATGTCTCAGGGTCACTCAGAGGTCATGAGGCCCGATGACCCCGTTGAAGTCTTTGGTGCCGTGAGGCGTCACCACTCGGTCCACTGGGTCGCCATGGAGACGCTTCAATATGAACCGACAGTGAACTGGAGACGAGAGCCACGATGTCACGAGTCGTTGGATGCATTGAGGTTAAAGGTCACCGGACAGGTTGAAGGTCACCGGACAGGTTAAAGGTCACCGGACAGGTTAAAGGTCACCGGACAGGTTGAAGGTCACCTGACAGGTTAAAGGTCACCTGACAGGTTAAAGGTGTGTTATCACACTGACATACAATTCATATTTCAACAATAAGGGCCCTTGATGTTGTTTGTTGAGATGTGTGATGAGTCGGGCCGTAAAAACTCTGTGTATCGAGTTACACCAGTATGTATGTATATATATATATATATATATATATATATATATATATATAGACGTCTGCATTCAACACACTGGGAGGGTCTGACAGAAGAGGCTCTCCAGGTGCATCTTGGGAATGATAGGATCCATAGTTGTGTATTGATGCAGGTTGAGCTCTTTGTTTTTCTCGTGTCGTGTTCTCAGTAGATACGGTACACACACACACACACACACACACACACACACACAAACACACACATACACAAGTTAAAGCCAAGAATAAATAAACAAAATCTCCCCCCCTTCTCTCTCTCTCCCTCTCTAACTACACAACACATATTCCTCCTGTTGGTAATTATTTTCGCGGTCCCAGGCCGACACTGAACCGACGACATGCACTCCAAACACAGAACACGGGCCCTTTACTTACGCAGGGGTACCGTTCAGGCCCAGTACCACGTACATATGATGGGTTGCACAAATAATGACACTAATACATTACAATAATACCGTTGAGTTGGATGAAAAAACATTTTGAAGGTTATACATGTCAAAGTGAAGCCGTGTGAGAGGGAGAAAGGTCACCGAGAGGTTCCCCGCCTCCGTCAGCTCCGATCCATAATCCCGGATGTTCAACTCCAGGGTTTGGGGGTCCAGAGCGTCCTCCGGGGTCTTTGCCATGTTTTTGGTTTGCTTGGTTGCCGGTGTAAGACCAGTCAGCTGGTGTGAATAACACAGTTGGCTTCTGATTGTGTGTCTTTCAAAGTCTCCATAGAATAACAGTGCTTGGTGTTTTTTGTGTGTGTGTTTTCTCGAGCAGTATTTCCACGTCTGGAGAAATCAATCCGGAACCGGAGGAGTGCTCCACCCCCTCGGACCTGTCTCTCTGGATGTCCACCGCGGTCCATCCTCCTGCGTCTTGTTGTTATTCGATTTTCTTTTTTGACGAAAACTCGATAGAAACCCCTGGAGCTGACGGGAGCAACATCAGGATTCACCACGTTTGTTTGAATGCAGTTCTTAAAAAAAGAAGAACCGCTCCGGTTGCCTCATCGGCCGACACCGAGAGGTCGATGTCGTGTTGCTGACCTCTGGACCGCCTTCAGGGGATCGTCTTCTCGTGTCCGTGAGCAGCCGCTGACTCCTCCCCCAGCCCCTCCATCCTCAGGGGTCAGTCGCTCTGTGCAGCCGGCTCATCGGTCCACGAGCCCCGCCTCCCTCGGCCTCCTCTGGACGCGCCGCCTCGCCTTCAGATGCTGGTCTGCAGCTCGCCGTTGAGCAGGGCGGCGTTGTGGGCCTCCAGGCTGGCGTTGATGACGGAGGCGTCGTGGGCCATCCGGCTGCGGTCCGCCCGGCTGTCGCTGCGCTCCACCTCGTCCAGGCCCGCCACCTTCTTCAGGCACAGCACGTTCTGGAAGCTCTTCTTGAAGTTGTCCGACAGGAAGGCGTACAGGATGGGGTTGGCGCAGCTGTTGGCGTAGCCCAGCACCACCACGAAGTCGAAGGTGCTCTTCACGGCGGAGGTGGGGTTGATGGAGCTGGCCACGGAGGCCACGTTGAAGACGTAGAACGGCAGCCAGCAGAGGACGAACACCGCCACCACGATGGACACCATCCGCGTCACCTTCCGCTCGGAGCGCTTCCTCTTGGTGGAACCGACCCGCATCCCGGAGGACTTCACCTGGCAGAGGAAGAGCGGCGTGAACCGTGTCCTGAAGGAGTTCTTCACAGAACCTATAAAGGTTCCTCAGAGAACCTCCAAAACATGGTTCTTTAAGGCACCATTTCTGGTTCTACAAAGAACCTTTCGAACCAGGGTTCTTTAAAGAACCATTTCATTAAAGAGTTCTTCAAAGAACCTATAAAGGTGTCTCAAATAACCTTTAAAACATGGTTCTTTAAGGCACCATGTCTGGTTCCACAAAGAACCTTTTAAACTAGAGTTCTTTAATTAACCATTTCATTAAAGAATTATTCAAAGAACCTATAAAGGTGCCTCAAAGAACATCCAACAACTGTTCTTTAAGGCACCATTTCTGGTTCCACAAAGAACCTTTTGAACCAGGGTTCTTTAATGAACCATTTCATTAAAGAGTTCTTCAAAGAACCTATAAAGGTGTCTTAAAGAACCTCCAAAAATGGTTCTTTAAGGCACCATTTCTGGTTCCACGAAGAACCTTTAAACCAGGGTTCTTTAATGAACCATTTCCTTAAAGAGTTCTTCAAAGAACTTATAAAGGTGCCTCAAATAACCTTACAAACTAGGGTTCTTTAATGAACCATTTCATTAAAGAGTTATTCAAAGAACCTATAAAGAGGCCTCAAAGAACCTTTAAAACATGGTTCTTTAAGGCACCATTTATGGTTCCACAAAGAACCTTCTTCCTAGAAACACAAAGCCTAAGAACCATTTGAGAACCCTTATAGTTCTGCGTGTTTAATCAGCGTCTTAGTCTTGTAGCCAGCCATACACACATCTCGTTGGCCTATCCCAGCGCCCCGTGGGGAGGCGGCTCTCACCTTGACGATGATGAACAGGTAGCACAGACAGATGACCGCCAGCGGCAAGAAGAAGCCGATGAAGAAGGTGTAGATGATGAAGGCCGTGTAGTAGACGTCTTGGGGCTCCGGCCACACGATGCCGCACACGGGCACCTTGTTGAGGCCGCTGAAGATCAGCGTGGGCAGGATGACCAGCAGGGACACGCCCCACACCGACAGGTTGATGAGCTTGGCCACGCGGGGCTTCCGCCATCTGGTGGACTTGATGGGGTGGACCACGGCCAGGTACCGGTCGATGCTCATCACCGTCAGGCAGAAGATGCTGGTGAACTGATTGAGGGAGTCTGGGAGGGGAGAGAGGAACGGGCAATGAAGCCGTGGATCAAGTGAGAGCGGCAGTGAAACGTGAGGTGAAGCCAGGATAGACCGCCAGAGTCTAAATATCTTGACACCCTCAGAGTTCTCAAGACCTTTTTGAGGGTGTTTTTGTTGGAATGTCGATCTTTCAAAAGACGTTCCACATTTAATCTGGTCTCGACCGAGTCGAGGCCTCTGACCTCGGTCTTGCCTCTCTAGCCCTTCAAAGTCTTGGTCCTTTCTCGGTCTGATACCCTCAGGTCTTGGTCCTGGTTTAGATGGTCTTGAATGCAACACTACTACACTTACTAAATGAAGCAGCAAGACAAGCTTATATAAAGATGAAGCCGCGAGCCTGGAGACAGTCGGCTTAGCTGAGACTATTCCCCAAAATGTGGAACCTTTAAGATTCCTATTGTCCGTATTTAAGATATGGGCCTTCAACTCAGTCTTGCCTCTCTAGCCCTTCAAAGTCTTGGTCCTTTCTCGGTCTGATACCCTCAGGTCTTGGTCCTGGTTTGGATGGTCTTGAATGCAACACTGCTACACTTATATAATGAAGCAGTATGTGGGAAGACAAGCTTATTTAAAGATGAAGCTGGCTTAGCTAAGACTATTCCCAAACTGTGGAACCCTTAAGACTCCTATCATCCGACTTAACATTTTATGAATAATTTCCCTCTGGACAAAGACCAAAACCTATCTATTTTGCCTCTGTGTAGAAACCTTGAGTCAATCCTTTTCCCAGGATGCACCTTGAGCCCATCCCCCTCCTCACACCTACCCACGGTCATGATCAACCTGCACAGCACCTCTCCGAAGGGCCAGTGCACCAGCGCCAGCTGCAGGGCGATGAAGGGCAGGCTCATCATGCACAGCACGTCGGCCACCGCCAGGTTCAGGATGTAGATGTTGGTCACCGTCTTCATCTTGGCGTAGCGCAGGATGACGTAGATGACCAGCGCGTTGCCGCACAGCCCCACGCCGCACACCACGAAATAGATGAAGGTGATCACCACGGAGCTGGTCTTGTCCTGGTGGTGCTCCCTGGTCTTGGAGACGTTCAGGTTCAGGTCCGACTCGTTGCCCTGGATGTAGCTGTCGTACAGCAGGGGCTCGGGGAGGGAGATGTTCAGGGGGGTGGTGAGGAAGGGCCACTGGTCCAAGGCCATGGTGGCAGAGAGGGGGCGGGGCTTAGGCTATCAGAGGGTTCCAAGGCTCTAAAGATGACAACGGGCCGAGATGTAACTCGTGAAGGAAGTCGGGATGGAGGTGGATGCTATCGGGTTTGAGATCACATGCTCCAAAGCACTTTGGAGGGGGTCAAAGGGTTTTGGGGGTCATTAATGTGGAACCACGAGTATCACATCCCAGCTGTAGAGAAACAGAAGACAGATCTATGGAGAGAGAGAGAGAGAGAGAGAGAGAGAGAGAATTGTAAGTTTGACAATCACTTCAAAAAAGATATCGATGTTCCTTTGATCTCCGTGGCAGCCGTCACGAGGTCGCATTACATAACTCTGCTTTCAAGTCTCCCATCAGAGGAACGTGTCAAATATTCTGCAGACGCGTGAGGGGGGCACATTTCAACATCACGGCATCACAAGCTATCGGCACGTCTCATCCGGTCCTGTTGCTCTTCTGTTCTTGTTTGTTGCTGTAAATCAAACCGACGCTACATAGAGTCAAGTAGTCCAGGTTAGGAGTGTGTGTGTACGTGTGTGTACATGTGTGTACGTGTGTGTACGTGTGTGTATGCATACATGCAAAAGAAGAAGAACAAATGTTTATTCAATTGATCGGGGGACAGCTGTGGCTCCGGGGCCGGATCACTCCCTCTGTCCCCGCGGCGACAGATTGACCCGAATCACAAGAGATTATGGGATGTCGGGGGGGGGGGGGGGGGGTATTGACCTGTGTGTCGTCCACAACACATTCAATGAAAATACTAAAACGATCTTTTTTTAAGCATCATAATCGTCAGTGATTACGTCGACTCACTGGTCAGCGCTGTGTGTCTGGCAGCGTGCACGGCTGCACACACACTCATCACCCGGCTGCACACACACTCATCACCCGGCTGCACACACACTCATCACCCGGCTGCACACACACTCATCACCCGGCTGCACACACACTCATCAACCGGCTGCACACACACTCATGGGTTGGCTTCACACACACACTCATTAGCCGGCTGCACACACAATCATTAGCCGGCTGCACACACACTCATCAACCGGCTGCGCACACACACACTCATCACCCGGCTGCACACACACTCATCACCCGGCTGCACACACACTCATCACCCGGCTGCACACACACTCATCAACCGGCTGCGCGCACACACACTCATCAACCGGCTGCGCACACACACACTCATCAGCCGGCTGCACATACACTCATGGGTTGGCTTCACACACACACTCAGCCGGCTGCGCGGGGGTTTCACAATCTGTAAAATCGTCATCAGAGCTCCGAACCGTTCGAGGCCAACATGATGTCCAAGCTTCTTTTGAAGTGTTCCCGCTCTCGTGATTGACAGGAACGTTCCATCGTTCTGAGGTCACTGCTGGGCTTTAGACCGTTATGGTGGAAGAGTGCAGGAAGGGCCGAGCACTGTAACAACTATTTTTTTTACACACTAATTAAACTGTTATAACTGAAAATAAAGAAAAACACATAATACAGTTGAGAGTGTGAGAGAGAGAGAGAGAGAGAGAGAGAGAGAGAGAGAGATTCAATCTGCACTAATGATAAAAACAATATTTTTTAAGGTTCGTAGTGTTATTTCCTAGAGGGGGGGGGGGGGCTTGTGATATAATATTCATATTATGTGATAACATCTTTAATCACCTGGCAAAGTAATTGTGTTATGAAAGACTGCATTGCTCTTTCTTTTCTTTGGCTATTAAAACTTGTGGGTAGAAACTTCTCAACAGGCTCACAGGGATAAGTGAAGATATGAGATATGATAGAGTGAACATATGAGATATGATAGAGTGAATATATGAGATATGATAGAGTGAACATATGAGATATGATAGAGTGAACATATGAGATATGATAGAGTGAATATATGAGATATGATAGAGTGAACATATGAGATATGTATATATGAGATATGTGATATATGATAGATCGAATATATGAGATATGATAGAGTGAAGATATGAGATATGATAGAGTGAACACATGAGATATGTGATATGTGATATATGATAGATCGAATATATGAGATATGATAGAGTGAAGATATGAGATATGTATATATGAGATATGTGATATATGATAGATCGAATATATGAGATATGATAGAGTGAAGATATGAGATATGATAGAGTGAACACATGAGATATGTGATATGTGATATATGATAGATCGAATATATGAGATATGATAGAGTGAAGATATGAGATATGATAGAGTGAATATGTGAGATACAGTATGTGATATGATAGAGTTATATATGATTTGATAGAGTGAAGATATGAGATGTGATAGAGCGAATATATGAGATATGGTATATACAGTATAGTTATATATGATATGATTGAGTGAATATGCATCGCAGCTCAAACTGCCGGATGGGGGTCGGCTGCCAGGGAAACCGCAGCAGCCTCGCGCGAGGCACGTCCAGCTCCACAGGAGACCAGCGGAGTGGACACTAGAGACAAAAAGCGTCTGCGGCGGGTTGCGAACCCACAACCTCCTGATGGAAGGACGCTCGCGCGCACACATCCTTAAATGCTCTCCCTGTTCTTCTACTGGGGGTTATTCCCCTCCTCTTAAAGCGAATGGCAGGACTTCTCATCTCACACATGCCGAGAGACGAGCACACCTTCACGCGCCACGAGCAGCTTCATTAAAAGTGCGCAAAACGAGAAATAGAGCGTCACTTACTTTAGAAAAGAACACAGAACACGTCCTCTTCATTTCAATCCATCGTGGCACAGCGTCACTCACGGGGAACACGGAGTCCGGTCTGCGTGGCGCGCGCCAGCCTCTCCATCCACCTGCTCCGCGGGTATTACGCACGGCGCCCACTCGCCACCTCCGTCACAGCGCGTGGTTCTACGACGGCTCTTCTTCTTCTTCTTTTACTACCTACCTCTAGGAAATAATCCACGTTTGTAAAATACTTTGATGAGAAGAAGAAGATGAAGAAGAAGAAGAAGAAGAAGAAGATGATGATGAAGAAAAAGAAGAAGAAGAAGAAGAAGAAGGAAAAAGAAGGGGGGGAAAAGCCGCGGCGCGCTCTCAGTGCGTTGTGCGTCCACCGAGAAAGACTTGGCAGCGAATCCCCTGTGGCAGAGAGAAAGAGAGAGAGAGAGAGAGAGAGAGAGAGAGAGAGAGAGAGAGAGAGAGCGCCTGAGCGGCAAATCAGTGGAGAAGTTGAGCGGATTTTGAGTCATGCAGAGTTGGTCCTATTTTCTGGTGCCATGTGTTTTTTTCATACATATAATTATATATATTATATATATATCGCTGCAAACTGTCAGCCAAGCAGCTATCCATGCAGCGTGTTCTCCGCCTCTACCTGAACTTCCAGCCCGACGTTGTCTTCAAGGCACGTGGAGCTCTCTGTGTTCCCGCAGAGAGCCTCGCGGATCCGTCCCGTCTGTCAGCCGGACAGAGAACCGCACTGAGACCTGGAGGACGGAGCTCCTTATGCCTTCATGGAGGAGGAGTGATGCCGTGCAGATGGCGTGCATCCTCCACGACCTCTCCGTGAGAACATGTCCTGACGCGGAGCGTCCCGACAGAAGTGCTTCTATTATTACGGAGCAGCTGTCTCCTGATATCAAAAGATTAATGTATCTGTGTGTGTGTGTGTGTGTGTGTGTGTGTGTGTGTGTGTGTGTGTGTAAGTAAACAAGGCTCTGTGGCATCGTCAGTGCAGAATACCCCCATCCCCGTGACCCCAGTGGGGTCAGGAGGGTTCAGGTGTGTTTGCTGGTTGGAGGTCGTCAGGTTGCTGGTGCGTCACTGAGCCGCGTGGACTCATCTAAAGGAGCTGCAGCAGCATCAACTGTTGCTTTGACACGCCGATGGTGGACACCCTCGTCTTCATCGTTCATAGACGTTTCTCAGAGTTTATTTGCCTGAAGTGGCTTCGAGCGAGTCAACAGAGCGCCGTTACAACATCGCTCTGGACGTCAGCGGTCAACGGCTCCGCGCGCCCCTCAACTCTGACTCCGGCGTAAGTCAACACGAAATATAGTTTAAGGGTAAAGGTCCACGGAGATAAGGCGTGAGGGAGAGACTCCTATGCTTTACTTTATACTCTCGCCGACACGCCTCCTGACCCCAACAGACGGGACTTTTCTTTCCCTCGACTAGCATCGAGTTCTAGTATTGTGAACTTTTGACCTCGGCAAATCCGGTTTCAACCGGTCCAGGACCGCTGACGTATCGCCTCGTGGACGGGGGCTGCTGGAGGGAGTGAAACGGCGAGAGAGAAGTGTCAAGCCACATTTGCTCTTCCATATCCCTCCCCCCACACACACACACACACACAACGCCTGCCATGCCGTCACGTTATCCTCTTTAGCCGTCTTTCGCCACCGGCTTCACAAACACCATCTCCATCTCCATCTCCATCTCCATCTCCATCTCCATCTCCATCTCCATCTCTCCATATCCATATCTCCATATCCATATCTCCAGCTCCATCTCCATATCTCCATATCCATCTCTATCTGCATCTCCATATCTCCATCTCTATCTGCATCTCCATCTCCATATATCCATCTCTATCTGCATCTCCATATCTCCATCTCTATCTGCATCTCCATCTCCATATCTCTATCTCCATCTCCATCTCCATCTCCATCTCCATCTCCATCTCCATCTCCATCTCTATCTCCAGCTCCATCTCTATTGGTCCTCAAGGTCACGGAGCTTTTGAAGATGTTTCTCACCGAGTTTCTTATTCATGAAACTTTGTCTACAAAATGTAAGATACAAACTAAAACTTCAGCATCAGCTCTATAAGTATTTGGAATCCATAAAGACCTTGTGCATGTTTCTGTTTATCTTCATACTCCTGGCACATTTGGGCAAAAGTGCTAAAAAGCTTATTTGAAATAATTGCCTTCTCTCGTGTGTATTCAGCTCTCGTCCACGTCCCACTTAAAAGAGGAGAACGTGGTGAATCCGCTGAGCGTCTGACGGGCACAAAAGTTGCTGAATTCTTCCATTCCTGGTATTTTGTGCAAAGCTGCTCAGAGGTATTTTCGATTTCTCTCGTGATGTGTGAATCTCAGTCTGGAGAAATGTGTTCCTTCAGCCGGCGGCGAGCCGATGAAAGAGACGCCGCCGGGGGGGGGGGACAATGGAGAGCTGGTACAAAAATAATGATATAGCACAAAACATATATTCTGTGCACATGTCACTTGTCAGTGGGCCAGCTGCCTCAATTCAACCAATAAGCACTCACCTACCGAAGAACCATTTTCTATTTGAGACACCTTTATAGGTTTGAAAGGTTCTTTGAGGAACCATAAATGGTGCCTTGAGGAAACATTCTTTAAAGGTTCTTTGAGACATCTTTATAGGTTCTTTGAAAAACTCTTTAAGGAAATGGTTCTTTAGAGAACCCTGGTTTGAAAGGTTCTTTGAGGAACCATAAATGGTTCTTCTAAAGCATCACTCTGAAGAACCCTTTCCGGTCCCAGTTGGCTCCTCCATGGTTCTGTGTCTAGGAGATCTTCGCTCGCCCGGACGACATATTGTATCCCGTGACACCAAGAAACCTCCGAGGACGTGAATCCCGTCCCGCCCGCCCGACCCCGTGTGGGCCGACGGCGTTACCCATCGGCCCGTGCGGCTACACACAAAAAAAACGATTCAAGCCCTTCTTAGAGGTGACTCAATTAAATATTGTTTAAAATATTGAAATAAATAAATTACAAAACGATATAATATTTATATTTAATGGGTGCAACACAAAATGTAGGAATTCTTTCATTTATTATATTTATTTAGGTTAGATGGTGTGCATATCAACTCAAAATGAATGTGTTTAATTGGGGACTACCCTTTGCGCATGCGCCAGGTGAAAATCAGTTGTTTGCATGAGGTGGATACATATACGCTTTCAGGGCTGGTGTAGTGGGTAGCACTGCCACCTCACAGCAAGAGGGCTGTGGGTTTGATTCCCATTAGGGTTGGTCCTTCTGTGTGGCGTTTGTTCTCAGTGTGGGTTCCCGAGCTTCCTCCCAGTCCAAAGACTTGCAGTCAGGTTAATTAATCTCTATATTGCCCATAGGTGTGAATTTGAGAGTGAATGGTTGTATGTCTCTTTGTGAGCCCTGGATGGACTGGCTGCTTGTCCATTTCTTTGAGTATAAGCGCTCGGTGCATCGACGTGGAGCTTCACTCAGCTGAAGAATAAGCACTTTATGACCAGAATCCATGGAGGGTCGTCATGAAGCTCCCTCACACGGCCCCGAGGATCAATAGGAGGGTTGATGGAGCTTTAAAAACCTCGTACGGCCCCGTGTCTTAATCACAGTGACAATCCGTGAGAACGTTACAGGGGGACGGGGGGGGGGGGGGACGGACGGACGACGACATTGTCCTCTCCTCTGTCCTCAACATGACTAGAGCTCTCAGCTCGTATTCTCATTTTGCAGATGTGACGACATTGAGACTCTAGCCTTGTGCCTGTGTGAACTGCATCACCAAAGGGAGGGGGAGGGGGGGGGGGGGGGGCGTCCTCAGTCGCCTGCCTTTCACTGCCGAGTAACGATCGCATTGACCTCGCAACGATGGACACGGAGAGAGAAAACATGATCCACGCCCCTCGTGAAGATAGAAGTAAAAACAACAAACATCTGGAATTCATGGTTTTTACTTCCAGTGTGAACTTCAGCTCCAAAACCCCGGAGTGTGTTCAGCGGTCAGAGGATAGCTTTAGGTTAGCCAGCGGTAAAGAGGATAAAAGATGAAGAAAAGAGAGCAAAGGTAATACAAATAGATGTTTTGTAAGCTGGACGTTCGCCTGTCAGCTTATTAGTAAAACTACATTAATGAGAGATAATCGAATCAGGTAAACTCACAGTAGGAGGTATAGTTACCTCAGTGCATGTTGAAATAGACACACGTTAAGGATTATCACCTCAGCAGAACACTGTGTGTCAAGGCCAGCAGGAAGGGACCCAACGCTCAAAATTATGACCTGAATCAAATCAAATAATATTATTGCACAACAGAGTCAAGAGAGCCGAGCGGCGTGGTGCTCCTGAAGCACGAGCAGACGGAAGGTCGTATAACGTCCTTGTATTTCCATGAATTGGAAATAAGCTTTGAAAGAAAATAGATATATATATATATATATTAATGAACGTGTATGTAGGCTTCTGGGTTCGTCCATTAGTACAGAGCAGATTAAATAAACACGTGAGAGATCAACCCCGACACGGCGGCTGGTCTCCGTGGTAACTCTTTAACTGGATCGATAGTTGAGATCCTTCCCATGCCCTCTGAGAGCAAATATTTAGATGTGGAAATGATGTTGAAATGTTGGCCAACCAAAGTGCACTTCACTGGCGGAGATTCACCGGGACACGGGGAGTGCTCCGAGGCCCGGAGAGGAGAGAAGGGCCCGTAAAAAGTATTTTGGTGCATGTCGCGATTTAACCAATCTACGACTACTCGTGCAGGAAAGACCTGTTCAATCAGGTTTATTCAACAGAGTATCACACAAGCTGAACACGTACACAGGTCTGTAGGGAAGGAACTCCGCTCGCTCGATTCCTGACTAATTTTTTCCTCACAGTCCGTTAACAGGCTTCCATACATTTCATCTTTAGGTTGAATAAACAATGACGCTGCCCTTTGTTATATTTGGGGTTTCCACGTCTCGGCCATCGAGGAGTCGACTCTGAGATAAAAAAAATCAAAAAATCTCCAGATCAAACGTCATAAACGGAAAAACCACGTGAAGCGTACAGCGCCGACAGCATGGAAGACAACCGCCGAGAGACTAGAGACAACACGGAGGCTCTAACCACCGAGGCTCTAACCACCGAGGCTCTAACCACCGAGGCTCTAACCACCGAGGCTCTAACCACCGAGGCTCTAACCACCGTATCTACACCTGTTCACCACCGAGGCTCTAACCACCGAGGCTCTAACCACCGTATCTACACCTGTTCACCACCGAGGCTCTAACCCACCGAGGCTCTAACCCACCGAGGCTCTAACCACCGAGGCTCTAACCACCGAGGCTCTAACCACCGAGGCTCTAACCACCGTATCTACACCTGTTCACCACCGAGGCTCTAACCCACTGAGGCTCTAACCACCGAGGCTCTAACCCACCGAGGCTCTAACCACCGATGCTCTAACCACCGAGGCTCTAACCACCGTATCTACATCTGTTCACCACCGAGGCTCTAACCACCGTATCTACATCTGTTCACCAGAGGCTCTAACCACCGAGGCTCTAACCACCGAGGCTCTAACCACCGATGCTCTAACCAAAGAGGCTCTAACCACCGAGGCTCTAACCACCGTATTTACACCTGTTCACCACCGAGGCTCTAACCACCGAGGCTCTAACCACCGAGGCTCTAACCACCGATGCTCTAACCAAAGAGGCTCTAACCACCGAGGCTCTAACCACCGTATTTACACCTGTTCACCACCGAGGCTCTAACCCACCGAGGCTCTAACCACCGAGGCTCTAACCACCGTATCTACATCTGTTCACCACCGAGGCTCTAACCACCGAGGCTCTAACCCACCGAGGCTCTAACCACCGTGTCTACTCCTGTTCACCACCGAGGCTCTAACCACCGAGACTCTAACCACCGTATCTACACCAGTTCACATCGGAGGCTCTAACCACCGAGACTCTAACAATCGAGGCTCTAACCACCGTATCTACACCTGTTCACCATGAGGCTCTAACCACCGAGGCTCTAACCACCGAGGCTCTAACCACCGAGGCTCTAACCACCGTATCTACACCTGTTCACCACCGAGGCTCTAACCCACCGAGGCTCTAACCACCGAGGCTCTAACCCACCGAGGCTCTAACCACCGATGCTCTAACCACCGAGACTCTAACAATCAAGGCTCTAACCACCGTATCTACACCTGTTCACCATGAGGCTCTAACCACCGAGGCTCTAACCACCGAGGCTCTAACCACCGAGGCTCTAACCACCGAGGCTCTAACCACCGTATCTACACCTGTTCTCCTCGGGGTTAGCAGGTCGTCTGCAGCTCAGTAAATGTTTTCTGCATTTGGCATCAGCTGAAGGGCCTACGGAGGCCTGCGAGGGCCAAAGCATAGAGAGCACCCGCACCTCCTCGCCGTGAGAGTCGGCCCGTTGTTGAATCCCCACGGCGGCTAAAAACAGCCGGTTGGGGTGAAGCTCGTGTTCTGGTCCCCGTTCTGCCGACCTCCGCTATGGGAGTCTGTAGATTGTGCTGTTTACTTCTCGAGGAGCACAGTAATTGAGACAAATGATCCAAGAGGCAGAACCAAGTGGAAATAGATGTTTTTAGATTATGGAAAAATAAACAGAAATCACAAAAAACATTCACACAAGGGTCCTTGGGCAAGGCAGTGAGTCTCCTCCGTATGGGGACTTCAACTAGCAACCCGATGGGCCTTGTTGGAGCAGAGGATGCGGAGTAGCATCCCGCTGTCAGGCTGTGTGCGCTCTGAGACGGATGTGGGAAATGTATTAATAACACGAGTGAATTGTTTTGACTCTGCAGGCTTGATTTGAGTTGGTAGTCAGAATCCTGAGATGAGGCTGAAGCTTTGAACAGGGAAACTACAAATGAAATGAAACTACAAATGAAATGAAACTACAAATGAAATGAAACTACAAATGAAAACTTCAAACTCACGTCTTGCACCTGAGCTTCACGGTCGATCAACTCAGTACGTTTTATATCCCTCTGATTATTTTTGTCTTCATGATCTACAACATCTTTGTTCCCTTTGATGCTCCTTTTAGAAAAGGTTTTATATTTATATTCATATGGATGTCAATTTATACACATATATACACATATAGACATATTTATATCACCATATGAATATTTAACCTTATATATACATATATATATATATATATATATATATATATATTTATATACCCATATGAATATATAACCTTATAATTATATCTATATAATATAGATATAGATATCTATATCTATAGATATATATCTATATTATATATACTTATTTGCGTATATATGTATATTTATATACATATATATGTATAAGGTTAAATATTATATATGCGTATATTTATATACATATATAAACATACAGTATATATAACTTATACATATATATATGTGTATATTTATATAAATATAAATGTATAAGGTGAGATATTATATATATTGATATACATATATATATACACATATATATGCATGTATAATTATATAACATTATACATATAAACATATTTATGTTTAAGTAAACAATTAACTAAAAGTAAGGCTACCCAATAGAAGGGGCAGCAAATGTGGATAAAACCTGAGATTAGTTTTCTTCTTTTAAAAACCCACGAGGCTAACGGGACGTTACGATATTAAAGCAAACGGGCGCCGCTTCAAACACGTTCAGGAATTTTAAACTAAACCATTCGTTAGGTTGAGAAAGATGGGGAATCGGACATGTTGGGCTTGAGCCTCAGCAGCTGCCTCTGCAGATGACCATCCATATTAAATATTCACTGAGTCGCCTTCTATTGCATTTGTCGTGCAGATAAAACGATTAGTACGAAATCATTTAATTTAATCAACGTGTTTATCGGATTCTACATCAGCCGAACCATTTAAAACCTTTTCTGGGGTGATCCGGCTGAGAGGACGGCGGCCGCCTTACGCCTGACACTCAGACGACAACAGATACCAATAAGGGAAACGTTAAAGATGAGGTCCAAAACACAAGTCGTATGTGTCACGTCAGGTCGTTAAGCAGCATGAGTAGTTCTTCTAACTGATGTGTGCGCCTCCCTTTCCTGAATCTGAGCCAGAAGCAGCCTCTGCAGATGACCATCAACATCCATTGAGCCATCTTCTATTGCTTTAGTCCTGCAGATAATATTATTAAATTATTGATTACATGATCCGCATCAGTGAATCATGAACATGGATTATCATACTAGACGTCGGTGTGTCTCAGGCTTCTTGTATCCAGTGTGCGGCTGCTCTGGCTGATCTGTGCAGTAAGGTTATCACCGACTGGATTAACCTTCATTATTGGCCGGTGACTTGTCGTCGTCAATATGACGGAGTCTTTAAAGAGCAACACGGCTGTGAGACGAGACGGTGGAGTGGAGGGACGAGTCAAACAAACACAGGACTTTCCACCGGCAGTGTGTGTGTCAAAGGTCAAAGGTCAAAGGTAACATATTTAACTTACGTACATAAGCCTAACCCTGAGAGCAGAACTCATGAGTTATGGAACAAAGGCACTTATTTAAACCAAGTGTTAAACCAAGTGTAAACGAGTGTTGCCTCATCTTAACCAAGTAGTTGTGTTAACTAGACCTAACCAAGTAGTTGTGTTAACTAGACCTAACAAACTAGTTGTGTTAACTAGACCTAACAAAGTAGTTGTGTTAACTAGACCTAACCAAGTAGTTGTGTTAACTAGACCTAACCAAGTAGTTGTGTTAACTAGACCTAACAAACTAGTTGTGTTAACTAGACCTAACAAAGTAGTTGTGTTAACTAGATCTAACAAAGTAGTTGTGTTAACTAGACCTAACAAAGTAGTTGTGTTAACTAGACCTAACCAAGTAGTTATGTTAACTAGATCTAACAAAGTAGTTATGTTAACTAGATCTAACAAAGTAGTTATGTTAACTAGATCTAACAAAGTAGTTATGTTAACTAGATCTAACAAAGTAGTTGTGTTAACTAGATCTAACAAAGTAGTTGTGTTAACTAGACCTAACAAAGTAGTTGTGTTAACTAGTACTAACTAAGTAGTTATGTTAACTAGACTTAACCAAGTAGTTGTGTTAACTAGACCTAACCAAGTGGTTGTGTTAACTAGTCCTAACGATGTAGTCATGTTGTCTTAACCTAACTAATTAGTAATGTTCTAGTCCTAACCTACGTGTTGTTTAATGGTTAGCCGTGTGTTGGAAGCTGCTTCATAGCGTGTTCCGGTCGATGGTCCTCTCTAAAAGTCCTAAACGTGTTTTTTGAAGTCGTGGCTACACAACCTGTTCTGCTGTATTGGTCTGAGGACGTGTTGAGACAACCTGTGTTGAGCCAACCTGTGTTGAGCCAACCTGTGTTGAGACGACCTGTGTTGAGCTAACCTGTGTTGAGACGACCTGTGTTGAGTCAACCTGTGTTGAGTCAACCTGTGTTGAGACGACCTGTGTTGAGTCAACCTGTGTTGAGTCAACCTGTGACGAGAGACTAACCCTTTTCCTCTGAAAACTCTTTGGACTCAGTTTATATTTCCCGTGTGTGCTTTCCAAGAACCCAGCAGATTGATAGCAATTAGTCCCCCTGCAATACAACCCTGGCTCGCCGCCACCCATAAACATGTCAACGTTGAGCTTATTTTCAGCTCTGTTGCGCAATAAGCACGAAACGGGCGGTCGAGATTTAAAAGAGATAAATCCATCGTTGAACAATGATATGAAGGAATGACCGGAATGCAGGAGAAAGAGAAACAAAGAAGAAATGCCTGACAGCGAGCAGACTTTGTAAATATACAAATGTACCTCTATTGATCTGATGTCTAGGACACACACACACACACACGCACACACACTCTCTCTCTCTCTCTCAGGGGTCCCATCAATATTCCTTGAGACACCTCTCAAGCCGTTTTCATCTGGTCTTAATTACGTAGAGGATGAAGGTCGGATCAGTCAGAGGTTGAAAAAAAAGACCATTGGAAATAACTTCTGTCTGCGAGTGCAATAATTAAGACCAACACACACACGAAGAAAACACACACCACACACACACTTCAGACCAGTTTAATTAGCTTGACCTATGGACACTACGTTGTAAATCTTGGATCGTTCGGCACGATCGATCTGACGTAGTAATTGGACGATCCACCACATGCTGCGGTCCCGGCGGGTTTCCCCTGCCTGATTGTTTTTGATGGTAATGAAAAAGCTTTTGTATCGCCTTGTGTCAGCCATGGGTCATTATCTGGGATAGTTACACAGCCACACCGGATGCCTGAGGGTAGTACCTTACGATGATGACTGAATGCTATCACACCTTTTATCAGCTCTACATCCAGTTTGTTGATACTGACTCCCCCCTCTAGATTTAATATAAAAGGATATCGCTGTTGGCTGAACACTTGGTAGTTTAGTGTTTAGTGAGCATCAATAGTGCAGCATGCACAGCTGATCAGCTTTACATTGAATATTGAATCAGGAGTCACTGTCAATCGATTGCTTAGCATCTTGCATTCATCCAGAGTTGTAACTAAACCTTCACTGAGAGACCAGATAATCGATGTGATCTCAGTTTCTCTTTTTTTGGTGAAAGGTGAGAGTTCATTCCGCGTAAATAAGTCGGTGTTGACTTTCGGTTTCACATTGGACACGACTGTCCGTCTCCTTGGTCAAAGTCCTGTTTGTGTGAGCCGCATCGCTACCAGACACCAAAGCGCTAAGTGAACAACAACCGCTCCAGTCAGTGTCGACCTCAGTAGTCTAGAGCAGTGGAGTTGGATGAGGAGATGAATAACCGTCTCCCCTCTGCTCTGAACTCAGCAGCTAGCTGCCGGCTAGCTTAGCATAGAGACTGGAAACAGCCTATAGCACTTCTGAACCTCGTTGAATGGTTTTCTAATTTAATTCTTAATGTTTAGTACGCCAAAAAATAAAAGTTCAACGTATTGATGACCGGGTCTGACAGGTCCCTAAAACTACAGGGCATCGGGTTTCTATTCCATTATTTAATCTGTTTTATTGTATTTATTTATCTTAAAAACTTCCACTTTTTCCTATTGATGTGTCATAAGGTTAATCATTTAAAAACAATGTTAATAATTACATTATTAATAATTCGAAAACATTAAGACCAAGACTCATAGACAGGAAGCCAAGCGCCTAGTGGCCGTCACAGGAACTGCACATTTTAGTTTGGGTTAACATTTTTGTTTTTTGTGTGCAGCCAATGGAATTCTGACCTAGAATCTCCCCTTCTGAACTCCACCACCTCCGCCCACCTCCACCTTCATGGATGTTCCCATCAGACAGATAACGTGACCATGAACTCAACAACACCCTCCGGGTGGACCTGAACACCACCCGGTCCAGCACCACCTTTTTGGAGTCCAGAAGAACACACAACACCAAATGTGATTTATTTCAGAGCGATTGTTTCCACTTTATTTCATGCTTAACAAAGATTTAAATCCAGATGCAACAGCTTTAGTTTCTTATAATATGAACATGATTACAAGTGATTTCATATGTTCTTTATAAAAGAACCCCCGTAAGAATATTTAAATAACTATGATGTCCTGTCAAAACTATTTTTAATATACATACTTTTGTCATGCAATAAAAAAACAAACATTAGTGTGTTGGCTCTTTTGGGCTGAACCCTGAGCGTTAACCCCTCACTGGCGTCAAATTCTTCCACGAGCGTCTTTAAACTCACGGGAGATGTGGCCGGGCTTTATTAGCTCCTTTAAACAGAGATCACAGGACGCCGCCGGGGGAAAGTATTTCATCTCGTACAGACGTAAGAATGTCCGTCATTAAACAACGTGCTTTAAAAAAAAAAAGTTTTTATTGAGCTTCCAATAAAGTGGTTGAAGGGAGACGTAGAGACACCGCGACGTGAACATCGCCCTGTGTTTCCCACAATGCAACACGACAGATAACAACACAGAACATACTAAACATAGTTGTACTAAAGTGTTGTACTACCTCTCAATAGGGTCAGAATACATCATCTTTAATCTTCTCATAACATTTCCATCATCTGCACCAATGAAGTGAGTGTTTTGTACAATATGGCGACAGAAACCAATAAAACACATCTGTGTACAGTCGATACGGCTGATCGATCCGTGGTGAGGAGAGGATCAATATGTAGGATCAATATAAATGTCCTGATCGCCTCGTTAAACGCAGGGTTTATAAAACACGTGTTATTTTACATGTTCAGACTTTTTTCTCATTTATGTAAATTTACACGGCAGAAAATCAACAGCCGACATGCGTTTCTACAGTACTTTTAACACGTGTGTGTGTGTGTATGTGTGTGTGTGTGTGTGCGTGTGTGTGTGTGTGTGTGTGTGTGCGTGCATGTGTGTGTGTGTGTTCTGTTTCCTGTTCCTTTACATCTATTTGTGTAACTCCTGCTGGTGACCGGATACATTGTGTTCGGTTTATTTCTGATTTGTAGGCGTGTTCCTGTGAACTCACCGGCGATGCTGATTGGCCGAATTAGTTTTAAAACCCAGACCGCACCTCGACGTGATGGATGCCTCCGCGTGACTTCATGAAGCCGTCGAGTTTCTTCACGATTCATTTTCATCAAGCTGAACCCAACACTGCTTTTTTTAGCTTTTTTTTTTTTTTAAAGCTAAAAGTGGGCGGGGCAAAGAAAACTCCACAAAGAGAAGGCGTTGCTGAAGCTGTCCACCTGTCGGTGTCCTGAAAAGAGTCTTTGGGTAAATCCTCAAGCCGAACACGCCTGTAGCGCACGAGGTTCCCAACATGCATGCAGGTGCATGAACACGGCCACCCAGGCACACACACACACACACACACACACACACACGCACACACACACACACACACTGATAGACTCCCACAGCAGGACATAATGCAGCTGGACCGTCCTGCTTCACACTTCATCCCTCTCCTGCCTCGTTTCCTTCGTTTCCTTCGTTTCCTCCGTCCTCGTTGCAGCGGAGACAAATTGTAGGCGGTTCTCCCAAAGGATTCTGGGAAGTCAACCTGACCGATGCTCTTTTTATGCATTTTCTCTCTTCCAACGCTTTTGACTCAACGTTTGGCGAGAATTCGGGGGAAGAGAGAAAGTAGAACGTAGAACAAAATAACCTCAAATTCAGCAAATTGGTAAAAAATATGTACAATTTATACCAGTGTCGATATAAAAAAGAAGGCAAAAAAAAGAAAAAATCCTCGAAACATCAAATAAGCAACGATGTCTAGAGAAGATCTCGAGCGGCGTCGGTTCCTCACGCCAGCACGGTCGCGTCGTTCATGTCGTACCGCTCGGTGTCGCACTGCATGCTGGGAGAGGACTTGGCGGCGGGGCAGAGCAGCGCGCGGAAGTGCTTCCGGAAGGCGTCGGAGAGGCAGGCGTAGAGGATGGGGTTGGCGCAGCTCCAGGAGTACGACAGCAGCACCACCCACTCGAAGGCGCGGGCGAAGGCCGGCGCCACGCCGCTCTGGTGCAGCGAGCAGAAGTTGAAGGTGTAGAACGGCAGCCAGCACACGGCGAACACCACCACCACCGCCACCACCGCGTCCAACACCTGCCGCTCCGCCCGCCGCCGCTCCGGGTCGGCGGCGGCGGCGGGCGGCGGGCGCCGGGCCCTCAGCGTGAGCAGCAGCGCGGCGTAGGACGCCGTCATGACGGCGAACGGCAGCGCGAAGCCGGCCACGAAAGTGTAGGACAGGATGGCGAGCCAGCGGGCGTCCGACGCCGGGTCGGGCACGCACAGGCCGCGCTCCGCCGAGAAGTGCAGCGCCATGGGGAGGATGGTGAGCAGCGAGGACAGCCACAGCAGCGCCGCCACCGCCTTGGCGCGGCGCGGCGTGCGCCAGCGGGCGAAGCGCAGCGGGTCGGCCAGCGCCATGTAGCGGTCCACGCTCATCGCCGTGAGGCAGAACACGCTGGTGAACTGGTTCACGCCGTCCAGCACCATCACCACTTTGCACGCCGCGTCGCCGAACACCCAGCGGTTCTGGAAGTTCTGGCTGGCGATGAAGGGCAGGCCCGCCATGAAGAGCCCGTCGGCCACCGCCAGGTTCAGGATGTACACCGTGGCCGAGGACGCCATCTTGTCCAGCTTCAGCACGGCCACGATGACCAGGGCGTTGCCCGCCAGGCCCACGACGCACACCGCCAGGTAGAGGATCGCCATGGCGACGCCGTAGCCGTCGACCTCCGGGGCGTGGTGCTCATCCACGTCCGTCCCGTTGTAGTCCAGGTCCGGGGGCGAGGAGGCGGCCATGACGCCCCACACGCATCCACCCGGTCAGCGGAGAGGAGAGGATCGAGTGACGACTCCTTTGATCTTTACAACAAAGGAAACCCCAAAGGTGTGTTCCCGTAGTGGTCACACACACACACACACACACACACACACACACTCTGTCCCGAGCGCTCCGTTCGATGCACGGCGGTGTGTGAGCCAGCAGGTCGGCCGCTCGCCTCCCTGGGAGCCTTTTATAGGGCTTCCCCCCTCACACACACACACACACACACACACACACACACACACACACACACACACACACACACACACACACACACACACTCTGCCTCCCCCCGTGTTCATCGGTCTCCAGAGATAAACTCTTGGCTCACGCCCCTCCTCAGTAATGCAGTTTCCAAGGTGAACTCCATCTGCTGCAATACTTTTGTTTTCATTACTTCTTCTTTTCTCTCTCTCTCTCCCTCTCTCTCTCTCTTTTTCTCCCTCTCTCTCTCCTCCACTTCTTTCTTCTCTCCCCTCCGCTTCTGTTTACTTCACCCCACCTCTCCACCTCCCCACCATCCATTCTGTCTCACCACGGTTCACTAGGGGGTCATACAACTAACCCTAAACACACACACACACACACACACACATACACACACACACACACACAGACACACACACACACACACGCGCGTGGATAATAGCACTATCTCGTTGCTCGGCCACGCACAACCCAGATGAGTTATCTAAAAAAAAATATTTGACATTTGTTCTTTTGCCTCCTCCACCCATCCTCCTCCTCCGTCCTCCTCTGTCCTCTTCCGTCCTCCTTCGTCCTCCTCCACCCATCCTCCTCCTCCGTCCTCCTCTGTCCTCTTCCGTCCTCCTTCGTCCTCCTCCACCCATCCTCCTCCTCCGTCCTCCTCTGTCCTCTTCCGTCCTCCTTCGTCCTCCTCCACCCATCCTCCTCCTCCGTCCTCCTCTGTCCTCTTCCGTCCTCCTTCGTCCTCCTCCACCCATCCTCTTCCTCCGTCCTCCTTCGTCCTCCTCCGTCCTCCTCCGTCCTCCTTTGTCCTCCTCCACCCATCCTCCTCCACCCATCCTCCTCCACCCATCCTCCTCCTCCCTCCTCCTCCGTCCTCCTCCACCCTGTTTTCCCTCACTCCACCAGAGGAGAGGAGAGAGAGTCGGGTGGGGTTGGCGAGATTAAAGACTGTGGATGACCCCCAGACCTCCGGTCCTGTTGCCGCTCTGACACGCATAGCTGGAATACCCCCCCCCCCCCCCTGCAGTGAGTGTGTACCTCCACCTTTCACTGGTTCCATTTAACTGGAAGAAATGCCCCCCCCTCCCCCGTAAAAACATCACTGGAATCGCGGTTTCACGGTGCTAACATTTTTTGGTAGACGTTGGTCTGACAGCCTCGTATTTCACGGCGGTGACGTGCCGAGCGCACTTCCATGATTTATCAGGAGAAAGAATCTCGTAAGGAGTAAAGACCCCCCCCCACCCCTCTTCTCTTCTTCCCCTCGATGTTCTTTACCTCCACTGTCAGCTTCCGGGGGGGGGGGGGGTCGCTCCGGGCCCGACCTCCAGGGAGCAGAACATCTGCAGCGCGTTTCACTGAAATCCATCCCGCTCCTGTCAGGACATTTCACCCCAAAAAAACACAGGCCTGACACGCGGAACGTTTGGGGGGGGGGGGGGGGGGTCAACAACGTCTGTAAGACTCAGCCTCTGGGGACCAGGAACGTCCCTCAGTCCATCAAGTACGTCCAGCTTCTGACCTGCTGGTAGAAGTCACCAAAGTCATTGGGATCATCCTCAAGGGACCGGGAATATTGGTCAAAATGTCAGACATAGGACGCTCCTCCTCCTCCTCCTCCTCCTCCTCCTCCTCCTCCTCCTCTATCGGGACCCGATACCAAGGCAATCCGTCCAATAGAACTATTGCGAGACATGTCCGATGTTTGAGGGACTGTTGGCGGAGCGGCGTAACATCTGTTCACCAAAGAAGGAGAAACCAGGTGACGGGTTTATTGTATCCAAGGAGACATTTTAATATGTTCCCAAATGGTTTGAGACATCTGATGGTAAAACATATTTATAGAATACTCTGATACTCAGAAGGTGAACTTCAGTTTCTGGGAATCGAACCTCTTCCTCCTGGAGTCGTCATCACGCAACTGTTCAATAACACGTTTAGAAATATCGTAAACGGGAAACTCTTCAAGTGTGTGTTTGGTTGGCGAGTCGAAGGTCAACATGGCGAGGAATCGCCAACACACACACACACACGCACACACACACACACACATGCACGCACATGCACACACACACACACACACACATGCACCACACGCACACACACACACTACACACACGCAGACATACACGTGCACCATACACACGCACACACACACACACACTCACACACCCGTGCACCACTCCCCCGCACACCCTTCATTAGAATATGACGCTGCTTTTTGCATTTTGATGCCGTCTCTTCATCTTTTCTCCTGATTCAGTCAATTTATGAATTAAATAAACTCTGATATGTTTTATTTAATCTCAGATGAGACAGTCACGTGTTCTCGCTTCACGTTTATTAAATCTAAAAGCTCCTCCGAGGTGTTTTCCCACCACATTTATCAGGGATTTCGGTCTTAACTCCCTCATTCCCGCCAAAAGAACCTCTCGGCTATTTAATGTTTTAATGTTTTAATGTGCCGCAGCGCCAACATGAGCTGATGGATATGTCTCACGCCTGTCTTCAAAACTTGAGAGCCCTGATTTAAACTGTGATTAAGTGGCTCTCACACCGCCTCTGCTGTCAAAGCGGTTGACCAATCGGCTGCGAGGAGAGGCGGGGCTTGCTGCCTGTCGTAGTCACGTGGCCCCGGGAAGCAGGAAGTAAATACAGAGCAGGCGAGGTGCCACTGGAGAGAAGTGAGTAGGACAAACTGCCCCGAAAGGGACCGATAACATCAAACATACTGCCGGAAGTAAACGTAATGAACGCGGGTGTTGTTTGAAGTGAAACGTAGCGGCGTTACTTTATAGTTTAAAGCGAGCGCTGCTTTTAAAAACACGTGACTTACTGACTTCTCATTCAAGCGTTAATTCGTTATTTCTGAGCTGCAGATGAAGTCTGGCTGTCAGTGTGTGTGACGTAGACATCTCTCTCTCTCTCTCGCTCTCGCTCTCTCTCTCTCCGGTGGTTACTCATCACAGCTCGTGAACATGTAGTTTAATGATTGAATTAAAGCTGCCTGATAGTTAAAGCGTCTAATAAACATGTGACGTGTTAACATGTTCATGAGAGCTCGAGTCTACCTGTTACCTGGCCGAGGAGTCATAGCTGTTAGATATTAAATGTATTCGGTGTTTCATTCATAGACGGTCGTGTGTCGTCATTCATAGTCAGCTGAGCTTAGAGCACAAGAGCTTTGATTGGGCAACAGATGAGTGAACATCCGGGACATCTGACGCAACAGGATCTGACCGTCATCATGTGTGTGCGTTTGCGAGTTTGTGTGTCTGTGTGCGAATGTTGTGAGTGTGTGTGTGTCTAGATGTGTGTGCGTTTGTTTGTGTATGTCTGTCTGTGTGTGTGTGCATGTGTGTGTGCGCAAGTGTACTTGTGTGTATGTGTGTGCGAGCGTGTGTGTGCATGTGTGTGTGCGTGTGTTTGTCTGCCTATGTGTGTGTGTGCATGTGCGTGTGTTTGTGTGTGTGTGTGTGAGAGTGTGTGTCTAGATGTGTGCACGTGTGCGTTTGATTGTGTATGTCTTACTGCGTGTGTGTGCATGTGTTTGTGTGCTCATGTGTGCTTGTGTGTATGCATGTGTGTGTGTGCGCGTGTGTGTGTGTGTGTGTGTGTGTGTGTGCTGAAGGACTCACGGGGCCGGCCCTCGTGTGAAGACGAGTCCTCCTTGTTGGTTCTTCAGGCGTCGGTAAACTAAATGTTTGTGTTGCTGCGGGACGGAGCTGACTCTTCTCGGAGGGGGCGGAGCCTATGGAGGACTTCAATACAACCTCCAGGACCTCAACGCTCTTTCCTACAAGATACGGACGTGTTGTTGTTGTTGTGCAGGTTGGGCACCATGCTGGAAGGCTACAGCCCCGTGAGCCAGGCCCTGCTGGGCACTCTGTTCACCTGGGGCCTCACCGCCGCCGGGGCCGCCATGGTGTTTGTCTTCTCTGGCCGACAGGTACGAGCTCTGAGTCCACACACACCGAGAGGGACGGGAAGAGGCCCCGCCCACATCCGGGAGGAACAGTTTGCGGCGGCTTGTTAGCTTAGCTTAGCATAAAAGACTGGAGACGTGTCTGGTTGAACGTGTATGACATCATTCACCCAATCATTCACACACACACACACACACACATTCACATACACGCACACACACACACATTCACATACATTCACATTCACATACACACACATTCACATTCACATACACACACATTCACATACACACACACACATTCACATACACACACATTCACATTCACATACACACACATTCACATACACACACACACATTCACATACACACACACACACTCCTACACTCACACACATTCACATACACACACATACACACACATTCACATACACACACACATTCACACACACACACTCACACATTCATTCACACACATTCCTATACAGATTTACACACACACACATTCAAACACACTCACACATACATACATTCACCCGCACATTTACACACATACACATATATTGACACTCATTTACACTCATACGTTAACACATACACAAACGCATTCACACACACTCACACACACATGCACACACACATGCACACACACATGCACTCACATTCACAGCTACAGGAGCAATCTTGGGAGTTAAGTGCCTTGCCCAAGGACACATCGCCGTGGGCATCGAACCTCCGACCCTCTGACGGGAGGACGACCCCCGCTCCGCCAGTAGACCGTGAGGCGTGACCGACTCTTCTTGTCTGCTCTCCTGCAGAAACGCATCTTGGATGGAAGTCTGGGCTTTGCAGCTGGGGTGAGTCCTGGTTTTGAACCACACACACACGCACACACGCATACACACACACACACACACACACACACGCACACACGCACACACACACACACACACTTGGACATTTCTCGCTGAGGCGGCCGGACCCCATCACTCCCAGAGGCCCCGTTAATTCATCCGTATTTAGGATCATTATTCCCCTGAGTGAGCTCCTGGCCTCATTGTGTCTAAGAGGTATAATGTGGTAATAAAAAATAAATAAACACAGCCCCCCCCACAGCTCACTATCTGACTGACGCCATTACTATCCTCTATTTCCTGAGGGGAAGCGGTTCACGGGAGATATCCATCAAGTGTCCCAGAGCGGAGGATGGGCCGCGTCTCTGAACTGAAGCCTTTTACAACATGCAATTATACGTTAGAAGCTCGTCCAAGCCGATGGAAGCTACCGACGTTTTTAAACGTATCGGCGGTTCATAAAACGTTACTAAGCCACATGGTTACGGCCCAGAGATCCTGAAGGAGGGCCACGTCCACTCTGTTATACATCATTTCCCTCCACCGCACGTCGAGATGAAGCTTTCCTTCCTCTTTGAACAGCCGTTTCCATGGAGACGGCCGCCGTGTAACTCGTCGTATTCATTTTCTTTTTAAAGGGTTTTAATCCCGTTGAAGCTCTGATTGCGGTTCCCTGTGCAGGAGCTGCAGTGTTGTTGATGATTACGGGCCGAGGCCACGCAAGACCAGAGGAGGAGAGGGAACTATCGATCCAATCGTTAGTCGGTTTTCCATCCGTCAATCTGAACATGTTTTTAATGACCTCCCGGGCTGAAGCGCTTCTCGGTCCAGTGAAATAAGATCAGGCAGGAGAGAGGACGCCCGTATCTGTTCTGAAATGTACTTTTTGATTAATTTAGCCACTCAACAGGAACAGTGTGCATTATGGATACAGATTGCCACTCTCTCTAATGTACAGACCCTTGTTGATTAAAGTAGACTAAATCTTCATTAATAGCTTTGTAGTGGAGCAGAATATGCAAATGAGGGTCTTGTGCAATTACCTTTTTCTTTTCCCAGTTTCTTTTTTTTTTTTTTTTTTATTATTGCCCAACCTTGGCTCCAATTGTGTTTCTATCATTTTAAATGTTGCTTCATATCAAAAAATGTTTTACATTTTTTTTTTATATTTGTAGATATATTTATATTTATTTATATATTATTTGTTTATAAATATATTTTTTCATTTATTTATATATATTTCATTTATTTATATTTATCTAATTTTCATTTATATATATATATATATATGCTATATGTTTCATTTATTTATATTTATTTCATTTATTTATATATATATATATATATATATATATATATATATATATATATATATATATATATATATATATATATATATTTGCTATACTGTGCACCTGGGTTAAAGAAAGAGCTGCTCATAAGGAGACATGGATGGAGAGAGACTCAAGTCCACCACGCCATGCAGTCTTTGTCACCGTCATTCTTTCGCAGAACTCGGCAGCATCTCTCGGCAGCATCTCTCGGCTGCAAAGAATATTTGACCATTGTCATGATTTCTCTACTTCTCTTTGTATCTTTTCTTCCTTTTAGGTCCCACCGCTCACGTCTGCGTGTTCTTAGTTTAATGGCTTTCTCCATGAAAAGAGTGTTGGAAGAAAAGCAATTACAGCTCACAACGACATTTTAAGCCCAGTCGTCTTATTCTTCCTAAAGTTATTCTTCATGGGAAGTTTTGAATAAATGGTCTGTTTTTCTAGTCGAGGCTCAGTGGATGTGACGCAACAGTACTTACTGTAACGGGACGCTCTGTGAATCACAATCATGTATATACACGACAAAAAATATCAGCCAGTACAAAATGTGTAGCATTGCCGTGGGTGCAACGCAGCTTATTTTCTATATTTAGAGATTTTTCAACGGACCATAAACACCCAGAAAAGTAAAATGTAAGAAATATAAGTTCCAAAATATCTTGGAGTAATAAATAAGTCTCAATTCTCAGAAGTTCTACATATTTGTTCCGTTTCGCCGTATCGCTACCTTTGTTCAGTTCTGTCTGCAGGACACACACACTAACATGTTCAGGCTTAATGTGCATCAAGACAATATAACGTTGTGTTGATGTCCTCTCAAAGCTCTCACACCATTTTAGTGGTAGTTGGGGAGAGGAGTGCAGGCAGCGAGCATGAAGAGTGATATCTGGTTAATCTAAAAGATTTTTTTTAAATGGCTGAATGTGGATGTGACTTCCATCGAGTTCTTTCAGTAATGATGACACACACACTGATAATAGCAATATTAGCCTTATTAGCCATGTTGAAGAATACCAAAGATACCCGGACAGGAATGTGTGGATGAGGAATCTGAATACGGAAGCCAATCCAAAGTAAGTTATTCTGTTACGGATCGTGGTGGAAAGGACCCAAACGCAAAGAGTTTCTCGCAAAAAACTGATTTAATTCCACACAGGAATTCAGACAACACACCACGTATGAACAAAAACGATCCGAGACCGGAGACACAGAAAGACACAGACTAAATACACACGGGAACGAGACACAGGTGGAAACAATCAGGGATCAATCAAACAAGCACAGGGAGGAAAAAGCAGGGAAACGGGAAACAAGACAGAGACTTCAACATAAAACAGGAAACACACAGAACCTAACATATTCATTCCTAAAAAAAAAAAAGATGGCTCCACCTGGTTGGTGGTGTTGAGATTTTTGACAAATGCAAAACAAAGAAACAAATGCAAAACAAGCGAGTGTTGAGAGGCCTATACACAAAATGTTATGCAATTTTACCTTTTTTTTCTTTTTTTCTGAGGGTGTTCGGGGGTTAAACAGTACCTCTAAAAAATACTTTGTATGAGAGACGCACGTCTTTCTATAAAGACATGAACACGCACACAGGACATGAATATCTGAGTGCTTTGGGAATGGGATGTCGAAGCACTCTTAAGTCTCGGTGTGACGGTTCCTCAAGAAGGTCTGGAATGAATCGAGTCTGAACGAGAGCTCCATGTGTCCGTCAAGACGCTGCTCGTCCTCTCTGGCTACAGACCCGTCCACCCCTCCGTCTCAAGGGCCTCTCTCTGCATCGAAGGGATCCAATCCCCCGTTCGGATGTGCGAGTGGCCGAGAGGACTCAGAAGTGAGGGTGAAGATGGAGAGAAGGGATGCAGAACGCCTGAGGAGCGTCTCAATGGCGCCGTGTGAACAGGGTTGTTTTCACCCAGGTGTAGGGCCCTTGGTCTGAAGGGTTGGCTAGAGTGGATTCTAAATAGCGGGCTGGACATGCTTCCCGTCCTCTCGTGGTCCTCGCTAATCTTGTAGGATCCAGTGTTTGCACAAGGAAGAACCCTTACTCTATCCTCGTACAAAGGTAATAATCAGAGATGGACTTGCCTTGTGTAACCTTTTTAATTGGATCTTCGCCGGGCAAGAGCCCCAGGTGCTGTGAGAAAGGTCGAGAGACCTTTTAATCTCCAATCGTCCACTACGACCCTGGAATAATGCCGTACTCCCTCATATCGGCACCACAATGTAAAAGCCAACTGGCAGCCTGAAGGATGTATAACCCCGAGTTGCGTCTCCCTTGAGGAGATGTTTGGGCGCTCGTAGCAACTTTTTAAATTGTCTCTTCACCAGGCAAGGGTTCGGGTTAGAGCCCCACTGCTGTGAGAAAGGTCCAGAGAGATCGCTTGTCTACGATCGTCCATAACGACTGTGAATAACCCCTTATTCTCTCATATTGACGCCTTCGTGTCAAGGCCAGGTGGAAATCGGCAGCCTGAAGGTCAGAGAAGTTTGTTTAGCGGTGAAGAAAATGATCGTATGAGAAGAGTCTAGACGAGAAGATCTTCCCCCGTCCCTCTTTCATGATTAATCCTGGAAATGCGTTCTAGAAGGCCGTATAATCCCGAGTTGCGTCTCCCTTGAGGAGTTGTTTTTTGTTTTTGCTGTGAGAGGCCGAGAGACCTTTACTCTCCGATCCTCCATTACGACCCCTGACTCGCGTCTCGACCACGATTGGATGGATTGCCTTTAAATTTGGATACCGACGCCCTCGATTCCCCCCAGGATGAATTGCAGCTATCTATTACCTTCATGAGGTCAACGCTTTGGTTTGTGCTCAAACACCTGGAGGGAACGACGTTCCCATTGGCCTCAGCTCAACGTTGTGTTCAGTGCTAATTGGTGGATGTTGGCTACATTTAACTTACTCCAAGGAACTTTAAACTGGTTATAAAAGTTTTTTAATTAAACACGGAAGCCTCCATTTGACCTACGTAAGCAAACAAAACTATTGGTGTGCACTTTTCTTTGTAGTTATTCTTAAGAATAAAATAAAAGGGTACCTTCCATGTATCTGTTGCATCTTCTCCGTTTATAATTCCTTTGCGATGTGTTTCTCTACACGTCTGCTTTTGTTTGTTCACACTTCTAAACTAGGCAATGCGCTTCAAGGGCCTTTGGGTTATTATTTTTTAACCTCAATTAGTATTCAGTGAAGCTGCTCAAGGACTTTTCGTGACCTTTTCCAGGAAAGACATTTAGTAATGCCCGATGGGAAACACACAACGTGCACTGTGTGTTCACCGCTCATAGAATTACATGTTTCTTTACTCGGGTATTATTTGTGCTACTGCAGGTCTGATACTTTTGCTGCTGCCGCATTTACACAATAGGTCTTGTTGACAAGCAACGCAACTGATATGTGCGGTTGGCATTGTGTGTATTCATCCTGCATCAATATTCCATTGAGAGCAGAATAATTGCTTTTGGTCCGTACCTCCCAAAAACCTTGTCTGGCTGCCTCCTCCTCAAGATGCTGGTGGAGGAGGAAAGACGGATATTATTTGTTGTCCTTTTTTTGGCGGGGCCGTGGGGGGGGGGGTCATGTTCTCCATGATAAAAAAAAAAGTATGCTAGAGGGAAGAGCAGTGTCAATGTACTTACACATAGCCAATGTCATAATAAGCTATGGGATGTTTTATATAACTGCTACAGCTAAAACAAATAATGAGCCAAAGACAAACATTAATTGGACTTGATATCGTCCAATCAAGCTGATTAAAAAAAAAAAAAGTGTC
The DNA here is from genome assembly GCA_036178185.1 of Liparis tanakae. Classification (NCBI taxonomy): domain Eukaryota; kingdom Metazoa; phylum Chordata; class Actinopteri; order Perciformes; family Liparidae; genus Liparis; species Liparis tanakae. The sequence continues at coordinate 1,590,975 of CM070105.1, read as the reverse complement.
ATCTTTCTCTTCTTTGTTGTTATCGTTGTCTGTTGTCTTGTTTCTTTCTGTTAAGCACTTAAAACTGTATTTTATCAGAAGTGGAAACTTGATTTGGGAAGAAGGAGGAAATAACAGGATACTCACACTGTAAACAAATGTTTTACCCCATCGTCAATATATAAACTGGTGAAATACATACAATGTGAGATGTGGTGGAAGCAGCTGTAGCCGTCATGGTAACTAATTGAGAAAAGATCATTTGAAAATGTGAGCCGGCGGTGTAGGGTTAAAAGTGAACGACTCGTTGAAGAAATAAATGTTTTACAATAAATAAAGAATAACTTTATTATTCTCCAGCATGCTCAATCAAGCTACATCTCACATGGTAACATAGTTTCCCTTTGCTTTGGGGTATTAGCGTCTTGGTTCAACTCAATAATTTTCACTCCAGCAAAGTATTCTAAACTTAACTGAACAAACTGATAGTTGTGGCTCATATATTGCATAGTGTGGGCTGCAGTGTGCAGAGGGCTGTGATTGTCATGCATTCCTATTTGATGGGATCATGTGCACTGTGTGGTGGAAGAACGTGCCGCTGCGTGAGCTTTAGGGTTGTAATTCAATGCAATGGGCATAGTAACCAAAACGGGACTTTGAGACCGCGAATTGCTGTATTAGTTATGAATATTTAATAAACAAGTTCACCAATCGAAGGTACGACTTCTATACTGGATGTGTGCACGATTCCACCAAATGTCCAATATTCCCCGAGCTCATCCTTTCCAGGAACTTCCGTTGTCATTTATCTAGAAAGATGGCCGACAGGTGGCGGCCCTGATCGTCCAACGCCGACTGAGAAACAAGAGATTTTAGTTATCGCTGAGGACGGCGCTAGAATGAAACGATGGTTGAGTTGTCGAGAGGGAGACGGATGGATCGACAGTTGGACGCAGGAACCGGAGAATGAGATCTATTGAGCTTGGAAGAGAAAGAGAGAGATAAAGTGGGAAAGAAGGGACAGCGAAGAACCTTATTAGACCTCGAGATGGACAGCGGCAAGATGGATGGAAGGGGAAGAGATGTCGGTAAGGAAGACAAATTGATCTTTGAGGGAAGGTTAATGGATGCCTCTTCTTCTCATTGAGAGGTTTTTCACATTGACCGATACAGGCCATTAAAAAAGGAAGAGGAACATCCAGGCAGAACTCGCGTAAAGGTCTATTCAGTTTAATCTCCATCTGTACAGCTCGTGAGGTAGGGCCAGTGAAGCGGGTTAGTTAGTGAGAGGAAGACCTGCACCATGTGGGCGTGGCCTGCTCCCCATTATGAGGCCTCAAGTACTTCGAGGGGGTCGATGCTCATTTTCCGATCGAGTTTTTGTAATGCACGTCTTTATCTTCGCAGTCCATCGAAAACGACCTTCATCCATCTCGTCTCTCTCAATTTGCCACGAGGTCACGATTCAGACGTTTAGAGCCACTAAAGTAACGACATAAAAAGGTACTGAAGCAATCGAATAGAAATGCGTCTCCCTGAGGAAAGACGGCAGCTATACAGCTGGTACTCGACCATAACGCAAATATTACACGCCAGATGTACCTCGTTTTCCTTGGCCACATCTATTTTAATAGCGGGTACTGTACACGTGTTTCCAGCGTTTATATAGTGCATATTATTATCCAAGATCGGGGACAATGTCCATCACACGCGATACTTACAAAGCTATTAAGCCGCTCGCTGCCGGCTTCTGGTATCGGCGTTCTCTGCTCTCGCGAATCCTCCGAGCTCCGCGGGGCGATCATCGATTGCAGGATTGATTTTCCTGCGCCGCGCATCGAGGCGATTGCCCTCCAGCGTCGTGAGATCACAGCGCGACGAGAGTTCCTTCGTGACCGGGAAGCTTAATGAGATTCTGTCGAGAGCAGTTTGATGAAGTCTTCCTGTCTCTCTTGGACGAGGATCATTGCAACAAAAGAGGAGCGCTTGCTAATTCATGAATATATATCGGTAAATTAGAAAAAAAGGCTTTGAGTTGTTATTTATTCATAAACAATAGAGTTTATGGCCATGATTCAAAGAGCCATAAACAGTTGTGTAGCAAAAACAAACTAATAAAGTTAGAGATTACTCCAGCGTGACTTTTGTCTCATTCCCATCATGTTTTTTTTGCAAAAGAACAAAAGAACTCAGAAGGATCCTGTGGGTTTTGTCTTAGATGCGATCTCTGATTTGAGCTAGCCAGCTAACGGGAGCTCGCGAGTCTTTCCTCCCTAAGCATGCTAAGACCTTTCCTTACCTCCTTACCTAAGGCATCTACTGTGCACTGGGACTGCAGCTCTGTTCACATGCTGTCGTTATTTCTGGGGCACGCTGCGTCGTATCGCCGACTAAAACTATCTTCACAAGGGTTTTTGCTCGTTGCAAATGAGAGAAACAAAAGAAGGGAAGAACAAAAGTAATTCAGTACTGGTGGAAGGTAAATAAGAGGAAGGAGGGATCTCGGTGATGGATTCATAGGACAAAGTAATGCGATTGAAACTAATTTTCTTCATCATCGCCTACTACCCCTTCTGGGGCTTAGGCCGCAAACAAGAGTTCTCCAAGCATCTCGGTCCTGAGCCAACATCTCAAGCTGTCCACAAGCGTAGCCCCTTTTCTTGCCGTCTGCCTCCCAGTCTCTATGCCAGGTGTTCCACTTGAGGGACTGTCTTGTGGTGTTTGTGGCTGGTTTACGGAGAGTATGGCCGATCCATCTCCAACGTCGTTGGAGGATCTCTTCGTCCGCTGGCTTTTGGCTGGTACGTTCCCACAGTTCTTTGTTACTGATGGTGTTGGGCCAGTGGATCTGGAGGATTCGTCGCAGACAGGTATTGATGAATGACTGATTTTGTTTGTCGTATTCACAGTAGTCCTCCATGTCTCGGCTCCGTAGAGTAGGCCTGACTTCACATTGCCGTTAAAGATCTTGATCTTTGTTGTGATGGCCAGGTCTAGTTTTACTTCTGCACAAATCTGGTGTATTTTTATTTTAGATTCCGAATTCTCGCAGTGTTGATTGTTGTTATTGTCTATTTTCTATTGTTGCATCGCCCGCCGTGACACATTGTGTGTGGAGACATACTGATTTGTTCATTGACCTTTCATTAATATTCATTGATATCCATCCTTATAACATTTTCTTTTACAAATGAGCTTCTTTGTCCCTGTTAGTATGGATTAGCATAATTGATACTCGTGTAGCTTTGAGGGGTGAAGTCATGTTGTTGCATCATTTCTGGGTATTGAAGTTGCATGTTTCCATTTAGAGCTGGCAGCGCGGGGAATTGAACCCGCCAGTGTTTATTGGTCGCCCATATTAATGTGATGAAACGTGTGACTACATTCCTTTTGTCCTCGGAGCAACAAATAACTCCCTCTTTTATTTGTTCCCTTCGGCGTTTGGTCTTTTTGAACGTGAACCAATTACACAAAATCAAAAAAAAACAATTGCCTCTAATTATTTCCAACCGCCATTTTCATGAACATTTTTATTAAATTTGACTTCCAGGTGGCAAGGCCAGCGTTCTGTTCATTCTGACGGGGAAAACACTCGACTACTATTGTACCAGAAATAATGATGCTTTGAGGAAAAGCGTAGTTAATTGTTCCAACAATTATTTGACGGCATTAAAAACCTTTCCTCCCTGAAAGCGAGCGGACATGGAACACAAGTGTCACTGTGACATGTTTTCCAAATAAACGACTATTACAATTTTCTATTGTATAACAGCATAACTGGAAGCCTCCTCATATTCATTTATTCAGTTGGTTTTCTAAGCTCAGACCTGCTAAAGAAAACGTTTAAATCGATGAGCTTTCAAGCTGCTGGCAGGCCAGGTTTTATTGTAACCTTCAGAAAGAAGCGGGCGGTTTACATTCATGAAGCTAAGTTCAAACTTCAGAGTCCCAGAAATGTAATTGAGGCATTCAGTGGGTACGGAAAGTATTCAAAACACAGAACGAGATGAGTTCAAAGTAACCCAAAGTTAAGAGACGGTGACATAACAGAGTTATGAACCTGCTGAGTGAACATTAATGAGAAATAAAATGAACTTTTTTGATTTTGGCAAATGGCTGCAATGAAACAGAGTGAACATTTTAAAGGGGTCTGAATACATTCCGTACCCTCTGTAAGTAAAGTGAAAAAGTATAAGATGGAAGCTTCTGCTGAGCATCAAAAGGACCTCATCATAACTCGGCCTCCTTTATCATATAATAAAACTAAAGGTTTGGTTCCTTTGCTAGCGTCTGTACGTATGGTTGCTTACGGGGGGGGGGGGGGGGCATACCATACCATACCATACCATATGGTTAATGAAAATTGTTATTGGGTGGAAAATGATGTTGGTATATTCTCCCATGCCACTTTATTTGGTTTATTTATAACAAATAATTGTCAATCCGATACAACAGCTGGTCCACCTCCGTTGTAAACCTTCGGGAGCACGTCCTAGTTTCCGGGTTGCTCGTCCGGCCTTCAGATTTGGCGTAAACGTCCACCTGGATGCAAAGATGGACTGATTGGAAGTTGGTGGTCAAAGGTCACCCTGAGCTCCCGCCCGCCACATCTCGGTACCGCCTCGATGGACTCTCTTCAAACCTTGAGCCGACCACATGAATTAACCAATTAGAACATTCGGCATGTCAAAGATTCACCGTGACATCACGTAAAGTGGTGTTTTGGGGTAATAACTCAAGAAATCCTTCATGAAAAGTGGAACGAAAGAGAAATGAATAAGAGACTCCGTTCAGAAACGTCGAGACGGGGTCGTACCGACGATGGAGAGAAACCGGACGGGGTCGTTCTGTCCTCGGCAATCACGCCGTCAACACGAATAAGACTTCACACGTTGGCCCTCTTGTGCGCTCGCTGACTCGAAACCGCCGAACATTCCCTCTGAGCGCCGCCGCCGCCTAATGACACGCCGCCGCCACCTTTTGATTGACGGGGGCCGATTTCCAGGGCCGACGCCGGTCAGGAGGCGGCTGTGAGAGTGGCATGAACAACAGGGAGCTGCTCACACTTTGTCTTTTGTACTTGAGGCTTGAAAAGACACACCGCCCTCTCTAAGTGGACTCTGACAGCCGAGTTGCATGTGGTTATCTCCTGAGTAGAATGACTGCTTCATGCAAGAAGTTTATGGAGGCGTTTCATTCAAATTGACAAGGTAGTCACGAGCATGTTTACGGAGAAGCAGTGTAAGTTTTATCTTTGTTAAAGACGACATAAATGTAATAAATCATCTTCAGTTTCAGTTCATTTTCACAAATTACAAATTAGTCTTAGAGTGCTTTACAATCTGTACACATAGACACCCCTGACCTTTGACCTCACATCGGATCAGGAACAACTCACAAACAATCTTTCAAGGGAAAAAAGGGAAGAACCCTCCATGAGAGAACAGAGGATGTTCTCTTGTAACTGAAGCCCCCCCCCCCTGTTTGTACAACACGTCCCAATGTGATTGTTTTGTCTCGTTAATTGTGTGTGAACTTGGCTGTGACGCTCATGAACGTGGACACATTACAATGGATGTTAACTCAATGTGTGCAAGCAGCCCTCCCAAAATATGCCAGTAAAATAAAAAAAATTGGCAATACATTTTTAGAAAGCGGTAATTCTCATGGTAATGAATGAGAGGTTATTTAATTTATTTACTTTTATTGAGTATTGGGTTGATTAAAGCCATCTGTACATTTAGTTCATACCCGAGAGAAGGTATAGGCCTACCATTGTTTCTTAATCAAAGTTCAATGAGAACAAAAGAAGTGTCATTTATTATATACGCTCTTCTCCTCCTTGATCTCTCAGGTTAAAATAAAAAATGTTATCAATAAGTTAAGAGTAAATTCTCATGATAGTGAATGATTCATAAAAAAAAGAACGTTTATTTACGTTTATGTAGTGGATTTGAGTATCATGCTAATTAAAACTGTTCATTTAGTTCATATCCGAGAGAAACTTTAAATCTCTTAAGATATATTATACACGCTAAAGTCTCGTACCATTGTTTCTTAATTCAAGAACAATGAGAAGAAGAGAAGTATTTCTTTTAACGCTCTCCTCCTCTCAGGTGATGCTGGCGGCTTCCTATTGGTCGTTGCTGGCGCCGGCGATCGGCATGGCCGAGGAGTCTGGGAAGTACGGCTCGTTCGCCTTCGTGCCCGTCGCCGTGGGGTTCACGGTGGGAGCGGCCTTCGTCTACCTCGCCGACCTGGCCATGCCCCTGCTGGTAGGAACACACACACACACACACACACACACATGTAGCACACACACATGCACCACACACACATCACACACACATGTAGCACACACACATGCACCACACACACATCACACACACATGTAGCACACACACATGCACCACACACACATCACACACATGCACCACACACACACACACACTTATATCACACACACATGCATCACTTTCACACACACATATGCACCACACACACATGCACCACACACATATGCACCACACACACATGCACCACACACAGATGAACCACACACATGCACCACACACACATCACACACAGATGCACCACACACACACACATCACACACTTGCACCACACACACATCACACACATGAACCACACACACATGCACCACACACACATGCACCACACACACATGCACCACACACACATGCACCACACACAGATGAACCACACACATGCACCACACACACATCACACACAGATGCACCACACACACACATCACACACTTGCACCACACACACATCACACACATGAACCACACACAAATGCACTACACCCACACATGCACCACACACACACATGCACCACACACACATCACACACAGATGCACCACAAACACATCACACACATGTAACACACACACATCACACACACATGCACCACACACACATCACACACAGATGCACCACAAACACATCACACACATGCAACACACACACACCACACACATGCACCACACAAACATGCGCCACACACACACACACCACACACATGCACATCACACACATGCACCACACACATCATATCTTCAGGGACATTCTATTGAGCGGGAAAAAGGAGCGCTCTATGGATAAACTAAGAATTCAGCTTGAATTCATGTGACTCCCTGTGAAGAAAAGTCAAGGGTGTGTGTGTGTTGTGTGTGTGTGTGTGTGTGTGTGTGTGTGATGTGAGAGCAGCTTCACTACATAGCAGCAGGAAGTGAACCGGGGTGTTTGTGGGGGGGATTTTATTGCTTGAGCTGTGTGAGCTTCTGCTCACCAGGATTGATCCAGTTTTGACACTTTTCAATAACTTGAGGTTTTCCTAACTGCTTGTAAGGCATGGTTGCAAAAAAAAGATTTTAATAAACTGTAGAAAAAGATTCTCACTCCACCGGCCCATCGTGTCCCAGGGTTTCATCACCGGAGACTCGAAGCCTTCGCTAGGAGCACCTGCTGGTCAAAAGGAGGTATAGCAGGCGAGCCTTGCGTGTGCATTGGCGGGGTTCAGTTATGTCTCATGAATTCAACTGAATTAATACTTAGAAGCCATCGTGTGTAGAACTGCAGCCGCGTAGCTCCACGGGCTGGAGGGGAGATGTGTCCCTGTAAGACACCTGCAGCGCCTGTTCAGGCGTCTTACAGGGACGCCATCCGAGTGAGAGGAACACGGCGGCCGTCGTGTTATAGCCATCGCCTTCTTCTTCTTCTTCTTCTTCTTCTTCTTCTTCTTCTTCTTCTTCTTCTTCTTCTTCTTCTTCTCATGTCAGGGTTCGTACAGTCATGGAAAACCTGGAAAAGTCATGGAAAAAAATTAAATCATAAAAGTTTTGGAAAAGTCATGGAAATGTGTTATAATCACATGTTCATTTGCGCCAAGTTTGAAATAATTAATGTCTTTTAAAGAAAAACGCTCAAAATATAAGCCGGCGTACGCTCTCAATACGTAAAAAGTTCTAAATGTTTCATGTTTTTACCGAGATTTCAATTTGGTCATGGGAATTTGATTTAAAGTCATGGAAATCCATCAGTCAAAATGTGTAAGAACCCTGCATGTGTTCCACCTCTACTTCTTCTTCTTATTCCCATGTCTTCTTCTTCTTCTTCTTCTTCTTCTTCTTCTTCTTCTTCTTCTTCTTCTTCTTCTTCTTCTTCTTTCTCCATCTTCTTCCTACTCCTCGGCCCTTTCGTTCCTTGGTGCCATGGTGACAGTAGTGGATAACATCGGGTTCCTACCAAATCTTCTGGGAACATAGGGGGTCTGTGTGGGGGGTCTGTGTGGGGGGTCTGTGTGGGGGGTCTGTGTGGGGGTCTGTGTGGGGGGGTCTTCCACACACAGAGGGGGGGGTTAGGTGTTTGGACAGCTGCTCCAGCCACTTTTACTGGCTCCTCAACAAACACCGGGACTGAATGAGAAGAACGGCGGAGGAGAGGCATTGATGGACGGAGAGGGAGAGATGGATCAGAGCGATACGGTAGCGGACGGAGGACAAGAGAGAGAGGGAGAGAGAGAAGAAGAGGGAGAGGGAGAGGGGAGCTGAAAGCCGGGTGATGGAGGCCCAGGTTACCATGACGCTGTGTCATGGCTTCATGGAGACGTTTTTATCACCACTCCATCTTTTTACGTTTTCTTCCCACACGTCTCACGACTTTTTCTACGAAGTCTGTACGACATTCCGTCTTCACGTCTTTAGAATGTCTTGAGGACCCAACATGGCGGCTGCTTTCTGGGGAATCACGTCTAGCACTCTCAACACAATTGACAAGCAACTCCACCAGGTCACCAATGAGTGAGTGAGGTGTTATGTTCTTGTTCTTCTTCTTTCTTCTTGTTCTTGTTCTTGTTCTTTTCCTACTTCTTTTCCTTCTTCTTCTACCTCTACTTCTTCTACTCCTTCTTGTTCTGCTTTTCTTTTCCTTCTTCTTGTTCTACTCCCTTTTTTCTCCTCCTATACTACTTCTCTACTTTCTTCTCCTTTTTTTTCCTTCTTTTTTTTCTTTCTTCTTCTCCTCCTTTTTCTTTTTTTTTTTTCCTTCCTTCTCTTTCCCTCCTCCTTTCCTCCTACTTCCTCTACTTCTTTCTTTTTTTCTTACTCCTTCTTGTTCTGCTTTTTCTTTTTCTTTTTCTTTTTCTCCTCCTTTTCCTCTTCTGGGTCCTGGGTAAGGAACGTGAGTGGACCCACCTGTGACCTGCTCTCCTCTCTCTCACACCTCCTCCTCCTCCTCCTCTGGCTCACACACTCTAAGCCAGCGAGATGTAGTTCTCCTGTAAAGAAGAACTTTGGTAGAAGTAGTTGCAGGTTTTCGTGTCTTCAGGAAGCAGCAGGTGTGTCTGGATGGAGGCCGATGGACAGGGACGTCAAGAGGAAGTACTAAAGAGAGGGGGCGGAGCTTAAGGACTGGGAACGCTCTAACACCTCTTCTTTTTAAACCTTTACGTCTCACCTCTTGGATAAGACGACAGATTATCTCCTGTGTCCCGACTAGCCATCGCCATAACAACAAATAGTGGTGGTGGTGGTGGGGGGGGGGGGGGGGTAGTAGTACATCACCAGCTCTGGTTTCCTGTAACAGGAGGCACTTCGCCAAAGCCGACATCGCTGACAATGACCAGAGAACAGCAAACACATCGTCACTGTGGCCTCGTCTGGGGAACGGAGGGGGGGCTGTTCTCCTTCTACATGTAGAACAGATGTTAGAACGCAGAACATTTAGAGAGAACACAGAACATTTAGAAAGAACGCAGAACATTTAGAAAGAACACAGAACATTTAGAAAGAACGCAGAACATTTAGAAAGAACACAGAAGAACGCGGAATATTTAGAAACAACGCAGAAGAACGCGGAATATTTAAAAAGAATGCAGAACATTTAGAAAGAACGCAGAAGAACGCGGAACATTTAGAAAGAACACAACATTTAGAAAGAACTTTTAGAAAGATCAACATTTGTTTTAAAGATCAAAGAACATTTATAAAGATCAAAGAACATGTATAAAGAACATTTATAAAGATCAAAGGACATTTATAAAGAACACGGAACATGTAGAAGGAACTGTGAAGTAATGGCGCCCTCGTTCTGCGACGCTCCTCTAAACTCTGGCTCGTGGTCGCGTTGGTTCCTCTGAGCAGGAGAACACGATGACTCGTACCACGTGGTTCTATTCAAGGTTTAGGAACGGGGAGAACTTCACACGTCCAGCTGGACACCAGGTCAGAGGTCAAGGTCACCGCGACCTCACCAAACACATTCCTGGCCCGCGGCTCGTTCATCCAGACGTCCCACACGGCGAGGCCAACGGGAACGCCGCCTCGAGTGATGAGCTGCGGCGCCCTGACGCAGGGCGGTCGCCTTGGTTAACTTGATTTAGGCACACAAGGCTTTGATGGACACACACACACACACACACACACTGTGTCTCTGCCCCCCCCTCCCCCCCTGCAGGTTGTCTATACCTCCCATACGTTCCTTTTGTTGCTCCTCCACAGAGCGTCTTGACTCTAGTGCCGTACTCGGCGTGTAATGGATTCATCCTCTCCGCTGTGTCTCTGCGTAACGGAGGATCAGAGGTTTCCACCCCGTGTCCGTGTGTCTGTCTCTGCCTGACACGCTCCAACTTCAACTGAGACACGGAGTCTGGTTGTCTTGATTTCTCTTTCTGTCGGCTTTGTTTGGTTCCTCCGTCCTGACGGCGCTCGGCTTCTTTCTTCGGGTATTTGAATGCCACACAGAACTGAACCAGACAAAACTTCTATTGTATGAATAACTCAGTCAAAGAAGTTCTGCATTTTAATTCCAGGGATTCAACGAATGTCAAAGAAAAATTCAGACGCATTATATATTTATTTACAGTAATTTCAGTCTGTAAGCTCCTCTTTATGTTCTTTAGTCAGTTTTAATGTCAGTATATAACTTATATATATATACATATATATATATATATATATATATATATATATATATATATATATATATATATATATATATATAAAATGAGGAAAAGCTATGCAAGGATAACAGTAGTTATATTTAGAAGTAAATGGATGTCATTGGTAACGTCGGCTCTGAGTGGATCATGAACTCCATGACCTGTGAGTCCAGTGAAACTGTCACAGTCCAACATGTGTGTGGTGAAGACAAAGAACTGAACCACACAATAGTTTTATTCTGAGGAAAGTTATGCATTATTTCAGGTCAAAGAAAGCTTCAGATATATTATATATTCATATAAACCCTGTGACCTCCTCTATATGTTATCAGTATATATATATATATATATATATATATATATATATATATATATATATATATATATATATACACACACACACGTTTCGTCTCATTGAGCTGACTCTTTTATCCAAAGCGACTTCTCATCACGTTGCATTCACACACAGAGTAACTCAGGGTTGAGTTTCTTGCTCAAGGACACATGGACTTGGACACCATGTATTTCTATATCCATACAGAATCCCTCCGGAGACACACAAAGGCAGCAACGGCAACAGTTCAAGGAAAGCAGTTGATCAATGACTGAAGCAATTCGAGCAACTCTTGAGTAGTTTCTGCAGTTCTTCAATGACTTATTTATTTATTGGCATGTCTGCCCTTTTTCAATGCATTGTTTACCAAACATGAAGTGAGAAGAAATGAGTGCAACAAGGCGCCCGTCGACACACCTCCTGGGGGTAGAACATGTCACGTGACGCCCACCGGTGATGAAATAAAACCTGTGTCTCTTTTCGATCCCAAGAAGTCGGACAGCCCCAGCCTGCAGGGAGTGATCTGGATTTATAGCTGCAGCCGAGAGTCTCCCACCACAGATACAGTGTTCTGAGGGCTGACGGGCGGTTTGTGTTTTTATTATCTGACTTATTTCCACCAAATGGGGCCGTGGCGATGCAATCTGATGGGCTCCGTTCCAGCGAGAGTGCTTATTAAAACACGAGCGGTGCCGCTGGGGAACTTGGAAACCCTGCAGCATGAGCGCCGCCTTAGACACACATCACGGTTCTCACACACCTGCATCAGTGTGTGTGTGAGACTCAGAGAGTGAAGAGATAAGTTACAAAGATGAAGAGATTTTAATGCAAATAGGGAGATATTGAAGAATTGTACACTGCTGCAGTGTCCTACATTGTGCAGATGTTGGTGGCTATGAGTTCTCTAGTGGGGTACTATGGTACTATAGACTCTCTAGTGGGGTACTATGGTACTGTAGGCTCTCTAGTGAGGTACTATAGACTCTCTAGTGGGGTACTATGGTACTATAGGCTCTCTAGTGAGGTACTATGGTACTATAGACTCTCTAGTGGGGTACCATGGTACTAAAGACTCTCTAGTGGGGTACTTTCGACTCTCCAGTGGGGTATTATGGTACTGTAGGCTCTCTAGTGAGGTACCATGGTACTATAGACTCTCTAGTGGGGTACTATGGTACTGTAGGCTCTCTAGTGAGGTACTATAGACTCTCTAGTGGGGTACTATGGTACTACAGGCTCTCTAGTGGGGTAATATGGTACTATAGACTCTCTAGTGGGGTACTATGGTACTACAGGCTCTCTAGTGGGGTAATATGGTACTATAGACTCTCTAGTAGGGTAATATGGTACTATAGACTCTCTAGTAGGGTAATATGGTACTATAGACTCTCTAGTGGGGTACTAAGGTACTATAGACTCTCTAGTGGGGTACTATGGTACTGTAGGCTCTCTAGTGAGGTACTATAGACTCTCTAGTGGGGTACTATGGTACTATAGGCTCTCTAGTGGGGTAATATGGTACTATAGACTCTCTAGTAGGGTAATATGGTACTATAGACTCTCTAGTGGGGTAATATGGTACTATAGACTCTCTAGTAGGGTAATATGGTACTATAGGCTCTCTAGTGGGGTAATATGAACTCTCTAGTGGTGTGTATATATATATATATATATATATATATATATATATATATATATATATATACATAAACACACACATACCTACATTAGACAGACATTTACATAATAATAATTCCATTAGTCAAATAAATCCATGCAGACCGTTCCTAACCCAGAAGAATGAAAACCTCTTAGTGCACCGCCACACACCTGTTGGCACTAATATTTCAATTAATCAAGCCGTGTTCAAAGCTTTTACCAAAGCATACGCACACCGTGCTCATCGGGGCCCGAGCGCGGTTTAATTCATAAACGTATACATAATCTATCAGCATTCTTTTGTCGGCCACCTGTTCCTGATCGGCCGTGGAGGCTTTCATCTTTCTTCTGGCCCTCCACGTCGCTGCACGCCGTAATTGCCTCTCTCTTCCGGCGTTAAACGAGTGGAGTGGGTTTCTTTATCTCCCCACCGGTGTTGTGGAGATTTATGTTGGTTCCTTATCTGAGCGCCGGCTGTGTGCTTAACGCTGCTGGTGAGACACCGATACGCTATCTCCTCAATGTTCCTCGCACGCAGAACATCGGGAACACTGGAGGAGGGTCCAGGGAGTGTTTCTGCTCCATGATGGTTGTTTTCATTCCTCAAGAGAAGAAATGTGTTGCTGAGGGTCATCGCAGTCCTGTGGGCAGAATGTAGAAACACACACATATATATAAGCGTTTTTGAGCACCTGGAAAAGCGCTATATAAATCGAATGTATTATAATTATTATTATATATTGTTTATATATATATTTTTTATATATTACATTACATGTCATTTAGCAGACTCTTTTATCCAAAGCGACTTACAATAATATATATATAATATATACCAAAATAATATATATATATATATACCAAAATAATATATATATAAATAATATATATATATATATATATATATATATATATATATATATATATATATATATATATACATTTACATACAGGGGCTTAAACAAGAGGCATTGGAGCTCCTTAAAATCCGATTCTGACTCTTTTCGGACCATTTCTGATCAACATTAGTACACATGTAACTCTTTTTAGTTTTACAAGGGAAAAAGAATCCCAATAAGGTCTTTATCTAATGCAACATTTTAAATTCAGGAGAAATCTAGAGATGCAAATCAACCATTATGAGAAAAAAAAGGTTTTCTTTCCTGGGTTATCTGGCATTAAGTCCAGACCCTGAACCCCTGGGGGGCGACCCGGGCACTGCATGTGCGGCGAGGGGTGGACGAGGATAAAAGTGATATAAATGCTAGTTCAAGGCTATTTCTTAGCTTTTATTAAGTTCGTGAAAGTTCAGAAACGGACGTTCAACATTTTAAAAGTGCGAAAATCCAAACCGCCGCTGAAGCATTCCTTAAGATTACAACCGTTGCATACACAGCATATAAAGTATATAAAGTATATATCATATCCTAAAAACTATTTTCCACTGCCATTTTATGAAATTGCCCGTTAAGCCTTCCAGTCTTCAGAAAAGCCCCTCGGGCGCCGTGTCCACGCATCGACCGCCTGCCTCCCCACGTCCGGATAACTCGTTCATTATGCGCCCGCCTGTAGCTGAGCGTGATTCCCCCGTCGCCGCGGCTCCATCCATCACGCAGGCGTTTCTATTCCTGGCCGTTCCACACGTCCACGCCGCCCGCCGCTCCTCGCGGCTGCAGCCCGCACAGCGAGGTGGAGGACGCTCGGCTTGAAAAGTGCCCGTTATGTAAACTTCCAAAATATGAGTAATCATCTCATCCGGAGTGTGAGATGCATCGGAGGTCTGCAGGTCGATGACACGATAATGTGTCTTTGTGCGTCATTTCCCTCACATCAGTGTGTGTGTGTGTGTGTGCAAGTGTGTGTTTGAGTACACAGCCTTTTTCTTCTTAACATTTGCAAGTTTAAAATCAGGATTTCTTTGTTTTTGTGTGTTGCGTTAGATCATAAACTGAATATTTGTGGGGTCGGGCTGTTGGTGAGAGTTCAATGTCAGACAAATTGGATCAGTCAAAACTTACCTCTTTTCTTTTTTTTAACAATTTTTTTTGTCAAATCCTTGGGTTTAAATGTAATAAAACAACTTTTATGTAAAAAGAAATATATGATATATATTTATATATATACAGGACTGTCTCAGAAAATTAGAATATTGTGATAAAGTTCTTTATTTTCTGTAATGCAATTAAAAAAACAAAAATGTCATGCATTCTGGATTCATTACAAATCAACTGAAATAATTAATATTTTTAATATATATATTTTTTTAATATATATTTTTAATATATTAATACTTTTAATATTGGTTATTATGGCTTACAGCTTAAGACAACTCAAATATCCTATCTCTAAATATTAGAATATTTCCTCAGACCAAGTAAAAAAAAAAGATTTATAACAGCAAAACAAAACCAAACATTGTAAATGTCCATTAATGCACTCAGGACTTGGTTGGGAATCCTTTTGCACGGATTACTGCATCAACGCGGCGTGGCATGGAGGCAATCAGCCTGTGGCGATGCTGAGGTGTTATGGATGCCCAGGATGCTTCAATGGCGGCCTTTAGCTCATTTGCATTGTTGGGTCTGGTGTCTCTCAGCTTCCTCTTCACAACACCCCACACATTCTCTCTGGGGTTCAGGTCAGGGGAACTGGCAGGCTAATGGAGGCCAGTAATGCCATGGCCAGTACACCAGTTACTGCTGGTTCTGGCACTGTGGGCAGGTGCCAGATCATGCTGGGAAATGAAATCCTCATCTCCATAGAGCTTTTCAGCAGACGGAAGCATGTAGTGCTCTAACATCTCTTGGGACACAGCTGCATTGACTCTGGACTTGATGAAACACAGTGGACCAACACCAGCAGCTGACATGGCTCCCCAAACCATCACTGACTGGGAACTTCACACTGGATTTCAAGCCACTTGGATTTTGCTCCTCTCCAGCCTTTCTCCAGACTCTGGGCCTTGACTTCCAAATGAAATACAACACTTGCTTTGGTCTGAAAAGAGGACTTTGGACCCTCTGAACTGTCCGGTGTTTTTCAAGGCTCAGGAAACCCTCGCAGGTGTTTCGAGTTAATTAGACGATTCAAGTGATTAGTTGAATACCCTACTAGTATACTTTTTCATGATATTCTAAAATTTAGAGATAGGATATTTGAGTTTTCTTAAGCTGTAAGCCATAATCAGCAATATGAAAAGAATAAAAGGCTTGCAATATTTCAGTTGATTTGTAATGAATCCAGATGCATGACATTTTTGTTTTTTTAAATTGCATTACAGAAAATAAATAACTATATATTATAGAACAAATCAAATCAAATATATATATTATATATAGAACAATATAATATATATAAAAATGTATATTATATATAATATATATAAAAATCAATAAATATAATAATAATATAAAAATATATAAGAATAATATATAATATAAAAGTTTGTATAAAAATATATACAATATAATGTATATAACAATATATATAATATATAAAACAATATAAATACAATATAACGTATATATGTATATAATATGTACATATATCTATAAAATATATATATACAAATAAATATATAAAATATAACGTATATAAAAATATATGTAAAAATATAACGTATATATATATCTGAAACATGTTTTATATAACCGTCAGTTTCTCGGCCTCGTACTCAACAATTATGAAACATTCATCCCTGTATTTGCGATGATTGCTTCGGTGATAACGCATCATTAGGAAGAAATAGAAACCATCGGAGCCGCGCTGTAGGAGCACCCGCTGAGCGGAAAGAAATTGGGAAGTAATTATGTGAACATGAATCTCATTCAATTTGTCTGATGCATGAGATAATAATAATCTCAGAACCATAAAATAATAATAGAAGTTACAGCAATAGCAAATGCAGAAGTTTTGAAGCAGTAGACTGTGAGAAGATCTGAGTTTCTATACCAGAAAACATTATACATTCATTAGTGGCAGTTTTGCCCTTTTCTCTGCTGTATTTCCGATGCAGAAGCTCGGGATGAAAAATCTACTTCTGACAGAAATCCCCTTAAATTGTCACGGTCTGGGTTCAAATCGATGCTTTTCCTCTGGCTGAAAACCCGGACAGTAAACTTCTCCCACGCGAGGGAAGAAAAAAATCAACCCGGTAATAAATAATGTTTACGGAAAATACTCTTCTCAATCCATTCAGAGAGGAGGCCAGATGGGACTGGAGGTCCACGCCGAGTCGACAGGTGATTCATCACGCTCGTCATGAAATTAAAAAGAAGCCATGCATATTTAAAGCCATCATTCTATGACAGAGTGCTTCTCGATGACATGATGAGAAGCTCATATCCACCTGGATCACAGGTCATGTACGTGTGTGGATGCCGGCCGTCTTTTTATTTGAAAGCTGATTTTTGACATCTTTCTTTATGATATATGGCTTTTGAAGAGAAGAGAGGATGCACATGGATCAATGTAGCGTAGAAAAAGTTGATCAACACGCACATTGAGCCCCGGCTCCATTGCTCCTGACTTCAGTGCTCTGCGTGCAATGGAGCAGACGTGTCGCCTATCAATAGCTTCTTAAGCCCATGAGCAACCTTCACCGGACGTTACAGGATGTGGAGGACTTGCTCCCAATGGGTGATGGTAGACTGCGTGTGTGTGTGTGTGTGTGCGTGTGTGTGTGTTCCCAGCGGTTGCAGGCTCGTGGGTAACCTATGACTCATGCAGCCAACAGCGGTTCTCCACCTCATTTATTCACCACATGGACACACGGATCATTCTCCACGCTGAATATCTCATGACGAGAGGCACGCTAACCTGTGTGTGTGTGTGTGTGTGTGTGTGTGTGTGTGTGTGTGTGTTTCCTACCGCGCTGGCTGCTGTCCAGCTTACCTTTTTTTTAAATAATCATTCCCCTTTGAAATGTCACCTTCCAAACTCAGTGGCCCCTAAGTGCGTGTGTGTGTGTGTGTGTGTGTGCGTGTGCGTGTGTGTGTGTGTGTGTAAATGTAAGAGCAAATAAGAAAGAGAGCAAGACCTCAACTATAATAATAAGAGGGCTGAAAACACTTGAAACCTGTGTGTGTGTGTGTGTTTGTGTGTGCGTGCCGTATTAGAAACTCTCGAGAAACCCGAGTCTCGCCCGTCGTCATGGAAACGTCCAAAGCTCTGTTGTCATGGAGGCATTTACACGGTCGATATCTTTTATTGTAGCAATTCGTCCCCCTCGTCCACGTCCCAAAAGTCCGTGTCCCCCTAGTTTCCCGCCGGTCACGCCCCTCGTCCTACAATAAGTGCCCGTCCCCCCGGTTTATTCCATTTTTATTTACGTCCCTATTTAGTCGTTTTCCCTTTTTATCCCTTTCCCACGCCCCAAGTCCGTCCCCGTCCCGTCCCCCCCCCGTCCCCCCCCCCCCGCGTCCCCCCCGAAGTCACGTCCCCTCGAAGTCACGTCCCCTCGAAGTCGTGTCCCCCTAAGTCACGTCCCCTCGAAGTCACGTCCCCTCGAAGTCACGTCCCCTCGAAGTCACGTCCCCTCGATGTCACGGCCCCCTAAGTCACGGCCACCCAAAGTCACGTCCCTTGAAGTCACGTCCCCTCAAAGTCACGTCCCCCCGAAGTCACGTCCCCCCGAAGTCACGGTCTCCCGAAGTCACATCCCCCGAATATCCCCGGCACACGGACACAATGAAGCCAAGAGGAAAACCACTTGTATTTTCCCAACGTGATATCTGAGGCTTCTTTTGGCTTCGCCTCTCAAAGTGTGAACGTGGCGTAGCAACCTTCACCGTGGCGTCGTTGTCGGATTTTTAGGCCACATGGAGCTAAATTTAGTTGTGAGATTCTTTTGTTCAACTATTCCTTTTAAGTGATGCGAGGAAGGGGCGGACGCGATGGAGACGACGGGAAAAGGAACTGACTGACAGAATGGGATCAACTTAGAAAACTCATTATTTCAGTCTGATGCGCGAAATAAGCATAAGTTGATGAGGAGTGGCAGTTATACTAAAATATGAAGGTAGTAGAGTGGTGACTGTGGGATGTGGAACAAAAACCTGCTTGTAATTAGCATAAAGATTATTCACTCGGTGCTTATATTTAGAAAAACTGACCACTAGTTCTGCTTCATTCACAAATGATATATATATATATATATATATATATATATATATCTATCTCAGGGTTTCACCTACCATTCTACCAGGGTGGCGCCCCGCCCCCCTGTAATCTCCGCCCACCACCCTGTAATTTTCTCTATAGCGCCAGATTACAGCAGAAGTAATTTAAGGTCCTTTTCTTAAAGACGTCTTTATTCTTTTATTAAACTAAACGTCTGTTATTGATCGTCTCTACACAACAGCATGTAATTTCTGTCTAAATGACTCCCTCTTCAGCTCCACTAGAGCAGCAGTTAGATTCACCAACGCCGGAGTAGCTCAACGCTGTTTGGCTCTCGTAACACGGCGTCGGGTGAATTTTTCGCGATGGCGCAATTCGCGTCATTTGCAACTCGACTAAATAATGTGGGCTCGGGACTGAAGGGTGATTTTTAAGAGGGAGATTTTTAGCAAATGACGAGTTCACGTCCAACTACCATGGACACACCAACTACCTCCTCCCCCCCCCCCCCCCCAACCCCCCACCCCTGTCCCTGGTGCGTGGTCGCTTCATACATTTCCTTCCTTTGAAAATTACTCCTTGAGTCTCTGGTCACAAAGGACCCGAGTCGTAGAAGAAGAAGAAGAAGAAGAAGAAGCTTTGAGTGTCAGATCAAAGGCGCTCTTGGAGCAGAGAGCTCTGTGCTCGGCCGTCTTTTGGGACGTTTCATACAAAGTGCTTGATGAATCATCGGGAGAGATTGGTCCTCTTGGCTTTTGTGAACCAGCCCCAGGAAAAAAAGCCATAGACGAGCACTCTGAGGTCCAAGACGAGCAGACGACTTTGATATCAAACGCACACGCTGACCCCCCAATGAGAATACGTTGTCTGAAACTGTGTGTATATATAACGAGTTATCTGTAAAAACCTCTCTCAAAATCTTGAAAGGAACACTGTAAGTTTGTCCTTTGTGTATAACAGACACACACCTTTGTGTATAACAGACACACACACACACACACACACACACACACACACACACACACACACACCCCCCCCCACACACACACCTTTCATCAAGGCTTTGCAGGAAGTCAGTTTGACATAATCATTAGCAGCATCCCTCGGATGTCAACAGGATCCACACCGTATTACACTCGAGCCGATTAGTGTGTGTGTATGTTTATGTGTGTGTGTGTGTGTTTGTGTGTTAGTTGTTAATGTCAAACGATATTTTACCGGCAGTTTAATAACTCATTAATTGAAGAGCTGAATGCCAGACTGGGAGACCTCATTCTGTCTGGCAGGATGTCGGCACACACACACACACACACACACACAAACACAAACTTTCTGAAAAAGTAGACGTGTCATTATTGATCAACAATCAAAGGTCACCGCGGTAACGCTTCGTGCTTCGCTTGTTGCATCTCTACATTCCATGAGGCCTCAACCCTGACCACAGCTAAACGTTACCGTCATCACTAATAATCACTACAGTTACAGTGTCAGCCGATCACCGATCACTGAAATAGTATCTGCCGATCCCATAATACCGATCGCGGCGTCGATTGAAGCATTCTATTTATTGTGTAGCATTATTGCCTCGGACTATGAGGAAATACACATCTAAAGCACCTCAAACATTAAAGAAATTACAGATTTCTTTAAACATTTATGACTTTTACTTTGAAAACTGTCCTAATTGATACATTTAAATTGTTTGATTGCTATTGTAGGGGATTGATTTCAGATTTGTATGGGACACATCTGCATTATTCATTTTCTGGAACTCTTGGGGAAATCTATATACAAGATTCTTTTTAACATACAAAAGTCTGACTTATTTCTATAAACTCTTAATTGGTACAGTAAAAATGTTTTAATTTTAGCATAATTTAAGCTAAATCTCAGAAACGATCTATAAAGATACAAAATCAGTTCATTGTTTACTTGTATATGTTAGTGTATGATTTGTCGACATCTTATTTTGAAAAACGGATGTTGTTTTATGTGGCTCTTTCCGCTAGCTTTGTAAAACCGGATGTGTCACGTGAATCCTTCCGCTAACAGTTAGCATTCGATCAGGAGCTCGCGAGGGTTTTCATAAAGTTAGCCCCTCGCTCGCTCCCGATGGAATGCGTGTGCCGTGAACATCAGTCTGTAGGGTCAGACATGCGAGTGTCGGTGAGTTGACCCAGAGGTTCAACCCGGGGGACGGGGCGCCGCTCGGTGGTGAGGATCTCCTCGGGGACCTCTCACTCTGCGGCACTCGGCGGCGTATTTACTCCGTTGCGGCGCGCGGAGATTGAAACGTCTGATAGTATTTCTCGCAGATGTGACGTCATATGATCGATCGGTTTGATCGGCTGTTTTGAGAACGCCGATCAAAACCGATAATGGCAATATCGGCCGATATGGATCGGCGCCGATTAGATCGGTGCATCCCTAGTAATTACCCTAAATCATCCTGTTGAGCTGCTTCTACGGCGTCTCTCTGGCAACGAGAGAACCTTAATAAACGTCCTACGCTCCAGAAGCAGGAAGGATCACCTGCTTCTGGAGCGTCGGACGGTTCACCAGCCAGAGAACAACCACGCTGGTCACCGTGGAGACGCACGTCTACGACATTCGGCAGATTCTAATATAGAAAACCACGACCAAGACCAGGTCTTGAACGTCCATGAGGGGGCGACGGGACTTTCTCTCTGAATCCTTGAATCTCCGTTGATTTATTTGTCGGTCAATTTCTACCGAAGTGATTCCAATTTCTTTTAGACATCCTTACGCGTTCTTTCTCAAGAACCGCTCGTCCGAACGACTTTGCGCTCGACACCGAGCTTCCTCGCTCCGTCGCCGAGCGGGAAGTCGATCGGACGAGCGGCCGTGGACTGACGCGTACAGACGCCTATCGTTTTATCTCGGGGAAGCTTCGAGACTCGGGACGACCGATCGCCCGTTGGGGGCCTTGAACACCACGTCATGGATGTGGATCTGCTGCTTGCTGGTCCTAGTCCTCCTGGTCCTCCTGGTCCTCCTGGTCCTCCTGGTCCTCTTGGTCCTCCTGGTCCTCCTGATCCTCCTGATCCTCCTGGTTGAGGTGAACTTGCTGAAGTTCCCTGAAGCCGGTTGCATGTATCTGCATATCGACGTGCGGATCGTCAGCGAGGAGGGTGACGGCGTCACCAGCACGCCCGCTGGCTGAAACAAAGCAACGCATTCACATGCAAATCAATAAATGAAAGTGAAGGCGTTGAGTGCATCAGGGTCGCTCCTCCTCGAGTGTCTGTGATGCGTCTGTTCTCCCGGCCGTGTGAAGCGGTGGATTCATGTGGCGAGGGCAGTCCTGCATGGTGACCCCTCCCCCCGCTGAAAGGTAGATTGGATAAGAGGTGATCGCGTTAAACACCTTCATTTAGACTCAATACAAACGTGTGTTTTTGAAAAGGCGGTGACGCCGTGACACCTGACCCATGACTGGGAACTGAAACAGCCAGGTGCGCTTTCAAAGGTATGAATTCATCAAACAACGATTCCCTGCTAAGCAAATTGCTACATCCAGATTTTATGTTAATATAAATACATAATGTGCCCAGAGCGATGTGAGTCTGACGTAGATGTGAGGTGACTAATGACGGATGCTATGCAGATGACTCCATATGGCTCGCGCTCGGTTCACGGATGGCGTGGTCGGTCGGTGTTCGCCTCACGTGGCTCTGCTGCCTCGTGGGCCTGTGAACATTTCATCCTGGATCAACTCGGTGTTGATTTTGCAGAGATTCGGGTGGATTTCTGTTTTTTCTGAGATTGGGTGGATTTCGTTTTTTTCTGAGACTCAGGTGGATTTCCGGTTTTGCCGGTCCGGTCGAGTGTTGCAAGCTTAAACCGGTTTGACTTCATGCAGACCAAGTGAAGTGGCATTTAACATGAAGATTAGATAAGTCCATCCTTCATCAGTGTTAGTTGTAGTCTCAAGTCATATAAGTCGTATTGACTTATATGACTTAAGAATTCAAAAATAGTGTTGGTATATTCTTAAAGTAGCGTGATGTAACGGGTCAGACGGTCCGGGTGAAGGCCTGAGACTCTCCCGATGCTCCTGAGGCCGGCAGCCGTCGGCAACGCTGCAGGAAGGTTCCCGATATGAGAAGCCGAACTTCACAAAGTTGGTCTCCGTGATTTAATAGATTGAACTCTGTGTGTGTGTGTGTGTGTGTGTGTGTGTGTGTGTGTGTGTGTGTGCGTGCGCTTGAGTGTTTTTGATGGATCAGGGGGGATTGCCACGATGACTTTTTTCCCGCCTCTTTTCTCAACTCCTGCCCTTCCTCGTCAAACTGTGACAGGTCCTCTGAGACGTCTCCTTCTGCAGGATGAATCACACATCGGATAGCTGGAGGACTTCCATACATACATATATACACACACACACACATATATATATATATATATATATATATATATATATATATATATTAGGGCTGTCAGCGTTAACGCGTTAATCTATGCGATTAATTTGGCCGCGTTAACGCACTAAAATATTTTAACGCAACGTTGTTTACTTCCGGTGTTCGTTGATGTTTTTGCACTTTTTTTCTGAGTGTCAAGCCGCGGCGGTGTGTCCGACACTGTTTCCATTTTTAAAACTGAGTTTTCCGCGAAAATACGGAGCAGAAATGAGTTTAAACTCGTGGATTAATAAATCGGGTTTCCTCCTGCGCTCCTTCCTCCCGGCTGCTGACCCACACACACACACACACACAGACGTGTCGATTTGCGATTAATGAATTTCAAAATGTGCGATTAATTAGTTAATTTTTTTTAATCGATTGACAGCCCTAATATATATATATATATATATATATATATATATATATATATATATATATATATATATATATATATATATATATATATATGTGTATGTATGTATGTATGTATGTCTGGCTGAAGATCTACACTATCGCTTCTTCAGTCCTCCGTGGGTGGAAACGTTGGCCGCTGACGTCTCTGTGTGCCGTGTTTCCAAGATACAGATCGGCACACTGTGTACAGAGAAATAATAAGATAATTAACAGTTTCCAATAAACATTAAATTATTTTCTCATCTCCAAAAACCTCCAAATCCGTGATCTGGTAGACGAAAGTCTGTGTGTCACGGCTGTCAGTCAATGGAAACACCAGAGAAAGTTTTTTGTAAAAGTCGTAACGTCGGTTGTGTGACCTCTGACCCCTCAGGGCCCTGCAGCTCTTTGCTCTCCGCCATTACTCACAGTGTGTGGGCTGCTTGTTGTTTCTCTCCGTGTCACTAATTGATTGTGTTTGCTGGATTATTACCGGTGATTTAATGGTGTTGTGTTGCTGCAGCTGATGATCGCCCACCTCGTTTAACCAAACAAGCTTTTAAAGCTGCTCATTGTGCAGAAAAAAGAAAAGATCCCCACTCAGTGTTCTTTTCATGTGAGTTGCGTGGCGTTGTGCTCACTGGCCGTAAAAGAGCTCGATGCTTCTTCCTAGAATGCAAATGAAGTCATTTTGGGGATCTTGGAGGCGGGTGCTAACGCTCTGGCTAACGCTCTGGCTAACGCTCTGGCTAACGCTCTGGCTGTCCGTCCACAGGGCGTCGGGGCCGACCCCCACGCGGCCTTCGCCCTCCCCCCCGAGGCCAAGGAGAAGGCGGACGGCGAGCCGTCGTTCCTGGACTCTGACGAGATGACCATCCGGATAGGTAGAGCCGGCCCGCTCTCAGGCAAGCCGCCCTTCATATACCCGCACCAGCTCTTCATCGCGTGCTTCAGGAAAACAAACGACAACAAACAGACCCGCCGTAGCCTCCGCCCTCCCACTCCACGCTAAGTGAAGCGGGACGCATCGGCTACCACGGTTACTCTCTGATGGCTCCTTCCTCTCTCTTCTGATCTTCCTCTTCTTCCCTCTCTCCTCACTCTTCTGATCTTCCCTTCCTTTCCTCGTCTCATGTGATGTTCATGTGCCGGTTCCATGAGTGGGAACCCTTTCTACGACCGCCACGTCTGTGATGCGTTATAAACACACTTCATACTTCAGCTTATAACTCTGTAACTGCTTTTCATACAGATTCCTGATTAAAGGAAATTCTTCTCTGCATTCTCCTTAGTTATTAAGGAGCAGTCGGCTGGCCATGTAATAACATTATATAACTCATATCATTTTATTTTATTATTTTTATTTATACGGTTATTCATCTTCATAATTGAGTCTTTTTTACAGGATCATTATTATGACCATTATGATGCATTATAATGAGACTGTCGACTGGAGTCGTTGTTAGCTTCAAGAAAAGTGACAAAAAGAATCGTTAAATCCATCGAGAATACAACGCATGAAAGAACCAGGATGTATTGTTCTTATTTTAATGTATTACAATACACCGTGATCCTAAAGCATCATGAAATGCTTCATAATTGTACATAATTCTGATTATTTGCGTGTTTATAACTATATTTACACCGTGCTATAAGCGTTTTTTAACACGTTCTAAGTGTGTTCATGGGGCAGTGGAGACGTGGGCGTTGTAGAAAGTGTCACTGATTGTAGTTCTGCTGCATATGGCTGAGCAGCGGGGTGCATTGCTCCGCAACTCTGCAAACTACACACGTCTGAGTCATTTGAAATGACTCGACCCTCCTCTTCGTCTCCACCCTCCTCTTCGTCTCTATTACTGTGGCAGCGACCCGACATTCATCCGGAGATTTTGCAATGAGGATAATGGCTTTTTTATTTATTCTTTATTTCCCATTTCCAATCTCAAGGGAGTTTTGACAGACTGCCGCTGAATGTCAGACACATCTCAGTGGAAAGGTTTGAAGTCTGAAGGCGAGGACAGAAACAGGAAGACGAGGCAATAATCACGAGCGGACAGAATTGCATCGTTCCAATAATATGACAAAAAAACACGCTTCAGCTTCGCCGTTATAATATATATATAAATATATATAAAATATAATATATTGTATATTATATATATATATATAATATACAATATATTATATTTCTATACATATATTATATTTTATATATATATATATATTATATTTTATATAATATACAATATATTATATATATATTATATATATATATTAGATGTATATATACAATATATTATATTAGATATATTATGTATATTATATATAGTATATATATTTTTTATGTATACTCTATATATATATATATTATTATATTATTTTATTGTTATGTATTGTATTATACATATATTATATTTGATTTTTTATATATTATATTATATATAATATATAATATATATACATACAGTATATATAATATTGTAATATACATATACATACTGTTTACATTGCCAAGTTTTCTTTCTGCCATTCCTACAACGTTTTGCTCAGCAGGGAGTCGTGTTTCTTCGGCCCGCGTAGCTCAGCGTGAGTTTGAAGTTTTCTACGTGGAACAGTGTACATGGCGCTGCCCGTAGTGAGGGAGTCGGGGGAATTGGGCGTCCGAAATCGAAGCAGGTGGCGTCCACTGGTCCGACCTTTAAAGCACCACCTTGTGCATCCTTAACATGGACTTTACTTTATCTCGACTACATCTCGTGTGCAGTGGATGACCGACCGCTCTGTCCTCCACTCGGCCGTGTGCTGCTCTCACACACTTCAAATTCTTTACATTTCTCTTTTTTTGTGCATTATAACTTTGTTGTGCATTATAAAGCGATCAAATTACTCCTACTATTCTTCCTCTCCATCTTCTGGAGATTTGATGGTTCCTTTAACTGGTTGCTGGTCGGTCGTCTCTCTCTCCAATCTGAGGGTACTTGATTCATTTTGGGTTGTTTCCTCCTGTCCTCCCCCTCTTGGCAGCAGTCGCTGCTTTTTTCAGCCATCACAGAAGAAAAACACGCTAAACAACCTTGAGATGTGCGGTATATGAATGTGGACGGTACGTATTGCCTTCTTTTACCTGAAGTTGATCTACTAAGCAAGATGTGGTTTTTCTGTTCCTACAAAAGAGCTCTTAAAAGTTAAAAATCCTGTTCAGCACAGTCGATAGAATAAGGGGACTTCCATTTAAAAAGCAAAAAGATTTATTGTTATTTGCAGCTATATTGTGCTTTTGAATGTTAAATAGAATTTTGTATTATCTTGAAATACATTATTTCTTATTATAACAAATATTTAAAGATAATTAGTAAAATGTTTTCTCCAACTCACACATTTTTATATATAATATATGTATATAAAGGATAATGTAATAATTTCAAACACACAATATATATTTATTTATTTATATATTTAAATAAATGGGGTATTTAGAGAAAAAATTAATATATGTAAATGGTTGATTTCTATATGTATATATATATGTTTTCTCCAAATCACACATTTAAATATATACGTGTAATAATACATTATTTATCCCTCTCTGTATGTATATATATATATATATATATATATATATATATATATATATATATATATATACACACATACAGAGAGGGATAAATAATTAAATAATGTATTAGTATACAAAAACTTTATTTTAATATAATTTCTAAAATGTTTTCTCCAACTCACACATTTTAATATATATATACATATATATATATATATATATATATATATATATATATATATATATATATATATATATATATATATATATATATATATAATAGATGTATAAAAGATAATGTAATAACTTCAAACACACAATAATTAACAATGAACAAAACAATGTCCACGTAGTGTTTAATTGCATGAATAGAAACAGAAGCCCAGTGATCAGTGTGACTCCCGCTCAGACACAATCTGTTGGTGATGTCACTGTGTTCATGGCGGGGAGCGGTAACCATGTTTAATGCATTTGTGCGTCTCCTCCTCCTCCTCCTCCTCCTCCTCCTCCTCCTCACAGCGAGGAGTCACCCCTCAAACCCTCCCAGTTCCATCTCATATGTGAATAATTGAGTGTTGAGGAGGAATCAAAGTGTGTGTTCAGGTCTTCAGACTGAACGGTGCAATGGGCCGTAACATGGGATTTAATTAGAGCTCCCCAGTGCAGCTGAGCAGCAAATGCTTATGCAAGATTTAATCTCCATACTTTAATTCTCAATAATGAATCTTTTCTTTAAAGTTATTTTATTTACTTGTAGCAGCAGCGTCGTGGCCTCTGGTTTCATAGTGAGGCGTGTTGTGATCAGAGGGAAGGCTGCAGGAGGTTCCACCTCAGAGATCTGGTTCAACCTTCATCCACCAGATGAAGGTTGAACGTGTGTTCTGTGAACCTGACGATGCAACGCAACCAAATGAACTGGGGCCGGCTGCACACACATGTACGGTTCTTAAATGGTTCTTTAAGAGGCTTTGTGGTTCTAGGAAGAACCATCAACGACTGATGAACCATTGGAGGCACCTTTATAGGTTCTGTGGAGAACTCTTTAAAGTTATGGTTCTTTAAAGAACCCTGGTTTGAAAGGTTCTTTATAGAACCGACAATGTTGCCTTAAAGAACCATTTTAAGGTTCTGTGAGACACCTTTATAGGTTCTTTGAAGAATTCTTTAAGGAAATGGTTCTTTAAAGAACGAGGGACGAGTCGTGAACACCTGGTCACGAGGGACGAGTCGACGGAGAGATGGATACAAGGGTCGTAGTTAGACGGGAGGAGGAGGAGGAGGAGGAGGAGGAGGAGGAGGAGGAGGACTACTAAAGAAAGAGTCTGCCCGGTGCATGCTGGGAAGTCAAACTTATTTAGCTTCATGTGCCACTGCAACTGATCAGGGTCAGACGGTTGCCTGGCAACAACGGCCCAATGGAGGCCGAACGCTGCTGTTCTTTCTTAGCTTGTGTGTGTGTGTGTGTGTGTGTGTGTGTGTGTGTGTGTGTGTGTGTGTGTGTGTGTGTGTGTGTGTGTGTGTGTGTGTGTGTGTGTGTGTGTGTGTGTGTGTGTGTGTGTGTGTGTGTGTGTGTGTGTGTGTGTGTGTGTGTGTGTGTGCATACGAGAAGGAGAACAGCAACCGGTTTGTTTTGGATATTAAAACCGTCTTACCTCTAAAGGTTTCTCAAAGAACCCTCTATGGTTCTCCAGCAGGTGACGGTTCTTGTAGAACCACAAAGCCTTTTTGAAGAACCCTTCAGAACCATCGTTGTTAAGACAACAATGTGGCGTTATGGATGTCAGTGTTCACGTTGAGCTAGACGGCGTGAGATGTGGAAGGCGTGGCTTCACCACCTGTCTCACCACCTGTCTCCCCACCTGTCTCCCCACCTGTCTCCACCACTTGTCTCTCACCTGTCTCCACCACCTGTCTCCACCTCCTGTCTCCCCACCTGTCTCCACCACCTGTCTCCCCACCTGTCTCCCCACCTGTCTACTCGCCTGTCTCCCCACCTGTCTCCCCACCTGTCTCCCCACCTGTCTACTCGCCACCTGTCTCCACCACCTGTCTCTCACCTGTCTCCCCGCCTGTCTCCACCACCTGTCTCTCACCTGTCTCCACCACCTGTCTCTCACCTGTCTCCACCACCTGTCTCTCACCTGTCTCCACCACCTGTCTCTCACCTGTCTCCACCACCTGTCTCCACCTCCTGTCTCCCCACCTGTCTCCACCACCTGTCTCCCCACCTGTCTTCCCGCCTGTCTCCACCACCTGTCTCCACCACCTGTCTCCACCACCTGTCTCCACCACCTGTCTCCCCACCTGTCTCCACCACCTGTCTCCACCACCTGTCTCCACCACCTGTCTCCCCACCTGTCTCCCCACCTGTCTCCACCACCTGTCTCCACCACCTGTCTCCACCACCTGTCTCCACCTGTCTCCACCACCTGTCTCCCCACCTGTCTCTCAGCTGTCTCCCCACCTGTCTCCCCACCTGTCTCCCCGCCTGTCTCCACCACCTGTCTCCACCACCTGTCTACCCGCCTGTCTCCCCACCTCGCCGACTCCGTGTGTCGCCAAGGCAACCGCAGCCCGGGACTCGTTTATGAATCTGCAACGGTTGTTTGTTATTTATCGGCGGATCGATGTCTCGACGCTAACGAGGACGAGCTGACAGGTGTGACCCGGAGATGAGCGTCCACTCGGCGTGTCTGAGTGTGGGAGAGAACACGTGACGCTACGCACACGCATGACGGGAGAGAGAGAGAGAGAGAGGGGGGGGGGGAGAGAGAGAGCCTTAAAACCTTCTGTAACGCTGCCTTCAAGGGCCAATCAAATGCTCTGTAAATCTCAGCTACCAACCGGGAAGCGGCGTTCATACCAAATGGCTCCTCGCCGTAATTAACTTCCTATAACTTGAACTGGTTGGAGACGGTGACGATGTTCTTCTGACGCTCTGAGGAACAGAGACGCTCAGTCATCAGTTCATCAGTCATCAGTTCATCACTTCATCACTTCATCACTTCATCACTTCATCACTTCATCACTTCATCACTTCATCACTTCATCACTTCATGAGTTCATCACTTCATCACTTCATCACTTCATCAGTTCATCAGTCATCAGTTCATCACTTCATCACTTCATCACTTCATCACTTCATCAGTTCATCAGTTCATCACTTCGTCACTTCATCACTTCATCACTTCATCACTTCATCAGGGATCAGAAACGGCTTCAGAGTCTGACTAAACGATCTGTAACAGAGCCTGAATATAACTCAGGGACGGAGGAGGAGGAGGAGGAGGAGGAGATGAAGATGAATAAGGAGGAGGAGAAGAAGTAAGAGAAGGAGAAGAAGTAAGAGAAGGAGAAAAAGTAGGCGAAGAAGAATAAGAAGGTGAAGGAGGAGTAGAAAGAGGAGGAGGAGAAGAAAGAGGAGTAGAAAGGTAAGAAGAATGAGGAGGAGAAGAAGTATGAGATGAAGAATAATGACATGAAGGAGGAGAAGAAATAAGAGGAGGAGGAGAAGAAGAATGAGAAGTAAGAGGAGGAGAAGAAAGAGGAGGAGGAAAAGGAGAAAAAGGCAAAGATGTTGGCTCCTCCCCTTGAGCCGCAGTGGCCACCAGAATGGCGAGACCCAAAGAGGCGGAGCCCCAAACAAACCTGGCGCCGCCTTGGCTCTCAGATATTTACGGTGTAGAGAATGTATAAAGTAGAACCTGACCCTGAGCCTGACCCTAAGCCTGACCCTAAGCCTGAGCCTGACCCTGACCCTAAGCCTGACCCTAAGCCTGAACCTGACCCTGACCCTAAGCCTGACCCTGAGCCTGAGCCTGACCCTGACCCTGAACCTGACCCTAAGCCTGACCCTGACCCTAAGCCTGAGCCTGACCCTGATCCTGACCCTAAGCCTGACCCTGAGCCTGACCCTAAGCCTGAGCCTGACCCTAACCCTGACCCTGAGCCCGACGGCGTGTGAAAGTCGGAGGTCGCTCCCCGCCTCCGCCTGCTGAGCGTCGTGCGCGTCGTGTTCCTCTCGCCCTGCAGACAAGATAGACAACGGAGACGCGTACCAGAGGAGGAGAGCGCCCCCTGTGGCCGGCGGCGCGGACGACCAGGAAGAGAGGCGCAGGCGGCGAGAGGCGGACGGCCAGGCGGCGAGCAGCTGGCGGCGAATCGTCCTCCTCATCCTCGCCATCACCATCCACAACATCCCGGGTGAGAGCCGTGGGTTTGGTCCATTAGAACTTTAAAAAGAAAGCGAGTACAACGGAGGGGGCGTGGCTTATCTCTGTTATCATGTCTGCCGTCCGGCGTGGAAGTTACCACGACATAACCAGTGACCTCCAGGGGCCTAAAGGTCGTGACTCATCCTGTGAGACAGCTCAGCGTCTACTGGACAGATTGGGCCAATCGGGAAAGGTCCCCACAAGGTTTCTCTGAATCCAAAAAGTATCATTTTTAAAAAAGTATAATTTTTAAAAAGTATCATTTTCCAAAAGTATCATTTTTAAAACGTATCATTTTCCAAAAGTATCATTTTCCAAAAGTATCATTTTTAAAACGTATCATTTTTAAAAAGTATCATTTTTAAAACTTATCATTTTCCAAAAGTATCATTTTTTTAAAGTATCATTTTCCCAAAATATTATTTAAAAAAACTAATTATTCCCAAAGTTTCATTTTCAAAAAGTATATTTTTTAAAAGAATACATTTCCCAAACTATAATTTTATAAAAGTATAGTTTTCCAAAACTATAGTTTTCCATAACTCATGTAGCTGCTGGTTTCCAGGCCTGAGCTACTGGGTGACCAGCTGGTTTACAGAAGTCCTCCCACAGAGGATCCTGTTCTCTGATTGGACGATGACAACGGGATGACAGCGCTGGAATAAAATCACAAAAAAAAAAATCCCGAACGTAACCATGCCGACCAAAATGAAAGAAATGTTTATCACTCCAAAATAAGTGTTTGATAATTTCCCGGCGAGCGTTGCATTATTAAACGTCTAACGACTAACGAGCTCGTTGGACTAACGAGCTCGTTGGACTAACGAGCTCGTTGGACGCCCAATAACGACACACGGAAGGCCACGCCCACGGACGAGCGTCCATTATTTAGAGAAACTAAACCTCCAAGTCCCGGAGTAACGAAAGCGTGATCTCAGACATTCTTTTTCATCGGGAACGCCTCCCGCTCCTCTGCTCCACGGGTAATGAGGAGTTTTGAAGTGTGGTTAGGAAAGGAAGCTAGGAAAGGAGGAAAGACGTCTGAGAAAAGCCCCATTTTGACTTTGATGATCTCTAAGATGTTCCCGTCACTAAAGTCTAAACCCCGTTTCCTCTGTGCTTTTCACAATAAAGTAAAAATAATGAGATTTATAGGATTGAGGTTTGATCAAATTCCCGAAAGATATAACAGACCAACTCACGCGTTGGCCCTCGAGCCTTTTAACATCATTAAACATGTTCCAATAAATATTAATGATATAATATTCATAAATTAAGGAAATAAAACTCACTTTTTGCACACGCACACATTGAGGAGTCAGACCAGCTGTTTGGGTCCACAGAGGTCAACGCAGTCTAGTTTAAAGATTTAAAGGGCCAGTGCGTCGGGTTTTTAGCGGCCCTTTAGTGGTGAGGTTGCAGATTGCAACCAAAAGTCTGAGAGAGAGGAGGTGCAGTAGTGGAAGGCTAGGAGGAAGAAAGGAGAGTGTGAGGCGATGTGGCCTCTAATTAATGAATACAAAGGAGCGCCTTGGTTTCTCTCAGCGTGTTTTCAAAGACTTCACAGGATGAATTGTCTGAGTTGTTGTTGTTGTTGTTGTTGTTTTTTTGCAGAGGGCTTGGCGGTGGGCGTTGGGTTTGGAGCCATCGGAAAGACGTCATCGGCTACTTTTGAGAGCGCCAGGTGAGATCAGTATCCCCCCCCCCCCAGCAGGTGAGATCAGGCTCCTCTCCCGTCCCCCTGTGTGCGTGGTTGTGGGGCGCTGCTGCCCTCTAGTGGCCACACGTTGGTACTGAAAACAAATGTTTTTGCCCCCTCAGAAATTTGGCGATCGGTATCGGCATCCAGAATTTCCCAGAAGGCCTTGCAGTGAGCCTGCCGCTGCGCGGTGCAGGGATGTCCACGTGGAGGGCCTTCTGGTAGGGAGCAGCGTGTGTGTGTGTGTGCCTCCATGTGTGTGCGTGTGTGTAAACAGTGTGTGTGTGTGTGTGTTCACCAGGTACGGCCAGCTCAGTGGGATGGTGGAGCCCGTTGCCGGGCTGCTGGGGGCCGTTGCCGTGGTAATGGCGGAGCCTCTGCTGCCGTACGCGCTCGCCTTTGCTGCCGGGGCGATGGTCTACGTGGTCGTCGATGACATCATACCTGAGGCGCAACTCAGGTGAGACGGGGAAAAGGAGGGGGGGGGACCATTTAGTCTGGTCTCTAATGCCTCTGATGTCTTCCGTCTCGTAACCAGTGGCAACGGGAAGCTGGCGTCCTGGACTTCCATCCTGGGCTTTGTGGTGATGATGTCACTGGACGTCGGGCTGGGCTGAGCGCCGCCCGCCGCCGCCATCTTCTTTTTTTATTCCAATGGGACCAAATGAAGTGTTTGTTTGTTTGTTTGTTTGTTGTTTGTTTGTCTGAAGCGACGGGGACGGGAACTATTTTATAAAACAACTGTGAGGGAGAAACTTGAAAAGTTCCTTAATGACTTTTGTTTTCAAACGTTTAATTTAGAATCAATAAGTTTATTGAGCGAGTCGTGAGTTCAGATCCTCTGAAGGTTCATCTCACCGTGCAAATGTTTGTTTTGTTTTTTACAGATGACTTGTTCATGTGTCATACACTACACCTTCCTCTCCTCCACCATCCTCTTCTCTACCATCCTCTCCTCCACCATCCTCTTCACCTTCCTCTCCTCCACCTTCCTCTCCTCCAGCTGGCGGTCTCTTTTCGCCCCTGCAGTGCCTTCTTCTTCTTCTCAGTGGTCTCCTCAGACCGGCCTGTAGGGGGCAGTAAACCCGGTGGACTCTGCCGCCCCCTACAGGCCGGTCTGAGGAGTCGCACCCTGAGGTCTCTGATGATCCTGAATGCTGGAGCAAACATGTGAAGGATCTCCTCATTAAACAAACACGTGATTCTCACTCCTCTTCAGAGAGTTTATTAAACTTCTGAAAAACAGAAACATTTTGTGAGCGTTTAGTCGGATGAATGTTGTTGAATGTACGTTATGAGAATATAATAGACGGAGGAGTCCCCCCCACCTCCTGACCCCCTGACCTCTTAGTCTCCACAGGACAAACGTCTCTTCCCGAAGTGGCGACCATGTGACGGAGTCTTCCTGGTGGCTACGCGCTAACGTGCTAACAATAAAACACACACGCCACTTGACCCACCCGCACGTTTAATTCCTTCGTCTGAAACCGAAAACACACAAACAGACGGAGAACTAAAAACAAAGAGTTCAGTCACAGTTAAATACCCCCCCCCCCCCCCCATCCCTCCCTCCCCTCAGCGGGCCACACATCGGTGGACCGGCACCGGCGTGTGCTGCAGGAAGTTCTGCAGGCTGGTGGGCAGGCCGAGCCGCTCCACGCCGTGGATCCCACCGACGGTCTTCAGGTATCGGCGGAGGGCGAGTCGGCACTGAGACGCCAAGGACATCGGGTTCCCTGAAGAGGAAGAGGAACGAAGAACGTTATTAGGACAAAATTATTCTAGGTATTGGATCAGGGGAACGCCGTCCCAAAGACGAGCGTCATTTAAAACTATTTAACTTCACACATCTTCATAAACAGAATAATCCCACCGAGGGAATCGTTCCCTTCAGGAAACCCCGGGAAGAGGCGGTTGCTAAGCGCCGCCCCGGCCCCGCCCCGGCCCCGCCCCTCACCTCTCTCCTGCAGCAGCAGCTCCACGGCCTCATTCTGCTTGGTGGACTTCTCGATGATGAGCGTGGGGAGGTACACGTTGGCGCCGAAGTCGATGAGCAGCCGGACGTACTCCACGCCGCAGCCGTGCCGGAGGCACATCTCCAGCACCGTCTTGTGCCGCCCGGCGGCGCCCGGCGGCCGGCCGGCCGCGCAGTTGTAGTCCGGGTCGGCGCCGTAGAGCAGCAGCAGCCTGAAGCACTCCATGTGTCCGTACACGGCGGCGAGGTACAGCGGCCCGCTTGACACGCGGGCGCGGGACGTCCAGAGCAGCACCTTGGCGCGCGAGTTGACCTCGGCGCCGCGCCGCAGCAGCGCCCGCAGCGCCGCCGCGTCGCCCTCCCGCGCCGCCGTCAGCACCGGGGAGCAGTTGTTGGACGGGTCGCCGTCGGGGTCGGCGCCGGCTCGGAGGAGCGCGAGGACGCAGTCCAGGTACTTCCCGCGCACGGCGGCGAACAGCGGCGTCTGGGCCTTGACGTCGGCGCGGTCCACCAGGGCGCCGTGGCCCAGCAGCACCTGCAGGCAGCCCAGGTGGCCCTTGGACACGGCGGCGTGCAGCGGCGTGCCGGCCACGCCCCAGCCGCCGCGGCAGTTGATGACCTTCTTGTAGACTTCTTGGCAGAGCATCTCATGGAGGAGACGCTCATCGTCGTCTAGCGCCGCTTGTCGGAGACGAGAGATCTCGCAGCCGCTGGACTCTTCGGCGGCGGTCCGGAGGCGGAGCATAGAGCCTGGGGGCGGGGGACGTGAGCAGGTCAGACATCAGGACAGGGACCACGTGACCCCGAAGGCCACGTGACCCCTGAGGACTACAACACCCGCCTTCATTCACGAGAGACTCAGCTCGACGGAAGCCCCGCCGGCCCAAACTCAAAACACAATGATGTCATTAATGACCTTTTAATGGATCACGAGAGATAAAAATACGAGTTGGTCCCAAAATAATCTCGCATATGAAAGATTACGGTGTACTCGAAACAAAATCTACAACATATTTCACAATAAACGTTATACTTTAATAGCAATTTGTGAAACGTACGTCTCGTAATAAACCGTGTGAAACGCGGGACTTCCGACGGGCGGGCACGGCCCGGTTCCCCCGGTTCCCCGGTTCCCCGGTGCCCCCGGCCCCGTGTTTACGTCTCCCTCCGCGGTCCCGTGCTCCGCTAATAGGCTCAACCCGACCGGAGGACTTCGCTATTATTCGGTGGAAAACAGCCGCCGGTGAACATCCGGGCGGATACTAATCTAAACATTTCGCGTTTCCCATTTCCTAAGATAAGTGTCGGTGCCCCGAGAGGAGACGTTCATGGTCCGTGTAATAAGAGCCTACCTAAGATGTGTCACCATCAGCTGCTCTCTTCATCTTCCTGTTTTTCTTCTTCTTCTTCTTCTTCATCGTGTTTGTGCTTCACGGTCAGTTTGTCGCGTTGCTGCCCTCTAGCGTCTGACTGCTGTAACTACACGCAGGCGCGCACTCAACAATACGAAGAACTGGAATTATTTATTAGAAAAATAAGAACAAATTAAAAGGAAGTAGCAAATAATGAAGGACCACATTTGATTATACGAGCAGATTATTAAAATATTGTATGTGATGTATCATGTAGTTGATGTTGTGAATTTTTAATATATATTCAACACGTTTGGTTAAATTAATCTGATTTAATTGTAGGTCTGAACAACAGAAGGACCACAAGCAAATGTCTTCATTCATTAGAAATATTATTATTATTATTTATTTAATTATTGTAATTTTTTTAATCTCTCATAAATGTACAAATTAAATTACAAAAAATATATATACAACTTGCAATTCAAAGTTTTTTTGGGCTAACTCCAAAAACAATTATTTCATTGTTTGTATTATAAACATATAAATAAAATGTTATGCAATTAGAAAGAATAAGAAACAGCTCAACTCAAATGGAAGATGCAAATAATTAAGCAACATATTATAATAATAAATTGAGTTTGATTATATGCTCAGATTAAATATTTTAGACACTTTATTAATATGTTTTGTTGTCTGTGGGTAAGATATAACTGCTTGTATGCATGTAAACCTAAGAGAGCTTTCTGAATATAAACAATCTCCAAATGGAAACTGTAAATGTTAAAGTGGGTGGGAACATTATTTGAGATGTTATGAAGGACATTTAATGTATTGTTGAAGTCGGACTAGAGTTGGTTTTAAAATGCATAAATCCTGCACTGTCAATTTCAGATTACACTGTCAGCACATTTAAAAGCAACAACAACAACGTGCACCAAGTACAGTATAGAGAGGTTAAATAGTCCCACCATAAAGTAACCAATAGGAAGAGGAGAAAGAGCTCCACACAAAGGGAAATCCGCCCGTATCCACGGCAACGGGCTGATGGTACCCAGCTATGGGACGTCTTATCACCGCCTTCAACCTTCTCCGGGGCAACCTGCTGGCATCCTTTTCTTCTTGTCTCTGTCTTTGTGTGCGTGTGCGTCACGGAGGCCTTTTGTTTGCTTGAGGAGCTCGTCCACAGCCAGGAGACACAAGTTTAGAGGTTTAAAAAAACCAAGACACAAAACCAAAATTAATATTTCTCTATATTCCTAAAACAAATAAGAAGCAACAACGTGTCGCCCAAACAACACCGGTGTGGTCTCTCAGGCTCACCGACCTCCAGGGGTTTACAACATGTGGCCCGCTCTGCTTCTACGGCCGAGAGACAAAGAAGAAGAAGAAGAAGAAGAGAAGAGGCCTTTAAAACTGAAAACCGCCCCGCCACCATAACTCATGGTCGAAGGAGGGAGGGAGGGAGGGATGAGGGGATGAGGGACCGAGAGGAGAACCGTGAATGACTTGCAATGCCCTGATTCTGTGCGGGTGACGAGGCCGAGGCTTTAACTTCTCTCTCTCCTCGAGAAGAGGATGCGACTCGCCCCACGCCATGGCGGCTCCTCTCGTGGCGCCGTGGCTCACCTGTGTGGTTTTCCTCGCTGCAGCTGCAGGTGAGCAGCTTCTCTCTCTCTTTGTCTCAGAGCGTGGAGGAGAACCTTTCCTGCGGCTGTGGTAGTTTTGCTTCTGCAGCGTTTGTCTCTCTTGGTTTGGTTTTCACTGGCATGTGCGGCTCAATTAATTAATTGATTTCCCAATTAGAGACACTAGACAATGTTTATGTGGGACTTTCTCTCCTCATCATGTGATATTAATACATGTATTTATTATGAAACCTCCTGAACATGTCACTGACATGCTGCGCGTGGAGAGCTTGACATGCCACGTCTTTTATGTTCACGCCGATTGGTTCCGGCACAGTTCCGTGTGCTCGGTGTTTCCCGGAGGACGGCCCGTCTTGTCCTGAAGGCGCTCGGATCCACCCGTCCAGCCCGCGATGCTATTGGCTCTCCGAGGCGGCGTCTCCGTGGCCCGAGGCCCGCGCTGCGTGCCGGGAGACTCGCGGCGGAGATCTGGCGTCCGCCGGCGGTCCGGAGCTGCAGGACTTCGTCCGGTACTCATTTCCAGCGTGAGTTTCTATCCACTACTAAAGTTTGGGGTCACGTAGAAATGTCCTTATTTCTTAAAACACTGTTTCTTTAAATAAAGATAACATTAAATTAATTATAAACACTCTCTACATAGTTAATGTGTAATGACTATTCTCTGGTGTTTAATGAAGTCTCTACATGGTGTGTAGAGGCCCATCTCCATGTTCTAGTGGTACTTTGTGTTATCGCCTTAGAAGACTAACGGAGGGGTAGAAAACCCTTAAACCCTTTTTATGTGAGCGCAGCTGAAAACAGTTATGCTGCTGAGAGAAGCTATAAAACTGGTCTTCCTTTGAACCACAAGAAGAACAACATTAATATTTAATATAAACATAATTATTTATAATCTCCTCAATGTCTTCACTAGATTATGTAAGCGCAGCTGAAAACAGTTATGCTGCTGAGAGAAGCTCTAAAACTGGCCTTCCTTTGAGCCACAAGAAGAACTACATTAATATTTACAACT
Source organism: Liparis tanakae (assembly GCA_036178185.1). Lineage (NCBI taxonomy): Eukaryota > Metazoa > Chordata > Actinopteri > Perciformes > Liparidae > Liparis > Liparis tanakae. Next base: position 1,551,642 of record CM070105.1, on the reverse strand, counting down.
AGAATGGGCACTCGGTAGAGCGCATACCTTCGCATATCACAAGATTGAATTATGAACAATTTGGCACTAGTTTCTCGCAAATCGGATGCCAATTAATCGAGATATCGCAAATTTACGGTTTTCACCTTTTTGTGACCTTGACCTTGACCTTGACCGTTGACCCAATCACTCCCAAAAACTAATCGATTGTTCCTTGGGTCATGACCAATCATCCCACCAAGTTTCATAAGAATCGGCTCAGTTTTGTCTGATTTAGACGAATAACTGACGGACGGACGGACGGACATATTCACAAACGCCGGCGAAAACATTACCTTCTGCATTTTCAATGCGAAGGTAATAAAACTCATTATTTACAACCTCAATGTCTTGACTTCATATTATATTCATTTAGCAATGTCTTTGATAAATAAAAGTGTGAGTTTTCATGTAAAACACCAAACTTTCCGGGTGACCCCTAACCTCGTGTCTCCCCACTGACGCGTCTCGTCTCTCGCCGCCGGCTCAGGAAAACCACGGTGTGGATTTGGCTGAAGGGGGAGGACGGATCTGAGCCGGCCGGAGGTCGGGGGGGCGTTTGCCCTCAGATGGCCTTGGGGTCACCGGGGCGGCGGCGGGAGGCTGGGTGCGTCGGACGCCACCGCTTCCTCTGTGAAAAGGAAGTATCCGGTGAGACTAGTAGACGTCTTCTTGTTTACTCTCTCCTCATATGAGGCTGGTATTAATATTCCCTCTTGTTGCAGACTCGCTGCCCCCCGCGGACCGCTACCTGACCGGGTCGGCTCTGCTGAGCGGCGTCTACGCTCGGACCCGAGTGCAGCCGCTCCCCAGCGCCCCGGACATCGGGCAGCTCCCGGCGGAGGTCAGTGGACGACCTGCGAGGCTCAAGGGATGACCCCCGGAGGGTCGGCACATGACTGACAGGAGAGTAACGAAGAAAGACGGAATTTGTCTTCTAAGAAATCTGCTAAAAGTTTTAAAATCGCAGAAGCAATACCCGTCGGATGAGGAGATACAAGTTGTCGGTGAGGGTGTATAGAACAAAAAAAGACGGATGAACAGTAACATTTAAAGGTTCTCCGTGCTCAGATGCAGCTGTTCCCCGGGATGTGGTTCAGCCACGCCGGTCGGCTGGTGTCGGCGGAGCTGGTGGTCCAGCCCAGTGCGGCGTCCTCTCTGGCCCGGGTCCAGATCCTCCGACCCTACTGCAGCCCCGACCAGCACCTGGTGCCTCCAGGTACGGTGCAGCGGTCCCTATGAGGGGGGGGGGGGTGGTCCTGACACCTCCTGGTGATGATCTCGAAATCCAGACTGTTTGCTCTCCTGGCTCCTGATTGGTGGAGCCAGCTCCCCACTGACATCAGGACAGCAGGAAGTCTCTACAGCTTCACCGGAAACTGAAAACGCACCTTTAGACTATATCTGGATTAAAACACAGATTTGCACTTCAGTCAAACTACAAAAGTACCACAATAAGATATTTATTGACTATGTTGAGGAAATGTTACTTTCTGTATTCTTGTTGTTCTTAGTTTGTACTCTAGGTTGAAATGCACTTATTGTAAGTCGCTTTGGGTAGAAGCGTCTGCTAAACGACATGTAATGATGTAATGTAATCTCCCCCGCCAGGTTGCAGCTCCCTCCTCAACCCGTTCAGCTGCTGCTCGGCGGTGCCGCTGTGCAACACCACGGGGGGCTGCAGCGGGGGCCGGTACTGGTGCCCCCTGCTGGAGGGCTGCCTGCCCACCGCCGCCCCCTGCAGCCCCTACGGCCCGGCGGCGGCGGCCCGCGGCTTCGACCTGCCGCCCAGATACCTCGCAATACCGCCCTTCTACCACCTGGTGGCCGACCTGCCTCTGAGAGTAAACCCGAGCTCGGAGCTCCACAGTTTGAGCGTGAGTTGAGCCAAGCGGCCGACGTGCGAACGCCAAGCCGCCGGCTGACGCCTGTTCCCGTTGTTTTTGGGGGTCCCAGCTGCTGCTTCCCGACCGAGCCGTCGCCCTGTACCCCGATGACGTCGTGGCCGTCCAGCACACCCGCGACCCCGGTGCCTTCCTGCACTGTCGGCACGGCGACGCCTCTTTGGGCTCGCCGTGGCGCCAGAGTTACGTGTCCCTGAGGAGGGCGGAGCGGGGCGGCTGGTGGGAGGGCGGCCTCACCTCGCCGCCCCCAAGGGGCCGCTGGGTGGATGGGGCGCTGTGCGACCTGAGGATGCTCTCCGTGGACGACCTCCACGACGACGGCCTCGACCGCAGAGAGGCGACCGGCGCCGCCCCGGCCGTCTGGGCCCCGACGACCCGGCCCGCTCCCAGAGCCCCGTCCGGGCTTCGAGTCGTCCACCCCGTGCCGGATGAAGAGAACCGGATCCACGTCCGGGTCGGGGTCCCGACACTCGTTGTGGTGGAGGTCCCGTCTGGAGGGGAGGCCAGCAGCTCCTGGTCGGCTCCGGTTCTCCGGACCGGGGTTCCCTTCCTCCTCTCGTGCCCCGAGGCGGTGGCCGGCTGTGAGGGGCGGTCCGGCGACGCCTGGTTCTCCTCCGCCACCCTGGTTCTGCCGGCGGCCGGCCCTCGGACGCTGACCGTGGACGTGGCGGAGGCAGCGAGCGTGAGCAGCGTGAGCGTGAGCGTCTGGGGCTACGAGGCCGTGGCGGGGCTCAGCGTGGCGCCAGGCGGCTGCCGCCGGACGCTCGTCGGCACGCCGCAGGTGAGGGAGCCCCGACCGGATGTCAAAGACCGTGAAGACGGACATTGAACGATAGCGATTTCTGTAATGCGACGGACTTCTGCCCTACACACAGAAAGATAAGGGTTCTTAAAGGGTTCTTTAAAAAGCTGTTCCACGAGGAACCATCACCTACTGGAGAACCATTGTTTCATTTGAGACACCTTTATAGGTTCTTTGAAGAACTCTTTAAGGACATGTTTCTTTAAAGAACCCTGGTTTGAAATGTTCTTTGTGGAACCAGAAACGGTGCCTCAAAGAACCAACTTTTTGACGGTTCTTTGAAACACCCTTATTGGTTCTTTGAAGGACTCTAGAAGGAAATGGTTCTTCAGAGAACCCTTGTTTGAAATGTTATATGTGGAACCAGAAAATAGTTCCTCTATGGCATCTCTCTGAAGAACCATTTTCGGTTCCAGATGGTTCCTCCGTGTTTCTGTGTGCTGACACCAGGAGGTCAAAGGCATCACGTAGATCCACGTTCTCTCGACGCATCGGTAAAACATGTCGTACGAACGTTCCTGGTTCCATGAAGACGTATCCAGTGACTCGTGTTTTTGGATGAATAGCTGTTAAATGTTAAATTTGGTACATGTGTTTATGTGTGAAGCAGGTCAAATACTAGTATATTATTTACCTACAAAGCCGTACTTTTAGCTTAGTTACGATTAGTAAACGTCAGCCTGCGAAGGGAGTCAACGCAGTAAACATCGAGCAGATCAAAACTCCTGCAACACGTAGTGACTCACAGCCTGGATTATTTACTCTGACATCTTGTATTTGATGCATCTGTAAATGTTTTACATCGTAGATATTTAGAGCCGAAGTGGAGACCGGTTCCTCGGTAAAGTTCTCCTGGGTGATTGACGACCTGGAGAAGTCTGCCTACGAAGGAGAATCCTACAGTTTGGTTTTCAAGGAACCTGCCGTGTATAATCTCAGGGTAAGATCCTTTAGTTTGTCTGTGAAGTATTCCCGACTTAACACTAACGAATAACCCATTTCCTTTCCTCTAGGTGACGGCTTCCAACCCTGTGAGCTCCCAGAGCCGACAGATCCTCCTGACCGCCGGCCGACGGACCCCGCTGGCCGAGCCGGAGTTCCTATTGGCCGAGGAGGTCGTGGCCGTGGGCGCCGCACACCTCTACACCCTCAGGGTCAAGGTGGACGTCTCCCTGCCGGTCACCTTCAGGTAAGGCGTTGACCCCCTTGACTTCACTACGATGCAGCGGCTTGAATCGTCCTCCTGACCGTCCGCGCGGTGCGCGGCGTGTAGATGGAACTTTGGGGACGGCGGCGTCGAGGTGATCCACGACCACTCGGCTCCATGTGGGGCCCTGGAGGGGCTGACCGCGGGAGAGGAGCAGGTATACGTTCAGGACTCTGTGGACTATACCTATCGCATCCCAGGTAAACACACACTATTACAGCTGCACTTATCTTTTAAGACAACCACTCTTAACATAGTGACACTAGCTGCCAGATGTTTCCCCCAAAAGAGTTGTTGGTAACCTCCAGTGTTGAAAAATTAAAACTACGGCAAAGTGCCAAAAACAGCAATTTGTCAAATAGCCGCCACATGCCATCATTTAGCGTCCTTTAGCATCCTTAAGCATCCTTACACATCCTTAAGCATCCTTTAGCATCATCAAGCATTCTTATAAATCATTTAGCATCATTTAGCATCATTTAGCATCCTTTTGCATCCTCAGCATCCTTATACATCCTTTAGCATCCTTTAGCATCCTTTAGCATCCTTAAGCATCGTTTAGCATCCTTTAGCATCCTTAAGCATCCTTTAGCATCCTTAAGCATCGTTTAGCATCCTTTAGCATCCTTAAGCTTTGTTTAGCATCCTTTAGCATCTGTAAGGATCGTTTAGCATCCTTAAGCATCCTTACACATCCTTAAGCATCCTTCAGTATCCTTTAGCATCCGTAACCATCCTTATACATCCTTTAGCATTCTTAAGCATTGTTTAGCATCCTTAAGTATCTTTAAACTTCCTTTAGTATCATTTAGCATCATTTAGCATCCTTTAGCATCCGTAAGCATCCTTATACATCCTTATACATTCTTAAGCATCCTTAAGCATCCTTTAGCATCCTTAAGCATCTTTAAGCTTCCTTTAGTATCCTTAAACATATTTTAGCATCGTTTAGCATCCTTAAACATCGTTTAGCATCCATAAGCATCCTTAAGCATCCTTAAACATCCTTTAGCTTCCTTGACCACCCTTTAGAGTCCGTTAGCATCATGTAGCATCATGTAGCTGCCACCTGTGCTTTGTATTCTATTCAGTCCATCAAGATAGAAAAACCCTTTTCCTGATCTGTCTTTGTTTTTTCCAGACGACTACCCCCTTCACGTCCGAGTCTCCAACCAACACGACAACACCGACGCGTCGCTGAAGATAAGCGTCCGCCCGCAATTAACTCGCCTCCTCGTCTCCTCCTCCCTCTCCGTGGCCCTCGTCCAACAGACCCTCCTTCTGGAAGCTTTGGCGGAGCCCTCCGCCCACGCCGTCGTCTACACCTGGGACTTTGCCGACGGCTCTGAATCGGTCCGAGGCGCCCACGTGAGGAGGGTCAGCCACACGTTTGCATCTGCGGGAGTTTATAACGTCAGCGTGTGTGCCAACAACTCTCTTATGGTCCTGACCGCGTGGCTCGCGGTGGAAGTTCTGGAGAGCATCTCTGGATTGACGGTCAGCTGCAACGGACCCAGTGAACTCGGCTCTGCGACGGACTTCAGAGCCACGGTAGCCGCCGGCACGAGTCTCACGTGGAGTTTTGACTTTGGCGACGGATCCCTGCAGGGAAACCGGACCGACGGGTCCACCTCCCATGTCTATACATGGCCAGGGAACTATACAGTAGATGTAACTGTCTCCAATTCTCTCAGCCAAGCTCGTCGGTCTATCCATGTAGAAGTCTACAGATTGGCTGTTGCTGGAGTTTTTCCTCGAGAATCCGTCATGAGCGGAAGAGACGTACAATTTACCGCTCGGGTGAACGGGAACACGTCCGCTCTGACCTTCCATTGGCTGTTTGGAGATGGGTCTCCGTTGAGTGTGGTGAGGGGGCGGTCCACGGCCATGCACACGTTTCAAAGCCCTGGGGTTTGTTACATCAGCCTGACTGTGTTTAGTTCTGTTACGGTTGCATCATTTAATACAAGTATCTTTGTTGAAGCGCCGATCGGCAACATGGCGGTGCTGGCACAAGGAGTAGTAGCAGTAGGAGAAGAGACGTGCCTCCGGGTGTTAATTACCCCTTTACAGATGAATGGTTACCAATTTGAATGGTTTCTCAGCTCATCTGGCCTCATTGCCGTGACACAAAACGCTCAAAAGTGTTTCATATTTAGAAATGAAGGTGTTGAAGAGGTTTCGGTAACGGCGAGTAACAAAGTCAGCAACAAAACGGCGAGCGCTCGTATCGCCGTTCAAACCCCCGTAGGTAACCTGTCCGTGGCGCACGATAATGAAAGTGGCGCCCTGACGGTGAACACCGTAGCGTCCTTTTGGATTGCCAGCTGCAGTGGCAGCAATGTGTCGGTGCTGTGGGACTTTGGGGACGGGTCTCCGGTGGAACGGAGGCCGAATGTGTCGCACGTCTTCACATCGGCGGGTCGGTTCACAGTGGAAGCCGCCGCATTTAATGCCGTTAGCCGTGATTCTGTGACCCTTAAAGTCGATGTTTTACTTATGATTCCAGACATTTCCCTTCACACCGACCAGCCTTATGCTGAAGTCGGGGAGGAAACTATTATCTCAGCAATTAGCAGTGCTATCAGTAGCACCAACTACCACTGGACTGTTGACGGTATAACCTCCGCTAAACAGGGGACTTACCAATTTAGATTTGCTTTCCCGAAACCAGGGGTTTATCAGGTAAGGGTTCTGGCACAGAACCTGGTGAGCAGGAAGGAAGCAGCTATTTTGATTGAAGTCTTTGAAAGAATCGAGGGTCTTCAGATTGAATGTCAGCGCCTGACGGACATGAAATACGTACCGACCCTGGAGAACCTGTTGTTTACTGCTTCAATCGCCAAGGGGTCCAATGTCACTTACCACTGGCTGGCTACACCGAGCGGATTAAACCGACATATTGCTGGTGATGGAGAGATCTTTCATATGTTAGCCGAAACTCCTGGAGAGATTTCAGTTCAGCTAAGAGCTTGTAACAAGTTGGGTGAGGCCACCAGCGTTGTTTCTTTGCGGGCAGTGCAGCTAGTAACAGGAGCACACTTTACGACTCAATCCAACATTGTGGCTTTAGGGAAGTTAGTGAACATCTCTGTATCCGTGGTAACTGGCTCAGACCTACGGTACCTTTGGTACGTGAAGTCTGATCTGTCGCCGCTGCAAACCGAAGCGCCCTTTCTCCTCCACACTTTTGCAAGTGTGGGTCGTTGTATCTTTAAAGTTTCAGTTCAGAATGTCCTCAGTCACAGCAATGTCACCAACGAGTTCAATGTGCAAGAGGAGGTCCAACAGGTGGACTTTGAAATTGAAGGAAAGACGCGTCCCTTTTATCTCACCACCGGTGCTGCCGTCCGACTCCATGGGCGCATCGGGAAGGGTAGTGATCTGCACTGGGACTGGGAAGGTAGAGGTGCTGTGCATTTTAATGCTTCTAGTCAGACCTTTGGCCACACTTTTCCATGTGCAGGCATCTATCAGGTGTCTTTGAATGTCTCTAATGGGATCAATTGGAAGATGATTTCACACAGTGTCGCAGTTGAGGATGCAATCAAAGGACTAAGGCTGAACGCTTCAGAGTCTTCTATCTGCACCGAGGAAGAGGTGACGTTCACTCCCACCGTCTCCAAAGGAAGCAACGTGAGCTTTGCTATAACATTTAGAAACAAAGACTGGGTTCATAGTCACGATGTTCTTGAAGGGCGCTTCACCACATCAAGCCTCCCAGCAGGGACACATCTGGTTACAGTGAGAAGTTGGAACCAAGTCAGTGATGCGGAGGTATCATCCAGCATCCTGGTCACAAAGCATATTCAAGGTTTGCAACTTGTGAACTGTTGTTCTGGTCCTCTCGAGGCTCTGCAAGCAACCGTGTTCAAGGCAGAAGTTCAACCAGAGTTTCCAGTCAACTACACCTGGATGTTTTATTTGGCGGGGTCTGAGCCCACCTGGCTCACGGGGCAAGAAGTGATCTTTACTCCAGCAGAGAGCGGTTCATTGGCTTTTAGCGCGCTCGCCACCAATGGAATCTGCTCCCAGACGGTAAATGGCACCGCCGCAGTCCAGTGGCCCGTTAAGAAGCTCGAGCTCGTCTGTCGATCAGAAAGAATATTCGTTGGGCACGCCGTCGAGTTCTCTGCAAAAGCGAATCGAGGGAGCGATCCCAGATACCTCTGGGACTTTGGAGATTCAGCGGAAGCTTTCGCGATGGACTTGAGCACGGTCAACCATACTTATTATGTTCCTGGGAGATACAGTGTCACGGTCAAAGTCCTCAACCGGGTCAGCAATGTGTCCACCCAACTACACGTGGAGGTGGAGCAGCTCCGGTGTTCCAGCCCTCAAGCTTCTCTGGTCCAGAGCCAGACGACCATCTTCAGGTCCAGGCGGAGCGTCTTTGAAGCGAGCGTGGACATCAACTGCTCTGCGTACAAAGCCACGTACCTGTGGGAGGTGCTCAAAGAGTCAGACTGCACTGGGTTAGAACTCTCTGGCATCAAAGTAGCTCTTGGGACTCAGGTAGACGCGACGTCCCCCTTTCTCTTGCTCCCGAAGCATACCCTCGGTATGGGACCGCATTGCCTCGTATTCACGGTTTCGCTCCAGGGAACTCCTCTACTCGTCAGACGGAGAAGCGGCGTTACCGTGGTCCGCTCGCCGCTGGCGGCCGTCATCAAGGGAGGATCGCACAGACTGTGGCCCAGCCTCAGCGACCTCATCCTGGACGGATCTGAGTCCCAAGACCCCGACGTTGAGCCAGGAGTGGAGGATACACTGCGGTACCACTGGGCCTTCACGACAGTGGTAAAGGCCTCTTGATTTGAAAGCAACTTTATGTAATAAAGAAATAGAGAGAAGAATAGAATAGAATTATACTTTATTAATCCCCAAGGGGAAATTTGCGGACAAAGTAGCACCAATGAACAATAAACTAAAACACAATAATACAATATACATATAAGAAAGAAGAAACAAGTGTGCAACAAGCGAGATATAAAATATAAAATAAAATAAAATATATGCAATATGTATATATATACACAACATATGTAAGAGAATAACAAATAACAATTAAACATATGTAAGAGAATAACAAATAACAATTAAACATATGTAAGAAAGTGGTGAGAAAGTGGTATTACTTGCTGTTATTTTGAGTTGTATAAGAAAGTATAGATGAAATAATAGATTATATGACACGCTGTCATCTTCCCAATTGAAATCTACTCTTTGTAGGTGATACTAACACCTGGGTTTGGTTTTTCAGAACGCCACGGATTCTCATTTCCTAAAGCAACCCATTGGGACGAACAGCAGTAGAATGACAGTACTGAGCACTCAGCTGCACCCAGGCAACTACACGTTCACCCTCACTGTACACAAGGCAGGCAGGAGGCCTGCCTCCGTCAACCAGACCGTGAGTATCACCAATAATCCCAATGTACTCTTCGTTTTCTTTCATTCACCTGTCCTTCAGTAGGTATTTAAGTTCTTTAAAATATCTCTTGCAGATTAATAAAGTTTTTTAAGATTTGGGCAAATATGGAAGAAGTTGCTTAGCAAACAAACTTGTTGGGTTTTGATCTTCAGGTGACGGTGAGTGACGCTCCGGTGCTTCCTGTGGTTGTGGAGTGTGTGTCCTGCTCCGTCCTGTCCTCCCCTCACCACATCAGTTACAGCAGCCCCGTCATCCTCTCTGGACAATGTGGACGGTGTGATGACCAGGCTCAGGTGATCATTCTGATCAATGCTCTGAGGTTACATGGAAATTGTGTTTTTAAGGAAGAGGTCCCATATTGTATTAAGAGAGATTTCCATTACTGTGTAATAAAAACTTTGTCTTCTCTCAGTACGAATGGAGGGCTGAAGACCAAGGCGGCGTGACCCTCGACCTTAACGAGGCGTCCACTTCTACGGGGAGGCGTTCTCCTAACTTGGTGGTGCGTTCAGGGGTCCTGCAGGCGGGCCAGAGTTACACCTTCACTCTCAATGTGTCCCAGCCGGGCAGAGGGCTGTGGGGCAGCGCCCGCCTCACGACGCTACCCAACAAGCCGCCGCACGGAGGCCTTTGCCATCTCAGCCCGGAGTCAGATATACGTCTGCTGGAGACGCTCGTCACCTACAGCTGCTCAGGTGACACCGTGGTCTTCCTCGAGGTGCGACTTCAATCAAACAGGGCAATCCGGTTTCAACAATCAGTTTTCTCTTATCGGGCAGGGTGGCGAGATGAAGAAAGCAGGGCCTCTCAGCTGATCTACACCTTCCAGGCAGCGCCGTGCCGGTCCACGGGCTCGATGTGCCCCCTGCTCACCTTGTACAGGTGAGCACAGGCCTCAACCGACAGCTGAGGACGTGTGAGCCTCACCTGAATATTATGATCGCACCTTTATTTCCGTCCCTCAGGGGTACCCGTGCAACATTTGGCAGCCTGGTTCCGATGGGAAGTCCAGAGAAAGGGAAAACCACGTCGGTCATCACGGTGACGCTGCTGGTAGAGGACCACCTGGGGGCAAAGGTCATCGCTCTGAACAGGTGAGCTATACTTGGATTTGGTGCAGCACAAGCAGCATTCAGCAACAGTGCGTCATTTCTTGCCACCGCTCTTTATTTTTCAGTCATGTTCATCCTGTAGGTTGATAGACATTAGGCCTGGTGTCTTCGTCACATTTTAGCGAACTCTTCCTCTTCCCGATTGCTCCTCTCTCCAGGAAGTTGACGGTTGAAACTCCGCAGAGGGACGAAGTTGCCAGCCGGTGGCTGAGAAACAAGAGCCGGGTCGAGCTGTGGGCTCTGGTCCAACATGGCAACCCTCACGAGATCATCCCTTATTCCATCGCCCTCACCAGCCAGCTCAACCAGGTCACGTCATACCTCCTTCACCCATACGAGTGAGCCTCGTGGGAGAGGAGAGTCTGTGATGGAGAGATGAAAAAAATCATCCATAAGTAGAGAGTGATGAGGAGATAGGAGCTCAGTGTATCCTAAAATGAGAAGATAGGAGCTCAGTGTATCCTAGAATGAGGAGATAGGTGCTCAGTGTATCTTAAAATGAGGAGATAGGTGCTAAGTGTATCCTAAAATGAGGAGATAGGTGCTAAGTGTATCCTAAAATGAGGAGATAGGTGCTAAGTGTATCCTAAAATGAGGAGATAGGAGCTCAGTGTATCCTAGAATGAGGAGATAGGAGCTCAGTGTATCCTAGAATGAGGAGATAGGAGCTCAGTGTATCTTAAAATGAGGAGATAGGAGCTCAGTGTGACCTAGAATGAGGAGATAGGAGCTCAGTGTATCCTAAGATGAGGAGATAGGAGCTCAGTGTGACCTAGAATGAGGAGATAGGAGCTCAGTGTATCCTAAAATGAGGAGATAGGAGCTCAGTGTATCCTAAAATGAGGAGATAGGAGCTCAGTGTATCCTAGAATGAGGAGATAGGAGCTCAGTGTATCCTAAAATGAGGAGATAGGAGCTCAGTGTGACCTAGAAAGAGGAGATAGGAGCTCAGTGTATCCTAGAATGAGGAGATAGGAGCTCAGTGTATCCTAAAAGGAGGAGATAGATGCTCAGTGTGACCTAGAATGAGGAGATAGGTGCTCAGTGTATCATAAAACGAGGAGATAGAAGCTCAGTGTGTTCTAAGATGAGGAGATAGGAGCTCAGTGTATCCTAAAATGAGGAGATAGGAGCTCAGTGTGACCTAGAATGAGGAGATAGGAGCTCAGTGTATCCTAAAATGAGGAGATAGGAGCTCAGTGTATCCTAAAATGAGGAGATAGGAGCTCAGTGTGACCTAGAATGAGGAGATAGGAGCTCAGTGTATCCTAAGATGAGGAGATAGATGCTCAGTGTATCCTAAGCGTCCCCCAGCAGCCTATCAGCCTAGAGCAGCATCTCTAGGGCCTGGACCAGGTGAACCTGGTTCAGGTTTCTGATGAACTATAATGAAAGCATACTGAAGATCAGAGCGTATAGCGGACGTTTGAATCTCTGAAGGTTTACTTGTGTTTTCGGGGAATTGGTGCCAATAAAGTTTCACCCGCCGCTCCCCAGATGGCGTCCGGTCGGACCGCCGCGGAGCTCATGGACAGAAGGGAGATCCGTGAGAACGTGAGCCGAGCCCTGGCCTCCCTCCCCGTGTCCTCCATGCTCAACGTCCATCAGATCAGCTCCGCCTTGGCTCAGGCCACGGTAAGAAAACGCCTCCGTTTGTTTTCTTCCGTTTCAGGTTTCACCTCCTTTAATGCATCTATGATAAAGTGTGAAGATGCAGCCGCTGTCAATGTCCCCAATGAAGCCGATCACCATTGTATTCCACTTCCCTTGGTTGAGTATACAGAACATAACTTGTGGGGCAATTATGTCAACTAACAGTCAGAGAAATGGTTCAAATTCAGAGAATTAATGGCTGAATAGTCGTGATGAGGACTGTGTCACGACTCAGAAGGCAGGACCCAAAAGCACGACTCAATGTTTTTAGAGCAAAAAGGATTTTATCGAAAAAACAGAAAATCACAGCTATGCTGTCAAAAACGTGAACAAAGTATAAAGACAAAACCTCAACTGCGTTGGATCAAACCAAACAGGGACGAAAAACAAGTCAAAAGAACGGTTCAGACGAGACAGGAGACAAGACGATCTGACAGAGACACAGGTAGACACAGGTAGACACAGGTAGACAGGTAGACAGGTAGACACAGGTAGACAGGTAGACACAGGTAGACACAGGTAGACACAGGTAGACACAGGTAGACAGGTAGACACAGGTAGACAGGTAGACACAGGTAGACACAGGTAGACACAGGTAGACACAGGTAGACACAGGTAGACACAGGTAGACACAGGTAGACAGGTAGACAGGTAGACACAGGTAGACAGGTAGACAGGTAGACACAGGTAGACAGGTAGACAGGTAGACAGGTAGACACAGGTAGACAGGTAGACACAGGTAGACACAGGTAGACAGGTAGACACAGGTAGACACAGGTAGACAGGTAGACACAGGTAGACACAGGTAGACAGGTAGACACAGGTAGACACAGGTAGACAGGTAGACACAGGTAGACAGGTAGACACAGGTAGACAGGTAGACACAGGTAGACACAGGTAGACAGGTAGACACAGGTAGACAGGTAGACACAGGTAGACACAGGTAGACAGGTAGACACAGGTAGACAGGTAGACACAGGTAGACACAGGCTTAAATACATGAGGACATGGGGGACAGGTGGACACCATCAGGGTGGAGCAGACATCACTCTAACGAGGAAACACCGGGGCACGAAATAAAGTCTCTGAAACAAGAGAGGACAGTTACTACAAAATAAAAGCGGACATGGAAAACAGGACTAAACTTAAACTTAACATAAACGACGAGACATGACAGACTGATGGTGGAAGATCATTTGTTTGTCCTGCAGACATTTGGTCATCCTACTTGCCTCATTTTAAAGCGTATAATTCTTTGCCCTTCCCCCCATGAGGCGGTTCCCAGCGAGCTGGTCGGTGCGAGGTGCCAGCAGCAGCTCCTGGAGGCGGTGGGGAGGATGATCCACGTCCTGGAGGAGCAGATGAGTCCCGGTGTGTCGGCTCTGGAAACCGGGCGGGACATCCTGAACATCATAGGTGCCCGTCGGCCGCCGTCCTCCTGCATTAAGCCCCGTCTGTGAAGGTCACTTGAATGTCTCCCTCTCTTTCGTCTCCAGGCGGCACGCTGGCGGCGGCGGCGGCGCCCGCCGGTCCTCGCCCGACTCCCTCGACCGCCCTGTCGGCGCTCGGCCACGCCGGGGCCCTGATGCGCTCTCTGCTGCGCTCTCGTGTCCGTGGCGAGGCGCCCCTGTCGCTCTCCACTCCTTATATGGACACGGCGGGTTTCCGCGGCGACCCCTCCGACCTCCTCTGCGGCCAGAAGTCCGACCGAGAGCGCCTGGCGCCCCCGTGCCCGTTCCACATCCCGGCCTCCCTCGCCGCTCGCCTGAAGAGTGGGCACTCCGAGGTGGTGCAGGTGGTGTTGGGCGCGGGCGCGGCGTTGCTGGGGTCCAACCCGCTGCTCGCCGCGGCCGAGCCTCCGATCTCCACGGCTCTGGTCGCCATGGAGATCACCACGCCTCTGGGCCGGCCCATACCCGTCCAGGACCTGGAGCCCGACCAGGCCATCCGGGTCAGCCTGCCCAACGAGGTCCCCGGGGGGCGGGGCGGCGGCGCTGGAGGGGAGAGGGGAGGCGGAGCCGGCAACGGGACGTGTCTCACCGCGGCGCTGCCCGGCGGAGGGAGCTTGAACCTGACAGTCAGAGCGGTGGGCGGACTGCAGCCCACCGCAGGGTTATACGTCTCCTTCCACTTCCGCCTGGACTCAGGTACGACGCCTCCTCTGGGCTCACGCTCAGGAACAACCGGCTTCGAGGGCTGGTTGTACCATTTATTTCTGACTATGCTCCTACACACACAAACATGAAGGAACACTGGGACCAAATATGGTTCTTCAGGAAAGGAAGAAAGGAAGAACCACTTTTGGTTCCCAAAGAACATTTCAAACCAGGGTTCTTTAAAGATCCATTTATTTAAAGAGTTCTTCAAAAAAACTAAAAATAGTGTCTCAAAGAACATTCAACAAATGGTTCTCTAAAGAACCATGTCCTTTAAGAGTTCTTCAAAGAACCTACAAAAAGTGTCTCAAA
>CM070105.1:1414544-1529544 GCA_036178185.1 Liparis tanakae | reverse complement strand
AGTAATACCATAAGTAATACCATGAGTAGTACTATGAGTAATACCATAAGTAGATTCATGAGTAATACCATAGTAATACCATGAGTAATAACATAAGTAGTACCATGAGTAGTACCATAAGTAATACCATAGTAGTACCATAGTAGTACCATGAATAGTACCATGAGTAGTACCATGAGTGGTACCATGAGTAGTACCATGAGTAGTACCATGGTGGTACCATGAGTAGTACCATAGTAGTACCATAGTAGTACCATAGTAGTGCCATGGTAGTACCATGAGTAGTACCATGAGTTGCCAGTAGTACCATAGTAGCCATGAGTACCATAGTAGTACCATGAGTAGTACCATGAGTAGTACCATAGTAGTACCATAGTAGTACCATAGTAGTACCATGAGTAGTACCATGAGTAGTACCATAGTAGTACCATAGTAGTACCATGAGTAGTACCATAGTAGTACCATGAGTAGTACCATAGTAGTACCATAGTAGTACCATAGTAGTACCATGAGTAGTACCATAGTAGTACCATAGTAGTACCATAGTAGTACCATAGTAGTACCATGAGTAGTACCATGAGTAGTAGTACCATGAGTAGTACCATAGTAGTACCATAGTAGTACCATAGTAGTACCATAGTAGTACCATAGTAGTACCATGAGTAGTACCATAGTAGTACCATAGTAGTACCATAGTAGTACCATAGTAGTACCATAGTAGTACCATAGTAGTACCATAGTAGTACCATGAGTATCCTCTCTGTCCAGCTGGCCTGACGTGGAGCGGTGGCTGGACCTCACCTTGGTGCCTCACCTGCACCTGGACGCCGCTCTGCTCCTGGCCAGGCGGCCGTGGCTGCGGCGCTCTCGTCCTCCTCTTCCCCCGGACGGCGTCCTCCTGGGGAACGGCAGCGCCGCCACGCGCCGCCTGCTGGCCGACCTGCGCGTGGCGGCCGGGGGCGAGACGCGGGACGTCTCCGTGGACTTCGCTCAGCGCCTCGGGGGGTCCGGCCTGTTCGTGGTCGTGTCCCTGCAGCTGCAGTGGGCGGAGACGGGGCGAGTCACTCACTCTCTCTCCGTCCAGACGCTCCTCATCCCTTCATCCCTGTCCGGGCTCGACCTGCAGGTGGCGCTCACGGTACGGAGGCAGAGACGCAGAGGGGGAAGGGGGGGGGGGGAGGTTCTGAAGTAACCGCGTTGTGTTGAAACCCGCCAGGTCCTCCTCCTCCTCGCCGCTCTGCTCATGTTGTCCGGGGAGCTGTGGGCCGCGGCCCGGGGTCGGCCTCGGGGTCACTGGTCCCAGCTGCTCCTGGCCTTGTTGTCCCTGGCGACGGCTGTCCTGCAGTTCTGCTCCCTGTCCCGGGCCTCCTGCTGTGTCTCTGAGGTGAGGAGACCCAGACATTGAAATGACCAGTCTGTGACCTCTATTTGACATTACAATGACCTCTATTTTACCTCTATTTGAGCTGCTGCACCTGACCTGGATGTGTACATTACAATGACCTCTATTTGACCTCTATTTAACATTACAATGACCTATATTTGACATTATAATGACCTCTATTTGACCTCTATTTAACATTACAATGACCTATATTTAACATTATAATGACCTCTAATTGACATTACAATGACCTCTATTTGACCTCTATTTGACATCACAATTACCTCTATTTGACCTCTATTTGACATTACAATGACCTCTATTTGACATCACAATTACCTCTATTTGACCTGTAATTGGCCTTTAATTGACCTTTAATTGACCTGCATGTGACCTATACTTTACCTTTACTCGTGCCTTTAGCTTCGATCCCATCCGGACGGCTTCGTGGACTTCCTCGGCGCCGCCCTGCTGGCGCGGCGTTGTTCTCAGAGCGCCGCCGTCCTGCTGACGCTCCTCGTCCTCAAGGTAACCCAGAGTTCCCCTCCCCCTCCTCCGGTCCGGTCCGTTTGGGTTTCTCTCGTTGACGCGGCTCCTCCCCGCCCAGCTGCTGGGGACCCTGCGGTTCGTGCGGCGCTGGGTGGTGTTCGGCGAGGTGCTCCGGCGGGCCCGGCGGGAGCTGCGTGCCGCGGCCGCCCTGCTGCTGCTGCTGCTGCTGCTCGCCGCTCACCTGGGGACCGCGGTACGACGCGCCGCCGCATCCAGCGTTCCTCCGGGCGTCACGCACCTCGCTCCAAGCCTCCGTCTCTGTTGCAGCTCTTCTCCGGCTCGGTGGAGGGTTTCCTGTCGCCGCGGGACACCGGCGCCTCGGTGCTGTCCGTCCTGCGCGGCCGGGCGGTTCTCCGGAGGCTCTGCGGGGTCCACCCGGTGCTGGGCCCCGTCTACGGGCTGCTGGTGGTGGGGGGGGGCCTCTGGCTGCTAGCCCGACTCTGTGGAGCCGTTCTCCTCCGCACATACAGGTACACGGCATTCCTCTGCTTCGTGCACACGTCACCCGAACTCTGAAGAGTCCGGCCGGGTCTCACACGGCGTCCTATGAGCACGTCACCAACGCATCACAACTAGATCCGACACGCTAACGTGTTCACGATGAAGGGACCAGTGCGTGGGGTCTAGTGACATCTAGTGGTGACTTTGCAGATTACAACCAACTGGAAATTCCCTTCCTTCCGCTAAAGGTGCAACGCACCAAAAGCGATGCGATTTTTCGTGCGACCGAATCCCATGAAAAGTCAACGTACAGACGTGTGTGACGATAGACGCGATATTTCTCCGGGCGGTGCGTTTGGGGCGACGCGTTTTCAGCGGCGCAATGTTCGCTCCTAGTTGAAATATTTCAACTTTGAGGCGGTCATCTCGCAACTCGGGCCAATCGGCTCTTGAGTTCCGCTCTCGTGGCTGGAGGCGGAAGTCTTTCAGGCGTAACGGTAACTTCATCGGTGAACGGTGTGTTCACGATGAAGGGACCAGTGCGTGGGATCTAGTGACATCTAGTGGTGACGTTGCAGATTGCAACCAACTGGAAATGCCCTTCCGCTAACTCTTCCCTTTGCGTTCAGTGAGTTGAAAATGTTACTCAAGTGTAACGCATCGCTACCGACAACCGAGCAGCGACGCAGCCGAGGACGATGGGGACGCCATCAGTCCTGCAGATATTTGGCCGTAGACCAATCGGACGACGTCAAGAATTTGATGAGGGCGCTTTGTGAGAATAGTAGATCATTCATCTCGTTGGTGGACATGAAAGTGTAGCGTAAGTTCATCTACTTTATAATGTCAGATTGTTTAAAACATGCAAGTTAGAGGGGCTAGTAGATCAATTCTAGAATAGGACGTGATTCGGCCCGTCTTCAGTGGATCACGAAGGCAGAGAACAATGACCGCCTTCTTGTTTTGGCGTGTATAAAGCGTATGGTAAAGTGCATTATAGGTCTCCTCAGAGTCTCCAGTCGTCCTGTTTTTGACATGTACCTTGAAGAATAAACTGAACATTCTTGCAAAGTACAATGTCACTATGAGATTTTTCTTCATCATCAATTTCTTCAAACCGCTTCCGGTCAACGAGAAGATACGACAAAAGCGGTCCATGCATATAGTTAGAGAGACTTTGAAGGAGTGAACATGCATGTATGTGTGGATGCTAAAGACGCTCCAAAGGAGTGGAGTCGGGTTCACTGCCGACCTCCGCCGTGTCTTCCAGGGCCGCGCAGGCCGAGCTGCTCCGGCCGCCCGTGGAGCCGCAGGACTACGAGATGGTGGAGTTCTTCATCAAGAGGCTGAAGCTGTGGATGGGACTCACCAGAGCCAAAGAGGTACGGCGACGGCGGCGGCGGCGCGTTCGTTTCTCAGATCGTTCCCGAAGCCGGCGCTGAGTCCACGCGGGTCTTCTGTTCCCTTTTCCAGTTCAGGCACCGGGTGAAGTTCAAAGGGATGGACGCCGGCCCCTCCAGGTCCTCGCAGGACTCCCGTCTCTCCACCCCGTCCTCCTCCCTCCCCTCGTCCCGCTCCCCTTCCCGGTCCTCCTCCCTATCGCCCCCCCGGCCGCCGTCCTCGTCTCTCTCCGCGAGGTCCGAGGACTCGTCGGAGTCGGACGGCGGGTTCGACGTGCGGCCGCACCTGGACCGCCTGCTGCCCGGCGTCAGCGCCCTGCTGTCCGGATTCGACCGGGTCAATCGGATCACGGAGGACGTCCACGAGCTGGAGACGAGGCTGGAAGAGGCTCGGGCCAGGAGGAGGAGGAGGAGGAGGAGGACCGGCAACGAGGGGGGAGGAATGTTCGGGGAACCGGAAAGGCCAAAGGATGCAGAAGGAGAAGGAAGCGACGCGGGAGAAGTGAGACAGAGGAAGCGAGGCGTTTCCTACCCCGAGCCCAGAGTCTCCCTTCCCTCCTTCTCCTTCGCCACGCCCTCCTCCTCCTTCTCCGCCGCCTCGGCGTGCCGGTACCCCCGCAAGCGGAGCACCGAGTCCGAGTCCGAGCCGGCGCCGCTCCGGCCTCGCGCCTCGAGCAACGTCCGCGCTCCCGGGGCGGCCGAGCTCTCCGCGGGGGTCTCCGGCTCGAGTCCCGCCGACTCCCCCGGCCGCGGAGGCTTCCCCCGCAGGAGAGCGTGGCATTCTGGGAGCTCCCACTCGGCCGACGCGGCGCTCCGGATCCTCCACGCTGCTCAGGGCGGAGGCGGCGCTCCGCGGGACGTCGGAGGAGACCGGGTGGCCCTCGCCGACACCGGGCCCGGGAGCGAGGGGGGGGGGAGACGGCACATCCGCGATGACGGGGTCCCCGTGAAGAGGAAGGCCTGGACGGAGCAGGACTGACTTTGGGAGGAGGAAGAGGAAGACACATCTAGATAGATAGATAGATAGATAGATAGATAGATAGATAGATAGATAGATAGATAGATAGATAGATAGATAGATACTTTGTTGATCCCGAGGGAAATTCAGGTCATCCAGTAGCTTATACATTTAACATAAAACTTAACTCACAAACAACAATACACACAGGGGGAACATGTACACAGGGAGTAGGGTGTATACAGAATCTACAGATAAAGTGTGCATTGATTAAGTGTTTATATCCACGAGGATGTGCAAAAAGAGCGCGTGCAGACGCCGGTGGGAGGAGTTCCTTTCTGCTGGCTAGGTTCCATTGAGAGGACGTTAAGGAGACTGAGACTTCCTCCAGGTCTGAGAGCCCACATGATGTCATCGGGGATCTGAGCTTCGGTTTGAAGACCACAGATAAACATTTCTTAACATTTAAATTGTTTAGGGTGTGGAGTTTAAAAGATGTTGCGGCTTGACCCAGATAGAGGCTACGAGTCAGGATACCGTGCTGCTGCATGGATTTGACCATTCATGCAGGTCTCACAAGTATAGGCTTGAGACATATACATATATATATATATATATATTTGCATACATTGTTTGGCTATGCATACATTTTTGCATATATATTTTGATATCTATATATGCAAATATATAAATATATTTGCATATATAGTTATTTGTACATGTATATTTGCAAATAGATTAATATGCAAATATAAATGCAAATATACATCTCTATACGCATCTCTTTTTTCTAATATATATTTGCATATATGTACATTTGTATATATACATGCAAATGTGTATCTGTGTGTATGTATATACAGTATATATATATATATATATATATATATATATATATATATATATATATATATATATATTTGCAAATACAATACTAAATCTCCAAAGGTATTAGATGATTTTCAAATACAGGTTGATTCCAGCACACCTATATAGACTCACAGAGTATTGAGTTTGAGTTCTTTCAAAATAAGAGTCTGGTGTGTGGGAACGTTTGTATAAAAATATAATGAACTCTATCCGATGCATATGAAACAATAGACGTGAGTCGTTGTTTCAAACCTTAACCAAAAAGCCTGATGACTGAACACGCCAGGACAGACATGTATACCGCAGGAAGAGGATTAATGAATGTTGTATATATATTTTTATGGAAATGTGTGTACTTTAGGAAAGTGTTCACATAATATCATGCATAATAGTGTTACTTTCAGTTATATGCTGCTGTATTTTTGTATGAGACTCTGGGGACATTTCTCTCTGCACACAATTAAAGACAAACGTTTGTTCCAACGCTTAATTTAATGTTGACTATGTGAACTGTTAGTTTGGTTTTATTGTGTATTATCATTATCATCATCATTATTATTATTATTATTATTATTATTGTTATTATTATTATGTCATATTATGTAAACACTTGGTGAACTTGCCAAAGAATGCGCCCAAAGAGCACAAAAGAGAAGACATGAATATTTAACAGAGGATACAGATTGAGTCATTAAGGGCTGTGTCGTTGTGGTTCAGGCAAGTATTAACCAATCAGAGGCCGAGAGGGGCGGGTCCTAAAGTAAAGAAAATAGGCCAATCAAATGACGGCCTATTCCGCTTACATCATATTCCTCTCTTGTTGTATATAAATATATACATACACACATATGAACATACATAGACATACAACAATCACATTTATTGTGGTAATTTGACATAAAATACAAAATTCAAATGCTTAAGAAATTAAAAGATGTTTATATATTGATAAGAAAAATACTGATTTGATATTATGATTTAGCTTGTACGAGTTATTTAAAGGAAGTTAAATATCTTGTAATTCATCTTGATTATCTGTTATAAATTTAAGTGAAAACATCTTCAAACATATATATATATTTTTTTTTAAATATTGTTGACAAAAATATAATTTAAAAAATAATAAATATATATATATATATATATCTATACATCGATTGTATTTGTATATGTATAAATATCTACATATCTATATATCTTTAGAAAAATACAATAGATTTGTATATATATATATATAAATATATATATATATAAATATATTAAATTGTTTGTTGTGTCAACAATATACAGAAAATATTAGCTTATAGCTTTATTTGAAGAACACAGCGTGCTCATCACGGTCCAACAACAACTATCAACACACTGAGACGTTGGGCATGAGAGGTTCAGACAGAGAGGAACATGGGGCTGGGTTTCAGAGGTTACAGAATAAAAGAGGTTCAGACAGAACAGAGTCAGACAGAGATGCATCACCAGGGTTGTTCCTGCATAGACACAATTTGGGCGCACGCCGAAGCCCATTTTCCGAAAAGTCCCAAAAAAGTCTGCGATGAAACAACAACTGTGAGGTGTGCGTATTGACCGAGCGGCCAGCTGCTGATTACGGTGAACACATTTTTTCTCGCGCCCTCGCACACGCCAGAGCTGGCACCGGCAGACAGACACATCCGCGCACACGGATGAGCACACTCTCTCTAGCACCCCCCCCCCCTCAATCACGTGAAACAAGAAACAATGTCATTGGCCAGGGCTCAAACGTTTGAGCCCCAAGATTCACGTTTCATCCGCCAATGAGACGCCGTCCTGGCCGAAACGACTGTGAAAGGCCGGTGTCCGTGGAATGGGGCGGGGCTTCTCTCAGTGATGAAGAGTGGCGACATATTATTTGTGGTCACGTGTAACTTAAGTGGTTGTTGACAGGCTGACGGTCTCCCACACACATTTAGCGCGTCAACACGGTATATTTATTATTTACATGATTTGGTATACAATGTTTTTTTTTTCTTTCTTTTTTTTTCCCATCTCAATAATCTTAAGAGGGGCCACTGGTTGGGAGAACAGTCACTGGTTGGGAGAACAGTTCCTCCTTGAAGCGGTGGTAGCGCCCCCTCCTGGCCATGAGCTGCTGGTGCGTGCCCTGCTCCACCACCACGCCCTTCTCCAGGAACACGATGTGGTCCGCCTGCTCCGCCGTCTGCAGCTGGTGAGCCACCACCAGCACGGTCCGGCCGCCGGACAGAACCTCCTGCAGAACCTGGGGAGACAGAGGGACCGTCGGGAGACAGAGGGACCGTCAGGAGACAGAGGGACCGTCAGGAGGCAGAGGGACCGTCAGGAGACAGAGGGACCGTCGGGAGGCAGAGGGACCGTCGGGAGGCAGAGGGACCGTCGGGAGGCAGAGGGACCGTCGGGAGGCAGAGGGACCGTCAGGAGGCAGAGGGACCGTCAGGAGGCAGAGGGACCGTCGGGAGGCAGAGGGACCGTCGGGAGACAGAGGGACCGTCAGGAGACAGAGGGACCGTCAGGAGACAGGTGGTCTTATGTGGTCTCAGGTGGTCTCAGGTGGTCTTAGGTAGTCTTATGTGGTCTTATGTGGTCTTAGGTGGTCTCAGGTGGTCTTAGGTAGTCTTATGTGGTCTTAGGTAGTCTTATGTGGTCTTATGTGGTCTAATGTGGTCTTAGGTGGTCTCATGTGGTCTAATGTGGTCTTAGGTGGTCTCATATGGTCTTATGTAGTCTTATGTGGTCTTATGTGGTCTTAGGTGGTCTAATGTGGTCTTAGGTGGTCTCATGTGGTCTTATGTGGTCTTAGGTGGTCTAATGTGGTCTTAGGTGGTCTTATGTGGTCTTATGTGGTCTTAGGTAGTCTTATGTGGTCTTATGTGGTCTAATGTGGTCTTAGGTGGTCTCATGTGGTCTTAGGTGGTCTCATGTGGTCTTATGTGGTTTCATGTGGTCTCAGGTGGTCTCAGGAGGTCTCAGGTGGTCTTAGGTGGTCTAATGTGGTCTTAGGTGGTCTCATGTGGTCTCCGGTGGTCTCCGGTGGTCTCCGGTGGTCTCAGGTGGTCTCAGGTGTCTCAGGTTGTCTCAGGTGGTCTCAGGTGGTCTCAGGTGGTCTCATGTGGTCTTATGTGGTCTTAGGTGGTCTAATGTGGTCTCATGTGGTCTTATGTGGTCTTAGGTGGTCTAATGTGGTCTTAGGTGGTCTCATGTGGTCTTATGTGGTCTTAGGTGGTCTAATGTGGTCTTAGGTGGTCTTAGGTGGTCTTATGTGGTCTTATGTGGTCTTAGGTAGTCTTATGTGGTCTTATGTGGTCTAATGTGGTCTTAGGTGGTCTCATGTGGTCTTAGGTGGTCTCATGTGGTCTTATGTGGTTTCATGTGGTCTCAGGTGGTCTCAGGAGGTCTCAGGTGGTCTTAGGTGGTCTAATGTGGTCTTAGGTGGTCTCATGTGGTCTCCGGTGGTCTCATGTGGTCTTATGTGGTCTTAGGTGGTCTAATGTGGTCTCATGTGGTCTTATGTGGTCTTAGGTGGTCTTAGGTGGTCTTAGGTGGTCTTAGGTGGTCTAATGTGGTCTTAGGTGGTCTCATGTGGTCTTAGGTGGTCTCATGTGGTCTTATGTGGTTTCATGTGGTCTCAGGTGGTCTCAGGTGGTCTCAGGAGGTCTCAGGTGGTCTTAGGTGGTCTAATGTGGTCTTAGGTGGTCTCATGTGGTCTTATGTGGTTTCATGTGGTCTCAGGTGGTCTCAGGTGGTCTCAGGTGGTCTTATGTGGTTTCATGTGGTCTCCGGTGGTCTCCGGTGGTCTCCGGTGGTCTCCGGTGGTCTCAGGTGGTCTCAGGTGTCTCAGGTTGTCTCATGTGGTCTCAGGTGGTCTCATGTGGTCTCAGGTGTCTCAGGTTGTCTCATGTGGTCTCAGGTGGTCTTAGGTGGTCTCAGGTGGTCTCAGGTGTCTCAGGTTGTCTCATGTGGTCTCAGGTGGTCTCATGTGGTCTCAGGTGGTCTCAGGTGGTCTCAGGTGTCTCAGGTTGTCTCATGTGGTCTCAGGTGGTCTCAGGTGGTCTCAGGTGTCTCAGGTTGTCTCATGTGGTCTCAGGTGGTCTCATGTGGTCTCATGTGGTCTCAGGTGGTCTCATGTGGTCTCATGTGGTCTCATGTGGTCTCCGGTGGTCTCCGGTGGTCTCCGGTGGTCTCCGGTGGTCCCTGTCCTCTGTACTCACGGCGTGCTGCGTGTCCACGTCCATCTGGCTGGTGGCCTCGTCCAGGATGATGACCCGCGGCTCCCGGACCAGCGCCCTGATGACGGCCACGCTCTGCCTCTGCCCCCCCGACAGCGCCGCGCCGCCCTCCCCCACGTCTGAAACACGGCGCCATGAAGACCCCGACCATGAAGACCCCGACCATGAAGACCCCGACCATGAAGACCCCGACCATGAAGACCCCGACCATGAAGACCCCGACCATGAAGACCCCCCCCCTCAGACACCAGGCATTAAAGATACATAACATTGGTCCTAAGCACATTACTGGAAACAAAGACACATAACAATCAAATAAATTACTTTCCTCTCATTATGCAAACAAACAGATACAATAAGATAGATGAATCCTTTGTTTAGTCCTGCAGCGCGAAGAGGAACAGGACAACAGCAAATAACAAATAAATAAAAACAAGTTTGATAAGTAATAAATGTTCAACACAGGCAGGATAACCTATACACAGGTTCAGGTTCCTCGTGTGGCTACAGGTGGTACTGCAGCTAGAGGGGGAATCATTAATATTGTACATTTACAGACACACAAAGGCACCGTGGTGGCATCTAATGGACGACGACGACGACAACAACAACAACAACAACAACAAGGTACCTGTGTCGTATCCGTTCTTCATTTCCGAGATGAAGTCGTGCGCCTGGATTCTCCTCGCCGCCTCCTCCACCCGCCGGGCGGAGCAGCGCTGCAGGCCGTACGCCATGTTGTACCGCAGAGAGCCAGAGAACAGCTGAGGATTCTGGGGAACCAGCGCCACCTGGAGGCGAGGGGGGGGGGGGGGAGCACACGCTTTAGTGGCGCTGGAGGAGGAGGAGGAGGAGGAGGAGGAATAAGGGCAAGAGGAGGAAGGGACGGGGGAGGAGGAGGATAAGAAGAAGGAGAATGAGGAGAAGAAGAAGAAGAAGAAGAAGAAGAAGAAGAAGAAGAAGAAGAAGAAGAAGAAGAAGAAGAAGAAGAAGAAGAGGAGGAAGGAACGGAGGAGGAGGAAGAGGTAGGGGATGAGGAGGAGGATAAGAAGAAGGAGAATGAGGAGAAGAAAAATAAGGAGAAGGAGAAGAAAAATTTAAAAAGAAGACAAAAGAGAAGGAGGAGGAGGAGGAGAAGAAGAAGAATAATTGGTAGGAGAAGGAGAAGAAGAAGCGAAAGAAGAAGAAAACGAAGAAGAAAAACAGGAAGAACAAGAACAAGAAGGAGAAGCAGGAGAAGAAGAAGAAAGAGAAGGAGGAGGAGAAGAAGAAGAACAAGAACCAGAAGAAGAAGAAGGAGAAGAAAAAGAAGAAGGAGAAGAACAAGAAGAACAGGAAGAAGAACAAGAACAAGAAGGAGAAGAAGAAGAAGGAGAAGCAGCAGCAGCAGCAGGAGCAGCAGCAGGAGCAGCAGACCTTGTGGTGGAGGTACTCGTGGGCGTAGCGGTGCAGCGGCTCCCCGTCCAGGAGGACCTGACCCTCCTGAGCCTCGTAGAGTCGCTTCAGGAGGGAGACCACCGACGACTTCCCCGAGCCGGAGGGCCCGACCAGGGCCGTCATGGAGCCGGGCCGCAGCGCCAAGTCCACGGCCTGGGGGGGGGGGGGGGGGGAGGAGGAGGAGGATGATGATGATGAGGAGGACCGTCTCAACCGGGACCTCCCGCTCCCTCTCGGCCCTCGGCGCGTTACCTTCAGGGCCGGCGCTGCTCCTCCTCCTCCTCCCTCTCCTCCTCCTCCTCCTCCTCCTCCTCCTCCTCCTCCTCCTCCCCCGGCGGCGTTGGGGTACGTGAAGCCGACGCCCCTGAACTCGACTCGGCCCTCCAGGCGTTCGGGCGCCAGCCGGCTGGCGGCGCCCCCCCGGGGTCCGGTCCAGGTAGCCGAACACCTTGGAGATGACGCCCACCGTGGAGAGCGTCTCCCCGTAGCAGTACATGATCTCCTGGGGCGGAGACGGACACGTCAACGACCACAACAACAACAACAACAACAACAACAACAACAACGGCGGCGGCGCCGTCACCCTCAGGTTGGTGGACATGGACTTCTGGTACAGGAGGAAGGAGACGAGCCCCCCCACGCCGAGCCGGCCCGACGACACCAGAGCCCGGGCCTGGACCAGCATGATCACCTTGACGACCAGAGTCACCAGCTGCAGCAACAACAACAACAACAACAACAACAGAAATCACTCATGCAACTTTAAGAAAAAAGTAACTATTGGAGCGCCGCGTACGGAAGGCCTAAAGTCAAAATGAGAGCCGATGAGGAAGATAATGAGATAAGTAACAGGTGTGATCGTAATATGTTCCCCAGCTGAAGCCGTTCACTCGTCTCGTAGCTTTCATTATAACTCTTTTTTCTTCTCACTTAATGAGTAAACTCCAAACACTCCAAACTGTGAAAATGCACAAACTGTTTATAAGAATTGATACGTTATGTTTGTGAGAAATATGCAGAATATGCAGAAACAGAAACTGGTTTAGACCAGGTTAGTCTGGTTTAGACCGGTTTAGACCAGGTTAGTCTGGTTTAGACCAGGTTAGTCTGGTTTAGACCGGTTTAGACCAGGTAAGTCTGGTTTAGACCAGGTTAGTCTGGTTTAGACCGGTTTAGACCAGGTTAGTCTGGTTTAGACCGGTTTAGACCAGGTAAGTCTGGTTTAGACCAGGTTAGTCTGGTTTAGACCAGTTTAGACCAGGTTAGTCTGGTTTAGACCAGGTTAGTCTGGTTTGGATCGGTTTAGACCAGGTTAGTCTGGTTTAGACCAGGTTAGTCTGGTTTAGATCGGTTTAGATCGGTTTAGACCAGGTTAGTCTGGTTTAAATCGGTTTAGACCAGGTAAGTCTGGTTTAGACCGGTTTAGACCAGGTTAGTCTGGTTTAGACCGGTTTAGACCAGGTAAGTCTGTTTTAGACCAGGTTAGTCTGGTTTAGACCGGTTTAGACCAGGTAAGTCTGGTTTGGACCAGGTTAGTCTGGTTTAGACCGGTTTAGACCAGGTAAGTCTGGTTTGGACCAGGTTAGTCTCGTTTAGATCGGTTTAGCCCAACGTTTTATCATCAACTTCAGAAATTTGACCAAAACAGTGAAAATTTGTATTTGTCTCATTTATTTAAAATATATATTTTTGAATTTAAAGAGAAATAAGAAGGAAGAGGAGGAGGAGGAGAAGAAGACAAAGAAGAGGAGTAGGAGAAGAAGAAGAAGAAGAAAGAGGAGGAGGAGTAGGAGGAGTAGAAGAAGTAGAAGAAGAAGAAGAAGAAGAAGTAAAAGTAGAAGAAGAAGTAGAAGAAGAAGAAGTAGAAGAAGAAGAAGTAGAAGAAGAAGAAGAGAAGTAGAAGCAGTAGAAGTAGAAGAAGAGGAGAAGTAGAAGAAGAAGAGGAGAAGTAGAAGACCCTCTCCAGCCCCTCAGTCTTCTCATAACTGTGACCTTGTAGATCTGACCTCTGACTAGAGGTCGTCTGGTTTATTTAACCCTCGCCGCCTCGTGAACGTTTCATGACTCGTCATCTCTTCTTCTCTCTGATCTCCAACGTGTTTATCTGACGGTCCTTGAACCTCTCGTGACCTCTGGACTCACCCTGCGCGCCAACAGGAAGGCGGCGCTGTAGACGCCTGAACGCCTCTTCACGGCGCCCAGGCGCCGCAGAGCCTCGCCGTAGTGCCGCCGCTCCTCAGGCTCCGCCCCCGAGCCACGCACCGTACGGACCCCCCCGAAGGCCTGCAGGGCCAGGGCTCGGGTCCGGGCGTGGCAGTCCTGGACCTGCTCCTTCAGGTCCTGTTGGGGGGGGGGGCACACTTAGTGCTGGAGGAGGACGAGGAGAAAAAGAGGAGGAGGAGGAGAAAAAGAGGAGGAGGAGGATGAAGAAGAAGAAAAAGAAGAAGGAAGAAGAGGAGGAGGAGGAGGAGGAGGAGAAAGAGAAGAATGAAGAGGAGGAGAAAGAGGAGGAAGAGGAGGAAGAGGAAAAAGAAGAAGGAGGAGGACGAGGAGGAGGAAAAAGAGGAGGAAGAGGAGAAGGATGAGAAGGGGGGAAAGAGAAGGAACAAGATAAGAATAATGAGGAGGAAAAAGAAGAAGAAAAATAAGAAGAAGGAGGAGGAAGAGGAGGAGGAGGAGGAGGAGGAAGAGGAGGAAGAGAAAGAAAAGAATGAGGAGGAGGAAGAAGAATGAGGAGGAAGAAGAGGAGTAAAAAAAGAAGAAAAAGAAGAATGAGGAGGAAGAAGAGGAGTAAAAATAAGAAGATTTTTTTTTAGGGGAAAAAAAGAGAAGAAAAAGAATGAGGAAAAGGAGGGAGGCGAAAGAGGAGAAGGAGGAGTATGAAGTAGAAGATGAAGAGGAGGAGGAGTTGGATGAGGATGGAGAAAGAGTACAAGAACAAGAAGTGTCTACTTCCCCTCCCCTCCGTGGCCCCGCCCCCTCCGTGGCCCCGCCCCCTCCGTGGCCCCGCCCCTCACCTTATCCAACGCGATGTGCCTGTTCTGCATGGCGGCCATGACGGGCATCTCCAGGCAGCAGAGCGCCGTGAGCTCCCAGGAGACGCTGCACATCACGGCCAGCATCAGGACGCCGCGCACCACGCCGCGCGCCGCCGTGTTGGCGCTCAGCGCCACGGAGCGGCCCATCCGGTCCACGTCGGAGTGGAGGCGGGACGAGAGCCCGCCTGGGGGAGGGGGGGTCAAAGGTCAGAAAACAAGAAAACGATTTATCTTGCTGCACGACCCCTTGACTCCTCGACTCCTAGACCCCATGACTCCTTGACCACTGACCCCTTGACTCCTCGACCCCTTGACTCCTCGACCCCTTGACTCCTCGACCCCTTGACTCCCGACCCTTGACCCTGGACTCCTCGGCTCTCCTCGACCCCTTGACTCCCCGACTCCTAGACCCCATGACTCCTTGACCACTGACCCCTTGACTCCTCAACCCCTTGACTCCTCGACCCCTTGACCCCTTGGCCCCGACCCTTGCTCTCGACCCTGCTCCTCGACCCTCGACTCCTTGACTCCTCGACCCCTTGACTCCTAGACCCCATGACTCCTTGACCACTGACCCCTTGACTCCTCGACCCCTTGACTCCTCAACCCCTTGACTCCTCGACCCCTTGACTCCTCGACCCCTTGACTCCTCGACCCCTTGACTCCCCCTTGACTCCTCGACCACTGACTCCTTGACTCCTCGACTCCTTGACTCCTCGACCCCTTGACTCCCCGGCCCCCTGACCCCTGGCCCTCACCGGGGTTGTTCTCCTCAAAGAAGTGCAGCTCCTGCTGCAGCAGCGTGTGGAACAGCAGCCGCTTCAGCCTCTTGTTCAGCCGGCTGAGAGCCGCCATGAAGAACCCCCCCCTGAGGCCGGAGAACAGAGAGCTGGGGGAGGGGATTATAGATATATATACATCATATATTATATATTATACATCATATATTATATATTATACATTATATATTATAGACATGAAGAGCCCCCCCCTGAGGCCGGAGAACAGAGAGCTGGGGGAGGGGATTATAGATATATATACATCATATATTATATATTATACATCATATATTATATATTATACATTATATATTATAGACATGAAGAGCCCCCCCCTGAGGCCGGAGAACAGAGAGCTGGGAGAGGGGATTATATATTATATTATATATTATATTATATATTATACATCATATATTATATATCATATATTATATACTATATATTATATATATCTTTGTAGACATGAAGAGCCCTCCTCTGAGGCCGGAGAACAAAGAGCTGGAGACACGTGGATTATATATTATACATTATATATAATATATGATGTATAATATGTCTAATATATAATATATGATGTATAATATTAATATATGATGTATAATGTATAAAATATAATATATGATGTATAATATAATATATAAAATGTGATATGTAATATATAATATGTCATATTTAATATTTAATATATGATGTATAATATATATTATATTATACATCATATATTATACATCATGTAATGTATATTATTTATTATATATTACATATTGTATATTATGTAGTAAAGATACCTTCCGAGGGAGACGAGCGCCAGCTGTGCGATTGCGTAACTGAAGCTGGTGTGAAGCTCTTGACCTCTGAGCCCGTTGATGACCTCGCCCTGATACAACGGGACCAGCGTATCGCCTGTGAGGGAGACGAGGGGTTGAGGTTACGGTACACGGGAAAGTAGAAGTACACCTGCAGGTGAATGTACTTTGAGCAGCAGGTGTGCTGGTGACTCACAGACGACCGCTAAGAGCAGGAAGCTGAAGGCGGCGACCAGGTGGGCGGCGTCCGGCTCGAACAACCTCAGCATCCTCGCCAGCAGCCGCCCGGCGCCCGGCGGCCAGGACACGCCCCCCATTCTGATTGGTGGACGGAGACACGGCCGGAGGTCCAACCTGACGGAGGAACGCACGTTTAGTTTACTGGAAGTATATGTTTACATAATGCAATAAATAACTTTATCAACTTACAATGAACAATAAAGTACCATTACACTTCTGTATACAGCGTACTTAGAGAGTACAAGTACTGTGTTTAGGGAGTACATGTACTCAAGTATTGTGTTTAGGGAGTATATGTACTCAAGTATTGTTTTTAGGGAGTATATGTAATCAAGTACTGTGTTTAGGAAGTACATGTACTCAAGTATTGTGTTTATGGAGGACATGTACTCATGTACTGTGCTTAGGGAGTACTGTACTGAAGTATAAGTAAATAATAAATAAAGTTAGCCTAAAACACACAGGTACTTGTGTTTGAGACGTGACGTCACGTAGCTTTAGCTATAGAGAGCTTGTATCTCTGGTTGTTGATAACTCGGTGTCCGCCGCTTCTGTCCCGCGTTGCTTCTGACGTTCTGAGTCTTCAAACTAAACACGTTGCGCATTACTACGACCACGAAGATGACGTTATATTATACAGATTAATGTAATAACTTACTGAGCGTGTTTCCTCCTTCGAGCCGTCCGCGGTACCAACCACCTTCAGCTCGCTGACTTTTACTTTCACTTTCAAGAGCGTCGATAGACTCACTAGACATTACGGTAAGAGCGTCAGTTTAGACTAGACATTACGGTAAGAGCGTCAGTTTAGACTAGACATTACGGTAAGAGCGTCAGTTTAGACTAGACATTACGGGAAGAGCGTCGATAGACTTCACTAGGCATTACGATAAGAGTGTCGATATAATCCATATACTAGACATTACGGTAAGATCATTGAATTATCGATTGACTAGACATTACAGTTAGAGCGTTGATCTACTCGATAGACCAGACTTCCGGTAAAAGCGTCGCTATAATAAACATTACGGTATGAGCGTGTCGGAAGTGATTTCAAAATAAGAGCACACTTCCGGTGAATGTGATTTACAATCATTACGCCTGTAAATACAGATACATTAACATTAAGACTAAATTAATTATGAAACGTATACTTTTTCGAAACATACACTTGACATGCAAGTCTTCCAGTGACAGGATATATATTGTTATTCTAAAATGGGCCGTCCTGCATACTAAATACTTTAAATATATTTTGATGCGGATAGTTTATTACTTTAATTAAGTAGTTTGAATGCACATCTTTTATTTGTAACATTGTACCCTGTGGTGTTACTACTTTTAATCAGGTTACATATCTGAATAATTCCCACAGTACATTTCAGAGTATTATTCTGTATATTCTTAGATTGTAAGTATTGATCCATTATTGTTTTCATCACTTTAATGTTGCAGCTTTAAACGTGGAGCTGATTTGACGTTTTATTTTGGGTTGGAGTGGATTCACACACAACAAAATGTGACAAAGTCAACTTTAATATTCAAACATTTATTTTCCCCCTGATTATAATTTATAAATAAAGACTTTATTAAAATAATAATAGTAATAAAATTGGCCAAAAGCAAGCTGCGCCTGTTGAAATGACATTCTCTCATTGCAAAAATGACGATTTATTTTTACGTCGCTGTTAAAATGTGACGTCATAGAACTCGTCGGGGGGCTTTGAAACCCTCCGTCCTGCTGGCAACATGAAATCATCGACTTCCATCCTCATGAAAAGGGTCCGGATCTGATCCGGGGTCGTAAAAAGCACAGGTTCTAAAAAACAAAAATAATATAAAAAAGGCACTGTTCCATTCAGGAATGAGAAGCGTGAGAAAAAGAACAAACAACATGATAAATCACTGCGTGTTAAGTACCTATATGTTCATTTTGAACAGTGAACACAAATACATTCAGTGATCTGAAGCGACCCACATGGGTGTGATGTGCTCACCACACTTCTCCTCCTTTAAAGATATTTAAGATGATATTTAAGAGTCACCCCCTGGTGGTCAGTAGAGAGAAGGCAACATTTGCTATATATCCTGCTCTTCCGACTGATTAAAGGCTTTAGTTATTGATATTAAATGATAAGTCTGGAGATATTCTATTAATTTCTGATCGCCGTAAAAAGACCAACAATTTAATAATACATCCTAATTTATTATATATAATATCAATCCGTGCACAGTAACTATTCACCAATGTCGTACATAAATATAGTGCAGTATCAAGTATTAAGTAGCATCAAATTATTATACTCATTATACAGAGTGGCCCATTTCAGAAAAATACATATTATATTACTCGTAAGTATATAAGTATTGATTACTATACATTCTAATGTATTTGTTGATTATATTATAAAGTCGAAGTATAAAGTCGCATTAAGTGGAAATACTGAACACTATACTGAATGGAAGGTACTTCATTATTTTAGCTTTAAGACATGAAGCAAAGACTTCTATACAACCAGAGGAGTCGCCCCCTGGTGGTCATTTGAGAGAAGGCAACATTTTAAAACACTTCTTCATCGGCTTCATTTGAGACGAGGTGACATCTGTGTTTAATAAAACTAATTAATTTTGCACGGTGTACATTGGAGGCCAGGCAGGTCGTAAAAATATAGAATAATGAAACCAGACGTATACTTTAGACTTATACTCACTGGTATTACACCCGATCTAGTCATACTTATTTTATACTTTTTAATCAACAAAAGGAGCATGTGTGTAACTTGGCTCTATCAGTGATATATATAGATATCTATATATATATCTATATATATATAAATGTATATATATATATATATATATATATATATATATATATATATATATATATAAATATACGTGGTGCGATCACAGAAATACAATCAGCAGCATTTTTTGCAATAAATAGTACAATCTTGTGGAGCGCTCTGTGTTCACTTTGGTATGTAGACCGCCATGAGGGCGTCGCCCTCGTGTTCAGATGCCGGTGACGTTCTCCGGCCCGCTGGCCGAGGCCGTGTCTTTGTCTCCCTCTGTGGGAACGCTGCGGTACTGACAGCCCGGAGCCAAGTCCACGGCGGGCCTCGCCGGTTCGGGCGGC
Organism: Liparis tanakae; assembly: GCA_036178185.1. Classification (NCBI taxonomy): domain Eukaryota; kingdom Metazoa; phylum Chordata; class Actinopteri; order Perciformes; family Liparidae; genus Liparis; species Liparis tanakae. The sequence continues at coordinate 1,510,268 of CM070105.1, read as the reverse complement.
GCGGTCGGTTGATCCCGCTGCGACAACTTCCTGTCCCTCGTGTCCAGCCAGTAGAACGCCACCATGAGGTAGACGGCGGAGGAGGCGACCACGGCGCTGCAGGCGATGAAGACGTAGAAGTACTGACCCGTGCTGTCGATCAGGATGCCTGCAGCAACGAGAACAAAGGAAACAAAATAAAGATTTCCACTTTGACTTAGTTTTTTATCCTCAAAAGCTTTTTGAAAAGGCTTAAATGTGGAATTTATTAATTTTATTTATTAATTTTATTAATTAATATTATTCAAAAATATATATATATATATATATATATATATATATATATATATATATATATATATATATATATATATTTATACTCAATGTGAAACCTGGGCCTGTTTCGATGAACACAAAATGGATATCCTGGCAGTAATGGTAGAAAGACACCCGCAGCTCTTCCTCAACAGCTCTCAGTCCCTCTGTCTGTAGTTCTCATCTCAGCTTGAGAAGCTCCGCCCACACAGACATGTGGCTGACGACGGGAGCGATGTCAAAGCATCTTTGTAGGCCAGAATGTGGAACTCCTTGGCAACAGATGACCAAAGACTGTCCGAATGTGTGCCGACCACCTGCACATTGCAGCAGTGTGGACCTCGTGCCCCGTGAGTGGGAACCTCTCGAGGTCGCCACGCTCACATGTTGTTGCCAGAGCGACGCCTTCAAACGGCTCCTCTTCATTTGATCAGTGCTGGTCGGCAGGTTTTCACTTCATTCAATGATGAAATATATCTCATATATATGGTTAATTAGGTGACATTAGATCATTTCTCACGGCACACCTGTTGATCTCTCACGGCACACTAGTGTGCTAGTGTCACCTGACTCGAGGAGGCCCCTCCCCCTGAACTTTCTGTAGCCCGGAGCGCTCCGTCTATTCCTGTGACGTCGTCATTCGAGGAGATGTTTACTGTGGAGGTCACATGACTACACTGGGGGGGGGGCTGTAACTCCTCCACTGTGCACAGTATGCACGAGCTGATGGAAGTAGGAATCTAGTCTCATCACAACACTCAACCAAAGTAACGTTGACAAGTCGTGTTGCGTAAACAAAAAGGCAGAAATGTGAGAATATAAGAAAGATAATAAGTTCAAATGTCAAGAAACAATAAACAGAAAAATAAGTAACAACAGCCTTTAAAATGGGTCTGGTAAAGAATTTAAAGATTAAATTAACATTGTCCATGTCAATATTATATATATATATATATATATATATATATATATAAATATATATATTATTTTTATACATTAATATATATATATATATATTAATGTATAAAACTGATATATATATATTCATGTATAAATATATATAATATAAATATAAGAAAATAATATACATATATAATATTTATAAATATATATATTAATATACATACTTTATATATATATATATGTTTAAATATATATATTTATATATATATATGTATATTATTTTCTTATATTTATATTATATATATTTATACATGAATATGTATATATATATATATTCATATATATTAATTAATTAATATATATATATATAATATATATATTGTTGGCATAAATATATATATATATATATATATATATATATATATATATATATAAATATATATAAGGCATATCTAAGGCATAAATACCAGCAGCCCTCTCACCTGCCAGCGGCGGCCCGACGAGCAGCGTGACGCTCTCCATGATGGCGAGCAGGCCGAGCGCCGAGGGGAAGCGGCTCATGTCCACCACCTCCATGAGCACGGTGTACATCAGCGAGCCCACCACGCTCATGGAGAGCCCGTAGACCACCACGTAGGCCAGCAGCACGCGGAAGCCGGGCCCCGCGCAGCAGATGGCGTTGCTCAGCCCGTTGACCAGCAGCGCCCAGGAGAACACGTAGACGTGGCGCCCCTTGAACCACGGCGCGCTGAAGAGCACGCCGATGGGCGGCCGCACCGCGATGTTCACCAGGCCCAGGATGGAGAGCAGCAGCGCGGCGCGGCCCGGCTCCATGCCGTGGGCCGTGGCGTACGGCACCAGGTACACCAGCGGCACCACGAAGCCCAGCATCAGCCACGTGATGCCCACGGCGTAGGCGCGGTAGCGGGCGTTGTGGCGCAGCTGGTCGAACGCCATGTGTCTGGTGAGGAACGCCGCCAGGCGGCTCCACGTGCGTCCGGCCCGCCCGCCCGCCTCCCCGGCGCCCTCCTCCTCCTCCTCCTCCTCCGGCGGCGGCCCGTGGTTCATCAGCGGCTGGCCCCGGCGGCGCCCGGGCGCCCGCAGCGGCCTCATGACGGCGCCGCACACGCAGCAGTTGAGCAGCACGCCGCCCAGCACCAGGAAGCTGCCCCGCCAGCCCAGCGCGGCGTGCAGGTAGTTGCCCAGGAAGGGCAGCGTGCACAGGCCCAGCGCCGTGCCCGTGGACGACATGGCGTTGGCGAAGGCGCGGCGCCGCACGAAGTAGTGGCCGAGGATGGCCACCGCGGGCTGGAAGCTGAAGCAGAAACCCAGACCTGTGAGGAGGAGACGTTCAGAGGCCCGTCGTCTCCCAGCGACCCCGAGGCGGCGGGCGGGCGGCGAGCCGGCTGACCTGTGATGACCCCGGCCGTGAGGTAGAGCTCCTCCACGGAGCGGCTGAACGAGCTGGCGGCCATTCCCAACCCGCTCAGGACGCCGCCCAGCATGACCGTCGCCCGGCAACCGAGTCGCTCCACCAGCACGCTGCAGAAGGGACCTGGGGGGGGGGTCAGAGGTCAGAGGTCAGAGGCTTTGCAGCACATGGATGTATTCTGGAACGGGGACATGTTTTCTCTCTCTGGCCGTGAGTCTGTGTGTGTGTGTGTGTGTGTGTGTGCGTGTGTGTATGTGTATGTGTGTGTGTGTGCGTGTGTGTTGGTTTGTCGTCGGCAGGCCGGAACAGCACGTTGTGTACTCGTGACGGAGGTCGCCAAAGGGGCGGGGCCCTGAGGGGTCAGGAGGTCACGGTCCTCAGGTTGTAGCTTCTGCTTCACGTGAAGCTTAGAGAAGATCAAGAGGAGACGCCCAGCTCAGGAAGATCAAAGGCATTCCTAAAGACCCCCACCACGAGACCACAAGACCACAAGACTCTCAGAACCAGAGACCCCCAGACCACAAGACCCCGAGACCCCAAAACACTGAGACCACAAGACTCTCAGAACCATCACAAAACCCTGAGACCCCGTGCTTTTAAATGTGGAATTTATAAAAGTTTGTTTCTTTCATTATTTGTATTTATTAAATGAAATTGTAATTTATCTCATATATATATATATATATATATATATATATATATATATATATATATATGATAAATAATAAAATAAAAATGATGTTTATATATACAAACCCATTATAATAATTAATGTCCTAAATTTGTCCCACTGTGGGGAAATTGCAGAATATTGTGTTGATTAAATAAAGGCATGTATGTGTGTGTATATATATACAGTATATATATATTTATTTATATATATGTATATATGTATATATATATATACACACATTTCTTGCTAAATTATGACTATGAATGTCATTGCTATTGTTTAGATGTGTTCTGAGACATTATTATGATTATTTACTGCCCTCTTCTTCACAGTGGATGTGGCAGAAAGAGGAAGACGAACCTCCATAAACCATCAGCGTGACGTAAAGAGCTGTTGGGTCAAAGCGTGTGATTTACTGTTCCACAGATATCCACTGACATCTCAAACCTTCAACATAATCCTTCAACATAAAAGACCTCCTGAGCCGGAATAACAGCATTCCTCCATAGTCTTTACACATAGGCAGGAACATGAAACTACCAAAATAAAATCTGGTTGACTTAGTGGGCCTGGGCTCAGCTCTTTGTTTCATGTTGCGTAACGCTCAGCACAATGCATTAACGCGTGTGTGTGTGGGGGGTCACGCTCTGTGCAACACACCCAGGAGCCAGAAGCACAAAGGAGCATGTGTATGTGTATATGTGTATGTTTATACGTAAAGTTATGTTGTCTATTCGGTGCATTTTGCATCCTGTAGTTTGCCTTTCAAATCTGCGTTAAATAAACAAAGCAGAACTTCTCCCTGCTGTTTGTAATTTGACCTTCGCGATACAGCTCAGCTGTACTCTGCCCGGTAACCACAGCGACAGCTGTGTGATGCTGGCGGCTCATAATGAAATATCTCCATTGTTTGTTTACCAATAACCTCAACATCCGTAGTATGGCGGTAAAGTGCTTTAACACAAATATTTACATTATTGTCAATCAGTAATGTGGATTTAATGACTAAATATGAGTAAAATACATAAATAAATCACTTTACCTTTTAAAAGTAACAACGCTGATGCAATATAATATTGATATATTCTCCAGCTATAGCTTCAGTTTGGTTTTTTGTATAGTTTATACACCTAATTTGTCTTTAATATGTCAATATTATCTCTTGTATATGAGGGCTACCTGTTGCATACATTATTCTATATTTATTCCAGCTCACGTTACCGTGTTCAGCTTTGTTGTCCTTGTTTTTAGCATTTATGTCTTTTTTATTTTTTATAAACGGTTGCGTGGGTCATAAAAAAAGAAATATATATATTTGGTGAAACTTTGGGGGCTTTTATTGTGAAGGACTCACAGGAAACGCAACACTGAGGTTAACGCTAATGGTGATTGTTTTGTGGAGACAAAAAATTAAGTTTCCAAAGAATGAAACGTGACTTTTACATCTTTCCCCAGGGAGTGAAAAGTTCCTATTTAACGTTAGCCACCGTTAGCTGCTAATCACATGAGTTCGGCTGTAGCGGAATTTTAAAAAAAAACTCAGTGTGCAAATGAATATTAATGTCTTTTGTTGTCCTTATTTTTAGCTGTTATGTCTTTTTATTTATTTTTAAAAGTTGAGTGGGTCATAAAAAATACATATACGTATATAATTGGTGAAACTTTGGGGGCTTTTATTGTGAAGGACTCACAAAAAAAACACTAGTGGGAAAAAAATTATTTACAGCATTTATAAGAAAGTGAATGTAAATAACCTTTTTCTTTATACTAAACACAGTTTACAAAGAGTGAGACATGACTTTTAAATCTTTACCAGAGAGTCAAACGTAAATATAAACAACGTTAGCCACCGTTAGCTGCTAATCACACGAGACCAAGTTCAGTGTAGCGAGAAGGAAAACCAAGCCCTCCGTGTGTGAATGAATATTAATGTGTTTTATTGTTCACAAGTTTTACTTTCCTCCTGTAGGGAAGTTAATGAGCCATTTCACAATAAATAATGACCCTTTAAAGTCTGTGTAGCGCAGCGTAGCTTAGCGCAGCGTAGCATAGCTTAGCTTAGCGTAGCGTAGCGTAAGCTACAGTTCCTCATGGCGCGTATAACCCATTCTCTCTCTCAGGGTTTTTTACATGTTCACCACCAAAGTCCAGAGGCATTAGAGAACCACTGACGGTGCGTTCAGGTGCGCGTGGTGAACTCCGTACTCTACCTCCCGCGTGGAGCACTGAGGTCATGATGGAGGGCACCCAGGAGGTCTCGCTGTTGGTGGCGTGGAACTCGTTCTGCAGGTCGGTGTAGAAGATGCCCATGCAGGAGGGGAAGGCCAGGGTCAGCGCCAGGACCACGATGGTGGCGCCCAGCACCACCCAGCCCCACCCGCCGTCCGGAGCCTCCACCCCCCCCCCAGCCGCTGCCGCCGGGCCCACGCAGTCGGACTCCCGGTCGGCGGCGGCCTCTCGAACCTTCTCCGCGGCGTCGCTCGTCCCTCCGGTTCCATCCGCCCGAGTCATTTTCTGCTCCGCGGTTCGGGGGAAGAAGCTCTCGGCGTGTTGCGACCTCTGCTGCCCATGTCACTGTCACCGCCGCGACCTTCAGGGACACAGAGGGGAAACCATGCATCAGGAGCTGAGGGGACATTCGAGGTCCCCAGAGGGAGGAGCCTAATGACTTGTAATGACAGAGGGAGGAGCCTAATGACATAGGGAGGAGCCTAATGACTTGTTATGACAGAAGGAGGAGCCTAATGACTTGTTATGACAGAGGGAGGAGCCTAATGACATAGGGAGGAGCCTAATGACTTGTTATGACAGAAGGAGGAGCCTAATGACTTGTTATGACAGAAGGAGGAGCCTAATGACTTGTAATGACAGAGGGAGGAGCCTAATGACATAGGGAGGAGCCTAATGACTTGTTATGACAGAAGGAGGAGCCTAATGACTTGTTATGACAGAGGGAGGAGCCTAATTCAGCTAACTGACGTTAACTAACCCTTTAGATAGCTAACGCTTTCCATAATGACCATAACACAGAGTAATGTTTTGAGAATGGTTAATAATTGATTTATTAACTTTTGGTTCAAACTTGGATGTTTTTTTGGAATTTCTCACTCAAAAACGTGGATTGTTCAACTTTTCTTGGGACTAATATTGGATTAAACTAATCCTGCAGGTCACAGTGTGTAACGGTTATTTTTGCGTGGATGCAAAGAGAATCCCAACCTGGCAACCAGGAGCCTAACGGTGGCTGGTGAGAACCCTCCAGAATGAATGAAGCTCTGTGCTCCAACCCCTCCCCCCCTCCCCAAAATATACTTAATGTCTTCTCCAGATGCACCACCTGACTGAGCAGAACCTCACACGTTCACCAAGCCGTGGCCTGTTGTTAAACCCCCTGCAGGCACAGAGAGCCCCCCCCCCCCCCCGGTCTCGATAGCCTTATGTCATTTGAAGACTCATAACAACCAGGAAGAGACACACCACGACCACGAGGAGGCCGAGGAGACCACAAGGAGACAAGGACCAACCAGGAAGTTACACAAAATGAATAGAAAGACACAAAATAAATAGAAAGACACAAAATGAATAAAAAGAGAGACAAAGAGACACACTGAATAGAAAGACACAACATGAATAGAAAGACACAAAATGAATAAAAAAAGAGATACAAAGAGACACAATGAATAGAAAGAGACAAAGTGAATAGAAAGAGACACAAAATTAATAGAAAGAGACACAAAATGTATACAAAGAGATACAAAACGACCAGAAAAAAGGGAAACAAAGTAAAAAAAGAAAAGAAAATGACCATGAGACTCAAAAGACACAAAATATCTGCAAAAAGATACCAAACAACAAAAAAGGGTTAAACAAAATCCAGAAAGACACAAAATGACAACAACAATAAACAAAACAACAACAAAAAGACACAAAATGATCAAATAAAAGACTTTGACACAAGCTGAACAATAAAACGACAAACAAAGTCACAGAGACACAACAATAGCTAAAAGAGGCTCAAACTACTCTAAAGTCCGTGCACGTGACCTCGTGCACGTGTCGTTTCATAATCCTGCAGCAGTGTGTGTACATAATTAATAAATGCACCATAAAGCAAAGTGATGCTGAGCCGCCGGTGCCTCCGCGGACATCCGGGTCTCTGGGACCCCTCAGACAGAGGAGCAGCAACGCGCCCCGGACAGCCGACACAGACACATGTGAATAAACTGGTCACTTTGAGGTGGGACACGTCCCCTGGCGTGGGGCGTGTTGGCGGCTGCAGGCGGGAAGCTACCCGGCGGCAGCTCCATCACCGCCCCGCCGGCCGCTCATCAACTGGCGCTCTTTTATTAATTAAAAAAACACGCACATTTGTTGGTCTGCGCATGCATCCGCGTTTTGACGTCACTGGATCCGCACTTTCGGAACAATCAGGAAGCCTCGATCCCGTCCGTTAAATGAAGAGTAAATATGATCAATCAATGCAAAACAAGTTAAATAATAATCACCTTCTGTTTTTAAATGTTTTGTCCACTGTTGATCGCGGTCCTCCAGCTTTCTTCCTCCCCGTTAACCTCCTCGATGACTGGCGGGGTCGGTACCGGGGGTCTACACCCCGTCGCGGAGCTCCAGCGTCCGCCGGTCCGCCCACGTGTGGGAGGAGACTCACGCAGCCGGGATGGGCGGGGTCGCTGCTACTGCGCAGGCGCAGCCCTGCTACAACACACACACACACACCCGGGCGAGCAGCTGCTGCTCCGGGGGTCCCTGAAGGCCTCTGCAGCCGGATGTAGTACTGGAGTACACGGTGAGGGTACTTTATGTACCACGTTGCTGTGGTAAACATGGGACTAAGTGCATGTACTCAAGAGAGACAGAACCCCCGCAAAGCAGCCGGGCCAGACTCTGTCTCTCGGTCCTGAAGCTTTGTGCTGACCAGCTGTCTCCGGTGTCCACAGACATGTTTAACACCTCACTGGAGACATGCCACGTCCCAGCCTGCCTCAAGACCTCCACCATCATCCCCGTCCCCAAGAAACCCAAAGTCACTGGTCTCAATGACTACAGACCCGTCGCCCTGACCTCTGTGGTGATGAAGGCATCACTGACCCTCTACTGGACCTCCTGCAGTTCGCCTACAGAGCCAACAGGTCTGTAGACGATGCAGTCAACATGGCCCTCCACTTCATCCTCCAGCACCTGGACTCCCCAGGAACCTACGCCTGTCTGTGGACTTCAGCTCCGCCTTCAACACCATCATCCCGTCCCTGCTGCAGGACAAGCTCTCCCAGCTGAGCGTGCCCGACTCCACCTGCAGGTGGATCACAGACTGAAGAAGTTCCACCTGCCTCAGACGGTGATGGTGCACTTCTACAGCTGCATCATTGAGTCCATCCTCTCCTCCTGCATCTCCATCTGGTACCCTGCTGCCACTGCCGGAGACCAAGGCAGACTGCAGCGTGTCATCCGCTCTGCAGAGAGGGCGACTGGCTGCAGTCTGCCATCCCTCCAGGACCCGTTGGCCTCTAGGACCCTGAGGCGGGCCGACCCCTCCCACCCGGGTCACGACCTCTTCCAGGTCCTTCCCTCACGCCTGTGTTGCGTTAACACTCACCCCACGACATTCCGATTATAGCACACTTACTTTTTCACACTCATTTTTGCACTCCTGCGCTATTTTTGTTTGTACATATTGTGATTGTATTTTGTATTTTACTTATTTTACTTACTGTACAGTATCTTTTGTGTTTTTATGTCCTGTATGTCTGTATGCACCATACACACCAGAGAACAATCCAGGTAGTTGTAAACCTACTTGGCAATAAACTACATTCTGATTCTGATTTTACTTGTTTTTTTTTCTACTAATGGCACTTTTACTTTATTTAGATTTTATTTCTACTAATGGTACTTTTACTTTATCTAGATTTTATTTCTACTAATGGTACTTTAACTTTAAAAAAAAAACTTTTACTTTATTTAGATTTTTATTTCTACTAATGGTACTTTTACTTTATTTAGATTTTATTTCTACTAATGGTACTTTTACTTTATTTAGATTTTATTTCTACTAATGGTACTTTTACTTTAAAAAAAAATCTATTGATGGTACTTTTGCAAAAAATTAAAATTCTATTAATGATTTTTTTTTCTACTAATGGAACTTTCCCTTCTTTTGGATTATTTTTCTCCTAATGGGATTTTTACTTTTTTGTGGATTTTTTTCTCCTAATGGTACTTTTTTTGTACTGTTTTTAAAACATATTTTAAACCCACAGAAGCAACAAAACAAGTAAAAACAGGTCAGAAACACAAGACACATTTTATGATTAAAAAACAGACTGGGTTTCGTTAAAATCGTCACATGTAAAAGAAAAAACGACAACTTTTTGTAGACAAAATTCGAAAAAATATAAAATAAATAAAAGTCAAACAAAACAATCAGGACCAAAAAAAAAGTTGTCAGCTTCCAAATATTTTTTTTTCTCCAGTCTCCGTTGACAATATTCACATTGACATCAATACTGTTGATAAATGAACACAACAAAACGGTAATAACATCTCAATCCTCTCTGAGTGCAGAGCGGCGCGTGTCCACAGACGCATGCAGTGTGTTTACAGATTAACCATGGATTTAAAACTAAGTCTTTCTTTTTGAGTAAATGCTTTAAAAGCAGGGGGGGGGGGGCTTTAATGAAATGGGACGGGCAATTTTTTTTGTTCGAAGCTATTCTGCATCTAGAAGTTAAACCGACGTGACGAAGGTAAAAAACAACCGAGGAACACGAGCCGGAGACCAACTGTTCCACACGACAAATCTACACCTACGAACCACAGAGCCATGCCCCCCACCACCATCACCCCCACCCCCACCCCACCCCACCATGCATCACATACACTTTGCACCAACACGAAGGTCAGACAAAATCCAGTACACGTCATAATCTCCAGAACAATGCATGCTTTCATGTTTGTGCCCGAACACATATTTAAATATCCAAATATATTTGTATATAATTATATATATATATATATATATATATATATAAAATTATATATATATATATATATATATATATATATATATATATATCTAATTATATTTAAATATATTTGTATATCAATTATTATTATTTATATGTAAATTAATAAAAGATGTAGAAATAAATATATTAATAAATATATTTATTTATACATCTAAATATATATATAAATAAATGTAGTATATTTATTTATAAATAAATAGATTTATTTATAAATAAATATATTCATATATAAATAAATATATATATATATATATATATATATATATATATATATATATATATATATATAAAAAAATTATGTTATTTTTTTGCAGAACTGTTTGACTAACTAGTGGGGTCCACTGCCTGTTATTAATTCACACGCAGAGCTTATTTGAAAACATTTCTAATAAATTACACTCTTAACAACTTTGAACACGTGGACTAAATATAGTGAAATCCTCCTCACACAAATATATTTTGTTAATATGTGGACGTGCCAATAAACAACGTTATCATTATTTAACAGTCTTGTGGAGTTAAACGTATTCTCTTTAACTCATTTGGGTTTTCTGGCCTCCCTCTGGGGACCGTGATCCCGGTTTGACCCTCAGTTTGGGAGAGAAGTTGGTTTCATACGTTTAAACAAAAACAAAAAACAAAAAAGGAGGGGGCTCCAGCAGGAACTCAAGTAGAACATAAAAAAAGAAAGATCAGATTGCACAATGCACTGCTGGAGTTTTATCAGGAGAACAGCAGCGGAAAGGAGCCGTCGGCTCCATCCCGCCCACATTCTGGTCAAAAACAGACGCACGCTTGAACTCGTGCACGGATTCACCTGGAAAGAAAGAAAGAAAAGAAAGAAAGAAAGAAGCAGCTGGCAGGTTTTCAGTTTGTCGGTATCGTTAGAAGGCAGGCGACCTCGTCAAAGAAGTGGAGCCTCAAGTCATGATAAAGAGGGGGGGGGGGGGACACGGGTCAAAGGGCACGACACTAGACGCAAACGAGGAGGAGGAGGAGGAGGAGGTGACCTCCGCGGGGCAACGATAGACGTTTGGGCGTCTTGTGAGCAGCGTTATCAGATTCTGCAGAACTCAAAACCTCAAACTGCACGAGAGGAAAAACATCGAAAAGGAGGGGGCCGACAACGGGGGGGCAGTTTATTTTTGTTCATGCGCGATATAACGAAACTGCATCAAATATGTTGTTTGTACAAAGACCGGACGCTCTGCTTCTTCTCCTTCAGGGTTTAGTGCGAGATGTTTCTGTTTCTGATATGTGGAACGAAGACGCTGCGTTGATTCTGGTCAAATTCTCTGTTTTATATCAATGCACGTTTAATATTTGGGTTTCTTTTCACCGAAAATCAGTTTGAAGACGTCACGGTAAATTAAAAAAAATTAAAAACAATGAATGAAAAACAATCCTCACAGTAAAATAATATTGTACGGATTGGTTTCTCTTTCTCTTGGTCTAAAATGAGTCTTTTGCATTATTATAAATGCTCAAATAAAAGCTCTCATTTCCCCCCCCCGGTAGCCCAGGGAGACGTCTTCAAACCCCCAAAGATATTCAATTTACGCCGATAAAAATAAAAGTTGCATTTTCTGTTCCTCTATATTCAGATTATTTGAGCAGTTTTACACAAAATGTAAATTTTGAGCAGCAGAAAATTCAGTTTTACTTGCACAAAAAAAAAGAAAAGGTGCATTTCTTAATAAATAAATTTGGAGGAACTTGAACATATTCAGCCTGATAATCGTTCAGCGGCACACACACTTGATGTCACGCGTTTCCAAGAGGAATAAAGCACAAAAACAAACGTCTCATAACATGTGGAATATAAAAAAGGCGGCAGGTTCGCTTGCAGTCTGTAAATCTCTGCGCCGCCGACGGCTCAGGTGTCTTCTTTTAAGTTGCTACAAGTGCTGCAGGACACGAGTGTGTGTGTGTGTGTGTGTGTGGGGGGTACGTTTCATCTTCCTCCGATTACAATTTAAAGATATGCACGAGATCAAAGTAGGATGTCGCAAAAAAAAAACGCTTTTTTTGGGGGGGGGACACAAAAAAACATGCAGCTGGAAAAAAAAAAGCCGTCGTGATATTTCAGTCGTGGACATAAAAAGCAGAGACACACACACACACACACACACACACACACACACACACGGGTGGGGAATCCAGGTTATGAAAAGTGACCCCCCCCCCCCGTGTGGTTTAAATAGACTCCCCCACCGAGAGGATATGTAAATATGTGACATGACACCGTTTGTTTATCCGTCACCGGGGAGCCGATGGTGTTCATGAAGGTTCCTCACGCCTCGACACTAACACCTTCAGTCAGTTGGGTTCTTCTTCTTTTTTTCTTTTTTTTAACTTTTGCAACAGAAAGGGGGAGGAGCTACGGAATCGACCCCGGGAGCAGGAGGATGATGATGGTGACGGCTGAAAGACGAAGGCTCCACTGCATCCGGCTGGTTCAAAACAGAGTGATTAGACTCCTCCCCCTCCCCCTCCCCCTCCCTCCTGCCTCCTGCCTCGGACATCTCGCCGAGGATTCTGGGAGTGCGGCGAGGGAGGCGGCGTCGTGGCGTTCAGGTTGAAGTCGTCCGTTCCTTTACGAGAAGACGTCGACAGAGCCAAATGTAGAAGTGATGAAGACGACGATGACGATGATGGCGCCGGTCACACCGCAGTGACTCCATCATCAGGAGAAAAAAACTGCTTCGGTGAAACCCGCTCGCTTGTAATCCATTTTATACTCCGAGGAGGAGGAGCAGGAGCAGGGAGGAGGAGGAGGAGGGAGGAGGAGGGCCGTGTTGAAGCAGGCGTCGGGCAGCCCCCCCGCTGTGGAAAGGCACACCGGAGGAGGAGGAGGAGGAAGGCTTTGATGATGATGAAGATGAAGGTCGGGGGTAAAACTCGATAAAATGTTCCGTGTTATTGTTTTTGTTTTGTTTCGTTGTTGTCGATAAAGTTATTTGGCTCTTCACATGCGCGAGCCTCGCTCCTGGAGGATCTGAGAGGACGTCAAAGAAACACACGGGAATATTTAAAATGTTTACATAATAATAATAATAATAATAATAATAATAATAAGACTTTTAGGCAGGAGCCTTGGATGCAAAGTGTTCTAACAAAAAACATAAATCAGACAATAATATTAAATGTTCTTATTTCTTTGTGGTTATTTATAATTAAACAACTATGAAAACATATTTTTTTTATTTTTTATTATTAAAAAATGTTTTTATCTACCTAAATATTAGATGAATTACAAAAAATAAAACACTATTAAATTATCAGGATTATTTGTTCCCCCCCTCCTCGTGACACCAGGGGGAACGTGGTGTTCCCTCGGGGCCCTTGGCCCCAGGGGGCGGGGCTTGCATTGGCCTTCTCGGGGGGCGGGGCTTGCTGTGGCCTTCTCGGGGGGCGGGGCTTGCTGTGGCCTTCTCGGGGGGCGGGGCTTGCTGTGGCCTTCTCGGGGGGCGGGGCTTACCTTGGCCTTCTCGGTGGGCTCGATGACGATGCCGTTGCTCGAGTTGTTGAGCTCCCGGGAAACGACGCAGAGGAACTCCGCCTGGTCCTCGTTGCCGTAGTTATAAGAGGAGCCGATGCTGATGAGCTGAGGGCGGAACGTTCTGTATTAAAGACCACGCTCTGTCCCGAGCAGAGGTCATCCTGTAGCCTGGTACATGGCTACAACATATACACATACATACATATATATATATATACGTATATATATATATATATATGTTACACGGCTACAAAATATATATATTTAAACGATGGTATTAAACGGATGTTGGCCTTTTTCAGGTAGATATTCCTTTAGGCTCCAGCTTCTGTTTGCAAGTCAATAAAGTGGTAATAAAGTCTCTGAGAAGGCGATAATAACAGGATATATTTGAGTTTTGGACAAAACCTCCAGGGCAACCAAAAACAAGCTGCAAATTAATAATAACAATGAATTAAAATTTCTCTCTTATTTTCAACTCCTTCGTCATAATCTGCCCGGAGACAACAAACGGAAACTATGGGAACTGATTACTGATTACTACATTTATTAATTAATATATTACTTCATAAATAAATACATGTAATGAAAAGCTTAATATATTAAATAATAAATAGAAACATTATTTCTAGATTTATAAATGTATTCATTAATTAATAAATGATGTATACATAAATGTACAAATGTATTAATAAATAAATAGATACATTATTTATACATTTATAAATATATTAATTAATAAATAAACTATCTATACATTAATACATGTACAAATGTATTAATTAATTAATAAATAGATTATGTATACATTTATAAATGTATTAATTAATTATTAGTAGTGTCTTTGAGTTTCTTGAAAGTGCTTCCTCATGAAAATGTAATACATTAATAAAAGTATCTTTAATATCACCAGATCTATGATGTTAACTATAAAGTTTATGTCTGGTTGGACACCAACGGGATTAAATGCATTATTCTGGATTAAATGTGTAAACGTTTAAGGATGAACAACCGGAGCCCGAACTACAACACGACACACAAATAAAATAAATACAAGAGTCGTTCACCTGCTCGAACTTCCAGCCGTCCGACATGGTGGAGACCATCTGGGTGAGCTCCTCCTCCTGGCACTGCAGCACGCGGTACACGTGCTTCACGGGACCCTGAGGGAGTGGGAGCGTCAACATATGTATATTATATATATATATTATATATAATATATATTTTCTCTATGTGCGTCTCTCGCCTCCGGTACCTGAGAGGTGCGGTTCTCGTTGTCTCGTATCCGCTCCTTCACCAGCCGCACCAGAGACGCGATGTTGTAGAACTCTGCTTCCTCCAGGACGCCTGAAGGAGACACGGTCAAACCGGTGAGTGTGTGTTTGGGTGTGTGTGTGTGTGTGTGTGTGTGTGTGTGTGTGTCGTTTCTTACCATCCTCCGCCAGGTTTTTATCCATGATCAGCTTCCCGTGCCGAAGGTAGTTGAGGATGGGGCCGAAGTACGTGGGGTCCCTGTCGATCAGGTAGGCCCCGGTCTCGTCCTGCAGGGGGGGGGGGGGGGGGCACAGGAGGGAGGGCAGTTGGGAGAAAGGGAGGGAGGCAGGGAGGATGGGAGAGAAGAAAGGAAAGTAAAATGGATAGAAGGGAGGGGGAAGGAAAGAAGGAAAGGAGGGATGAGGATGTATGGGGGAAAGAGGAACACAAGGAAGGGAAGGAGGAAGGTAAGGAGAACGTAAGGGAGGAAGATATAACAGTAGTATGGAGGGAAGGGAGGAGGAGGAAGGAAAGAAGGGAGGAAAGTAGCAAGGGAGGAAGAGAGGAAGAAGGGAAGGAATGTAGGAATAAAGAAAGATGTACATACAGTAAATAATCTTAAATATTACTAAATAGAGATAAAGGTTGTTCCAGACAATTATAAAGTATGTAATGTAAATAGTATTCTATGCTTATTTACAGGAGTAACGATAATAAATACACATTCACGTGTTTCAATATGTAGTTGATTCATAGGATATGCGTTTAACTGAACATAATGTCATATTAGAAATAATAAATAATTAAAACCAACTAAATGAAACGCATGTAATGCCCTCGCGGCTTATATTGTCGCAGTGTGTGTGTGTGTGTGTGTGTGTGTACCTTGTCGGAGTCCAGGTCCGGGTCTTCCTGACACAGGCGGAACAGGAACGACTTGGGGTCGCGACACAGCGTCTGCTTCGTGGTGATGAAGTAGGTGCCGCCGACGTTCAGGCGAACCCAGCGCGAACCGGGCTTCTCCGCCGGTTCGGACGGGGAGCTCGGGTTGCTCCTCGGAGGGAAGCCAAACACCGAGCGCCCGCCGCCGGGGCTCGACCCCCCGCAGCCGGGGCTGAGCTGGCTGCTGCGCGGCGGAACCATGAGGGTGGGCGACGCCAGGCGAAGTGAGCCGCGAACATCGCGGTGCTCCGGCTGCTCGATGGTTCCAGTGCCGCTCTGGTCCACAACATGCAGTTCAGCCATGTTTTTTTCTCTTTTTAAATATTAGTCTCTACAAAAGACACGAACACACACGCGATTATCTAACCACACACTGCGGGGAAACACTTTCTCCCAGCCGACTTGTAAACAGAGCGAAGGTGTTTTTTTTCGCGCATCGGGGCGTTGCTGCTCGCACGCGGCCGCCTCTCGCGCCTCCAAGCCGCCGACGATTAAGACACGAATACGGCCCCCGAAGGCTGGACGGTGGCAGCGGAGCCGCGTTTAATCGTTTCTTAGCGAGATAAATCGGTCATTCTCGTCTCTTCAAACGTAAATCAGAGGAAGGAGAAGAAAAGGGGCAATACTTCCGGGTTGTAACGTGATTATTGTTTACTTCCGCTGGGTCGTGGCTTTTCAAAATAAAAGCGAACACTGGTCAGCAAGTGGAATTTTATCATCTCAAGCAAATTATGTTCGTTATTTATTTATTTTGATCTGCAACATTTAATTAAACCTGAGATTAAGTAAAAAATAATACAAATATTTATTGTATTTTTTGTGTTTTTGTGTTTACTTCGAACACATAAAAGAATAATTAGAGCAGAAATGGATTGGATAATTAATAACTACACAATAAGAACAATTTTGTTTCAATAACATTTATTCATTAGAAAATTAGCCTGCACATAATTCAGATGATTGAGGGTTATATTTCTATATTTATTTTCTTATATTTAAATTTTATTATTTTAATGACAGCTTTCGTCCTTTATACTTACATAAGGACAAAAGAAAATAATGTAGAAATAATATAATTGACATAACCTTCTGCTCAATAGGATGATACTTGTAGTCAAGGAAGAGTGTGAAGCTGGTTATCGGTTATTAATATAATAATATATTATTATTATTTTTATTATTATTATTATTATTATAGTGATTAGTATAGATATTTTCAAATAATTAAGTATTACAATAATTATAGTTTACCTTCATTTAGTGTTTACTCCCATATATTTTTTGTATATGAAAAAGAAGCATGTTAATTCCATGTTTTTGAAGAATTAATATTCACAAGAACTCCTATTAAATAAACCTGTAGTACCACAGTTGACCTGTCGATAGCGGTGTGGCGCCAGCGCTGCGTGTATTCCAATAGCAGAAGAACAATTTGACCACTTTTTCGCGCGGTTAGCATCCGCTCCTGCGCTTGTTGTTGTTATTGAACCGGCCGCTCCTGGCTGACAGGTACGGCACTCAGTAGACACTCGTGTAACACCTGTATTAACGTTTATTATCCCTCAGATACTATGTTATAACGGTTATGAAACCGGTTTGTTTAATTCGGGATGAGCTAGCTGCGCAGTTAGCCTCCTCGTATTTCACAGCAATCGAGCTAGCATCACATCCCTGCTAGCTCAGCATCACTTGGAGGAGGAGGTGGTTCATGCATGCAGAGGTTACAGCAGCTGGTCTGAGATCCAGTTGGTTAAATTACTTTCTCAAGCCAGCCTCGCGCTTCTGTGTGTGTGTGTGTGTGTGTGTGTGCGTGTGTGTGTGTGCACGTGTGTGTGTGTGTGCAGCAGCAGCCTGAGCCATGAGCGAGTTCAGGATCCACCACGACGTGAACGAGCTGCTCAGCCTGCTGCACGTCCGAGGAGGAGATGGAGCCGAGGGCTACATCGACCTCCTGCAGAAACACAGGACTCCATACGTCACCACCACGGTGTCGGCCCACAGCGCCAAGGTCGGTGTCAACACACTCAGGAGGCTTCAATACAGCTGTCAGAGCACAGGAGGCATCCTGGGGGGGGGGGGGGGGGGGGGGGGGGGAGATGAAGTACCCCAGCAATTAAAACCTCCTGAAAATTATTAGAATTAATATTGTTTCCCAAGTTTAAGTGTCAGGTACTTTATGTTTGTTTGTTGAATACCTTAATAGCCCTTTAAATATATAAAAAAAGTTGATATTTCTTATATGTTTGACACAGTGAAAAAAAGCCTGGGGTCAAATTGACCCCAAAGAACATCGACGTTAAACATTGAATGGAGTCAAATTGACCCTAAAGGTAACAGGAGGGTTAATGATCCAGACAGGAATAGTTAACGTTGAAAAGAAAGACAGATAACGTGCAAAAAGAACAATACAAAACGTGTATATATGTGTTAACCCTACATATGCGATGCAGTGCGGTAGACGACCAGAACCCAGTGAGAACTTGAAACCAGAGCTCCTGCACACAGTTGTAGTAAAGAACCTTAAGTGTGTTATTCTGTTGAGTAACTCGTATTGGCACCGAGAGAATCTGGTGCAACGCGTTGGATATATGTATCATTATTTGGGTTTTTCTCATATTATTGTTGAAATGTCTTTATGTGATTTTGAAAATGATTTATCTAAATGCATCAATGAAATATAAAACATCCCGTAGGGTGCAGAGTTTTAATCTGGTTTGAAAAAGAAGGCCGTTGCCATGGAAACGATTTGTCGCACTAACCGGGTCTCCTCCTCGCGCCGGCTGTCAAATCTCTTCCTCCAGGTCAAATTGGCCGAGTACTCCAAAACCCCCGAGGACTTCCTGAGGAAGTACGAGGAGCTCAAGTCCAAAAATGTCCAAAACCTGGACCCTCTGCTCTACCTGCTCTCCAAGCTCTCTGAGGACAAAGAGGTACGGAGATGCATCGATGATGTGGTTTCGTTTTGTTAGTAATTCAAATGTTTTGATCTTTCCGGGGATATGAAGAATAAATCTTGTGTTCTCGTGTTTTTTTTTTTAGACGCTCCAGTTGCTGCAGCAGAACGCCAAAGAGAGGTCGGAGTCGTCCGCCAACGCGACGGCCGCCGCAACGACCAGCTACAGTCTGCCTCAGACCAGCACCAAGATGTCCATGCAGGAGCTGGACGAGCTGCGGAAGAAGCTGGGCAACATGACGGCCAGCTCCAACGCGCCGCAGGTGAGCCGACCGAGAAGCTCAGTTTGACCCGGGAAGGTCGAGACGGTCCGGAGCCTCGGAGCTTCCTGTGGGAAACGCGTCGTGAACGTCTAAATCTCATTTCCTGTTCCTCCGTGGTTCGGCCCGCAGCCGGCTGAGGTCACGCGGAAGATGCTGAGGGACAAACACAACAAGAAGAACCTGTCGCAGCCCAACCCCGTGTTCCCCAACTGGGTGTACGACCGGCCCGCTCTCCTCGGAGACTTCATCACCGGCCCCGCCCCTCCAGGAGATTCGGCGGCGGCCACCGGTAAGTCGGGTTTTAAATTCACGTCATTCTCATTAACGAGGTGGGAACCAGTGGCCGAGATCATTGGTGGTAATAATTCCGTCATCATCGTCTATTGGTAGCCGCCATTTACATTGTTTTCACATTATGATAAGAAAAAGGCTAAAGGAATATGTATGTGAAGAATGTAAGAAAGATGTGTGATTTAAAAAAAAATGACCGGATACATTCAGCCGTTTCCTCTTGACATTCGTCAAGGTGTTAAAGCTGCATTCTCTCTCCTGACCACCAGGGGGCGACTCCTCTGGTTGTATATAAGTCTATGCTTCATGTGTTAGAGCTGCATTATGTCTCCTGGTCACCAGGTGGCGACTCCTCTGGTTGTATAGAAGTCAATGCAATGATATGTTAAATAATAATAATATATTAGATTTATATAGCGCTTTATAAAAATCTTAAAGACGCTTAAAGCTGCATTCTCACTCCTGACCACCAGGGGGCGACATACATACACATAAACATGAGTTTATGTCTCTATTATGTCTTTATTGGAGTCACAGAGATCATAACGTGTGTTGTTGTTGTTGTTGTTGTTGTTGTTGTTGTTCAGGTACGATGCCGCTGCCGGCTCAGGAAGAGGCCATGGTGGACGACCTGCTGTTCGTGCTGATGGGCGTCGACGGTCAGAACATCACAGCTCAGCCGGTCCTGGGCCGACAGAACCGCTCCTTCATCGTGGACTCCACGCTGGACATGTCCATCAAGGAGCTGGTGAGCCGGATCCTGCCGGTGGCGTCGTACTACTCCACCGTGACACGGTGAGCATGGGGGGGGGGGGTGGGGGGGGGGCGTCGGTGACCCAGGACGGCTTCCGAGTGTCTTCCTGACGGCCCTTGTAGCTTCATCGAGGAGAAGTCGTCCTTCGAGTACGGCCAGGTGAACCACGCGCTGACGGCCGCCATGCGGACCCTGATGAAGGAGTACCTGATCCTGGTCACGCAGCTGGAGCACCTGCAGCGGCAGGGCCTGCTGTCGCTGCAGAAGCTCTGGTTCTACATCCAGCCCACCATGAGGACCATGGAGATCCTGGCCTCCATCGGTGAGGAGGCGGGAGGCGGGAGGCGGGAAATATATATATATATATATATATATGTATATATATATATACATATATATATATATATATATATGTATATATACACATGTATACACACACAGGTATTTTTTGTTAATTTATATATATATAGATATATATATATATATATATATATTTTATATGTATATTTATTATAGATATATATATATATCTATATATCTATATATATATACACACACACACACACACACACGTTAGTTTAAAGTCCAGTACACTCATCAACACGTGCAGCATGAACCCTGTTCTTATTTTTCTTTCCAGAAGACGACTAACTCTTTAGACGTCTCTCCCTGTTGAATATCCCTCCTCCTCCTCCTCCTCCTGCTCCTCCTCCTCAGCGTCGTCGGTGGACAAAGGCGAGTGCATGGGCGGCTCCACGCTGAGCCTCCTGCACGACCGGACCTTCAACTACACGGGCGACCCTCAGGCCCAGGAGCTGTGCCTCTTCCTCACCAAGGCGGCCAGCCTGCCCTACTTCGAGGTCCTGGAGAAGTGGATCTACCGGGGCATCATCAAGGACCCCTACAGGCACGCCGCCGCCGCCTCCTCCTGCTCATGCTCCTCCTCCTCCTGCTCCTGCTTTTTTTTGTCGTCCTTCTTCTTCTTCTTCTTCTTCTTCTTCTTCTTCTTCTTCTTCTTCTTCTTCTTCTTCTTCTTCTTCTTCTCCTTTTTCTTCTTCTTCTCATTCTCCTCCTTTTTCTTCTTCTTCTTCTTCTCCTCCATCCCTTCCTTCATGTCCTCCATCTCTTCCTCATTCTCCACCTCCTCCTCCTTGTTCATCTTCTTCTTGTTCCCCTCCTTCTTCTCCTCCTCCTCCTCCTCTGCCTCATCCTTTTTCTTTTTCTTCTACTCCTCATTCTTCTTCTTCTTCTTCTTCTTCTTCTCATTCTCCTCCTTTTTCTTCTTCTTCTTCTTCTTCTTCTTCTTCTTCTTCTTCTTCTTCTTCTTCTTCTTCTTCTTCTTCTTCTCCTTTTTCTTTCTTTTCCTTCTTCTCCTCCTCATTCTTCTCCTCCTCCCCCTAATCCTTATCATCTTTCTCCTTCTTCTTTTCCCCCTTATCCTCCTCCTCCTCCTCCTCCTCCTCCTCCTTCTGGTTCTTCTTCTCCTCATCCCCCTTCTTCTACTTCTCTTCCTCCACCTTTCGTCTTCTTGTTCTTCTTCCCCTCCTTATTGTTCCCATCCTCCTCCATGTTCTTCTGCTCCTCCTCCTTATCCTCACCATCCTCCTCCTCTTCATCGTCTTCATCCTCATGTTGTTGTTGTTGTTGTTGTCCTCGCAGTGAGTTCATGGTGGAGGAGCACGAGCTGCAGAAGGAGAAGATTCAGGAGGACTACAACGACAAGTACTGGGACCAGCGCTACACGGTGGTGCAGCACCGCATCCCCTCCTTCCTGCAGAAGATGGCCGACAAAATACTGAGCACGGGTACAAATAATAATAATATAAACATTTAAAAACATCATAACAGCCTTTTCTATTCTAAAGTGTATTTGTATTTTATTTTGGTAGGGAAGTACCTGAATGTGGTGCGTGAGTGCGGCCGCGACGTGACGTGTCCGGACGCCCGGGAGGTGCTGTACACGCTGAAGGAGAGGGCCTACGTGGAGCAGATCGAGAAGGCCTACAACTACGCCAGCAAGGTGCTGCTGGCCTTCCTCATGGAGGAGAAGGAGCTGGTGTCACGCCTCAGGTAGGAGGAGGAGGGAGAGGAGGAGGAGGAGAAGGAGCTGGTGTCACGCCTCAGGTAGGAGGAGGAGGGGGAGGAGGGGGAGAAGGAGCTGGTGTCACGCCTCAGGTAGGAGGAGGAGGGGGAGGGGGGAGGGGGAGGAGGGGGAGAAGGAGGTGGTCCCACGCCTCAGGTGGGAGGAGGAGGGGGAGGGGGGGGGAGGAGGGAGAGGAGGAGGAGAAGGAGCTGGTGTCACGCCTCAGGTAGGAGGAGGAGGGGGAGGGGGGGGGAGGAGGGAGGAGGGAGAGGAGGAGGAGAAGGAGCTGGTGTCACGCCTCAGGTAGGAGGAGGAGGAGTGAGGAGGAGGAGGAGAGGAGCTGGTGTCACGCCTCAGGTAGGAGGAGGAGGGGGAGGGGGGGGGAGGAGGGAGGAGGGAGAGGAGGAGAAGGAGCTGGTGTCACGCCTCAGGTAGGAGGAGGAGGAGGAGGGGGGGGGGAGGAACCAGAAGGAGGATAGGCTAAAGAAATATATAGTTTTAAAGCCTCCTGGTGGTCAGGAGAGAGAATGCAGCTTTAACACATGAAGCATAGGCTTCTATACAACCAGAGGAGTCGCCCCCTGGTGGTCAGGAGAGAGAATGCAGCTTTAACATGTAAAGCATAGTCTTCTATTTAACCAGTGGAGTCGCCCCCTGGTGGTCAGAGAGAATACAGCTTTAGGCGTCCCTGTCGCCCCCTGGTGGTCAGAGAGAATACAGCTTTAGGCGTCCCTGTCGCCCCCTTCAGGTCCATCAAACACTACTTCCTGATGGACAAAGGCGACTTCTTCGTGCACTTCATGGACCTGACGGAGGAGGAGCTGAAGAAGCCGGTGGACGACATCGTTCCCCCCCGACTGGAAGCGCTGCTGGAGCTCGCCCTGAGGATGAGCACGGCCAACACGGACCCCTTCAAGGACGACCTCAAGGTGGGTGGAGTCACCGAGTGTTTACACTGAGGCTGGACGAACTGGGCGATACGAGAACATCAAACATCACCAAATACCTCATGATCAGGATGACATTGATAATGGAGGGTTATTGCCTTATTATTAACTTATTTTAATTACGTACTTTAATTTAATTTTTAATTTTTGCAGTCTATATTTACTGCAGGAAATGAATAAAATATATTTATTTATATGTGTATGGATGTTTGTGTATGTGTGTGTGTGTGTGTGTGTGTATGTATATATATATATAGTCATCAAGACTACATCATACATACATGTGTGTGTATATATATATATATTTGTGACTGTGTGTGTATATATAGATATCTATATATATAGATATATATATATATATATCTATATATATAGATATGTGTATAAATGTATACGTATATATGTCTGTGTGTATAATATATATATATACACACAGTAGGGGTGAACATTGGTGCTTTTACAAAATATTTTCAGAATGAGATTTTTTCCTAATTATTTTAATTTATATATTTTTTTATATATATATATATATATATATATATATATATATATATATATATATATATATATATATATATGTATATATATAATTTAAAAAAATCTAGACTCATATATAAACTTTCCGACTTTACTGTTTAACATTTTGTGTTAATTACATTAAAACATTAAGAGATGAAAACTTCCAGAAATCCCCAAAAATCTGACTTCCCCCCCCCCCCACTCCCCCCCATCGTCTTCATCGTCCTCCGCAGATCGACCTCATGCCGCACGACGTCATCACTCAGCTGCTGCGGGTCCTCGCCATCGAGACCAAGCAGGAGAAGGCCATCATCAACGCGGACGCCGCGGACGCCGGCCTCAACGGCCTGGAGGCCTTCTCCTTCGACTACATCGTCAAGTGGCCGCTGTCGCTCATCATCAACAGGTCCGCCGCCATGACGTATGACGTGATAACCAACCATACAGTTAGGACTTCCTTCCAGAGGAGTCGCCCCCTGGTGGTCAGGAGAGAGAATGCAGATTTAACTCATGAAGCATCGACTTCTATACAGCCAGAGGAGTCGCCCTCTGGTGGTGAATAGAGAGAATGCAGCTTCAACACATGAAGCAGAGACTTCTATACAATGATCGATTCGATTGAGAAGTTATCGTCGTAATAACTCGATTAGCTCCGCCCCTTCAAAAAACGAAAATAATGAATTCATAAAAAATTGGTTGGCGGCGAGTTTAGAATAAATACGTAATCTATAAATAGTTCAAAGTAGTTTGACTGTTCCTCCCGATGTGGTCCGCGTCTCCAGGAAGGCGCTGACCAGGTACCAGATGCTGTTCAGACATCTTTTCTACTGCAAACACGTGGAGAGGCTCCTCTGCAACGTGTGGATCAGCAACAAGGACTTCAAGCTCTACTCCTCTCACTGCGCCAAGTGGTGAGTCCAGAGGACTACAGGACTAGAGGACCTGCTGACTAGAGGACTAGAGGACTACAGGAATATAGGACTAGAGGACTAGAGGACTAGAGGACCTGCTGACTAGAGGACTAGTAGAGGACTAGATTACATGAGGACTAGATGACATGATAACTAGATGACTAGAAGACTTGATGACTAGAGGACCTGAGGACTAGTAGAGGACTAGAGGACTAGATTAGATGAGGACTAGAGGACCTGATGACTAGAGGACTAAAGGACTACAGGAATATAGGACTAGAGGAATAGAGGAATAGAGGACTAGAGGACCTGATGACTAGAGGACTAGTAGAGGACTAGATTACATGAGGACTAGATGACATGATAACTAGATGACTAGAAGACTTGATGACTAGAGGACTAGAGGACCTGATGACTAGAGGACTAGTAGAGGACTAGAGGACTAGATTAGATGAGGACTAGAGGACCTGCTGACTAGAGGACTATAGGACCTGCTGGCTGGAGAACTAGAGGACCTGATGACTAGAGGAGTAGAGGACCTGATGACTAGAGGACATGATGACTAGAGGAGTAGAGGACCTGCTGACTAGAGGACTTGATGACTAGAGGACTAGAGGACCTGCTGACTAGAGGACCTGCTGACTAGAGGACTTGATGACTAGAGGACTAGAGGACCTGCTGACTAGAGGACTTGATGACTAGAGGACTAGAGGACCTGAGGACTAGAGGACCTGCTGACTAGAGGACTTGATGACTAGAGGACTAGAAGACCTGATGACTAGAGGACTAGTAGAGGACTAGATTAGATGAGGACTAGAGGGCCTGCTGACTAGAGGACTAGAGGACTACAGGAATATAGGACTAGAGGAATAGAGGACTAGAGGACCTGATGACTAGAGGACTAGTAGAGGACTAGATTACATGAGGACTAGATGACATGATAAGGACTAGATGACTACAGAATATAGGACTTGATGACTAGAGGACTAGAGGACCTGATGACTAGAGGACTAGTAGAGGACTAGAGGACTAGATTAGATGAGGACTAGAGGACATGCTGACTAGAGGACTAGAGGACTACAGGAATATAGGACTAGAGGACTAGAGGAATAGAGGAATAGAGGACCTGATGACTAGAGGACTAGTAGAGGACTAGATTACATGAGGACTAGATGACATGATAACTAGATGACTAGAAGACTTGATGACTAGAGGACCTGATGACTAGAGGACTAGTAGAGGACTAGATTAGATGAGGACTAGAGGACCTGCTGACTAGAGGACCTGCTGACTAGAGGACTTGATGACTAGAGGACTAGAGGACCTGCTGACTAGAGGACTTGATGACTAGAGGACTAGAGGACCTGCTGACTAGAGGACCTGAGGACTAGAGGACCTGCTGACTAGAGGACTTGATGACTAGAGGACTAGAGTACCTGAGGACTAGAGGACCTGCTGACTAGATGACTTGATGACTAGAGGACTAGATGACCTGCTGACTAGAGGACTAGATGACTAGAGGACTAGATGACTCCAGGACTAGATGACCTGATGACCTGCTGACCTGTTGACTAGCCCCCTCCCCCCCTCAGGTTCGCGGCCGCCTTCGCCCTGCGGCAGCGCATGCTGAACTTCGTGCAGAACATCCAGTACTACATGATGTTCGAGGTGATGGAGCCCACCTGGCACGTCATGGAGAGCAACCTGAAGACGGTGAGCGGGGCGGGGGCCCGGGGCGAGGCGCCCAGTGGCTCCTGGTGCTGACCCCCCTCTCCCCCCCCCCCCCCCCCCCCCAGGCCTCCAACATCGACGACGTGCTCTGCCATCACACCAGCTTCCTGGACAACTGCCTGAAGGACTGCATGCTGACCAACCCCGAGCTGCTCCGGATCTTCTCCAAGCTCATGTCCGTCTGCGTCATGTTCACCAGCTGCATGCAGGTCCGTGGTGAAGAGGAAACGTTGATATCTGATATCAGTTCCACACTGTTGTAAAATCATTGTTTATTAGAAGTGGTCATTCTGGCCGTCGCCATCTTGGCTTTTTGCAAGCAGTGAACAGGAAGTGACCATATTAGGAATGCGGCGGAGAGACGTAGAGGCGCCTGCATATTATTGTGTAGCTCCGCCCCTTAATCATCCCCTGCTTCATGGTGTGTGTGACTCTACAGACCATAAAGTAGAAATGATGACATCATGCTGTATAGAAGAAGACTAGGAACAAGAGACTGAGACATAAACTCATGTTTATGTGTATGTATGTCGCCCCCTGGTGGTCAGGCGAGAGAATGCAGCTTTAACTCATGAAGCATAGACTTCTATACAACCAGAGGAGTCGCCCCCTGGTGGTCAGGAGAGGGAATGCAGCTTTAACTCATGAAGCATAGACTTCTATACAACCAGAGGAGTCGCCCCCTGGGGGTCAAGAGAGAGAATGCAGCTTTAACATATGAAGTATATACTTCTATACAACCAGAGGAGTCGCCCCCTGGTGGTCAGGAGAGGGAATGCATCTTTAACACATGACGCATGGACTTCTATACAACCAGAGGAGTCGCCCCCTGGTGGTCAAGAGAGAGAATGCAGCTTTAACATATGAAGTATATACTTCTATACAACCAGAGGAGTCGCCCCCTGGTGGTCAGGAGAGGGAATGCAGCTTTAGGAGCCGATCTTTGTTCTGAGCTGTGTTTTGTGTTTTTCCTCACCCGCCGCAGCGCTTCACTCAGAGCTTGAGGGCGGAGCTCCTCTCTCAGGAGCAGGCGGCGGCGGACGTTCCCACGCCGAGCGAACACGCCGAGGAGGCGGAGAAGAAGAGGCCGAGCACCAAGGTATCTCCAGAAAGGCCCCGCCCTCCTCCAGAGCGTGGCCGCGCCGCGGTGCTAACGCGTGTGAGTGTCTCCCGGTTTCAGTTGTCGGCGGAGCACGCCGACGGGCCCCAGCCGGACGGCGGCTTCGAGGCGGCCGTGGGGAAGTTCGACAGCAACTTCAGCACGCTGCTGCTGGACCTGCTGGACAAGCTGAGCATCTACAGCACCAACGACTGCGAGCACAGCATGATCAGCATCATCTACAGGTGAGGCGCGCCAGGTGCTCCGATGGCGCTGAATGAAGCGCAGTTGATACCCGGCTAACGCGGCTCCTGTGATGTCACAGGTTGGATTTCAACGGGTTCTACACCGAGCGGCTGGAGAAGATGGCCATAGAGCGGAGTCAGAAAGCATCCGCGTAGCGGGAAAAACACAACGAAAACACAGTAAAAAGACAAAAAAACACAATAAAAACACGACAAAAACACAATAAAAACGTATATTCAAGACAAATTGTAGTTTTGTTGCTTTCTTTTCCGTCTTTGAGGGAAACGCCGGGTGGATCGTGACATGCAGTTTCTACATTTGAACACAGGGTGGCGCAGTGACATTAACCCTCCTGTTATGCTGCAGGTCAAATGATGACTGCTGAGGTGCAGCGGTCTGCCCTCTAGTGGACACGAACTGTAACTACAGGGACTATTTCCTCTTGGAAAGTAGTTCCTCTGGGTCAACGTGACATTTTTTTAAATCCTGTGTTTTTGGGAAGTCAAAGGAACCAAAAGCTGTGATGAGAGAGCAGGACGAGTACCAGGGGAGAATCTAGGTGAATTAACCTTTTACTTTTTATTTAAACAAAGGGAACAAATTCAAATAAATGTTGAAAATATTTTTATTTCTTTTATTGCACATTTACTTGTGTTTTCTGTAGAGCTCAAGCTTTTTTTTACTGTACATCTGACGCTAAACATTATTTCGACACGCCTTTAGATAAATAAATAAAGTTTAAATAATATTTAAAAGTAGTTTAAATGTCCTGTGGGGCTGAACTGGAGACATCAGGAACCCAACAGACACGCCTGGTGTCACATTGAATGACCTCTGACTGTCTCCCCCCCCCCACACACACACACACACACACACACACACACGCAGCTTCCTCGTCCAATCAATATCAAGCGTTAATACCCAAGGACATAAAAGTCAGAATCAAAGAGTTAGTCATGGAAACACACCGAGGCCCGACCACACCCACTGGTCGATGAGGGTGTGTGTGTGTGTGTGTGTGTGTGTGTGTGTGTGTGGTGGGCCGGATCAGGCGAGGACTCTCCCTCCCCCCCCTCCTCCCCCTCATCCAGACTCAGCCTCCCGTCCTCCAGCAGTCAGAAGTCCAGGCGGGCGGCAGAGGGAAGATGGGGAAGCGAGGCGCTGGAGTCCACATCGGGATGCTGGTTCTGGTTCCGGTCCTGAGTCTGGTCCTGGTTCTGGTCCTCGGTCCGGTCCGGGGGTCAGCCGCCGCAGGTCAGTGGTCGTCTGAGTGGTTTCAATGTGTCCGGCGGTTCTGTCTCCATGTATGAAGGTTCATGTAGATTAAGAGGAGTCTGGAGGCTTCAAGCTTCACACGAACAACGAGGATCCAAAATGATTGAAGTTACATTTAAATGATCAAAGTCACATCTGATGAAGTCTTTATTCACCGGAGGAAGTCAGGCTGAAATAATAAATCTCACAGTTTATAGAAATGATGAACATGTGACTATGAACTGGAAACAAGTTTTATATAACTTAGAAATATGACCAAACCGGAGTTATTTGGGAGGGGGAGGGTGGAGGAGGGGGAGGGTGGTGCTATAACAAAGCTTTAATTAAACTTGACCCACAATCCCTCATGAAGCAGACGGATCAATAGACAACGATGAAACTGACCTAGAATCAGCCGACAGATCGACCCGATGTCAACGAGTCACGACATCTAGTCACCATGTCATCTAGTCACCATCTAGTCACCATGTCATCAAGTCATGATGTCATCTAGTCCTCTAGTCACCATCTAGTCACCATGTCATCAAGTCATGATGTCATCTAGTCCTCTAGTCACCATGTCATCAAGTCATGATGTCATCTAGTCCTCTAGTCACCATCTAGTCACCATGTCATCTGGTCACCATCTAGTCACCATGTCATCTAGTCACCATGTCAACGAGTCACGACATCTAGTCACCATGTCATCTAGTCACCATGTCATCAAGTCATGATGTCATCTAGTCCTCTAGTCACCATCTAGTCACCATGTCATCAAGTCATGATGTCATCTAGTCCTCTAGTCACCATCTAGTCACCATGTCATCAAGTCATGATGTCATCTAGTCCTCTAGTCACCATCTAGTCACCATGTCATCTGGTCACCATCTAGTCACCATGTCATCTAGTCATGACATCTAGTCACCATGTCATCTAGTCACCATGTCCTCTAGTCACCATGTCCTCTAGTCACCATGTCATCTAGTCCTCTAGTCACCATGTCATCTATTCACCATGTCATCTAGTTCTCTAGTCACCATGTCATCTAGTCACCATGTCACCATGTCATCTAATCACGACATCTAGTCACCATGTCATCTCATCCTCTAGTCACCATGTCATCTAGTCACGACATCTAGTCACTATGTCATCTCGTCATCTAGTCATGATGTCATCTAGTCACCATGTCATCTAGTCCTCTAGTCACCATCTAGTCACCATGTCATCTAGTCACCATGTCATCTAGTCCTCTAGTCATGATGTCATCTAGTCACCATGTCATTTACTCATCTAGTCCTCTAGTCACCATGTCCTCTAGTCACCATGTCATCTAGTCTTTTAGTCACCATCTAGTCACCATGTCATCTCGTCCTCTAGTCACCATGTCATCTAGTCCTCTAGTCACCATGTCATCTATTCACCATGTCATCTAATCACGACATCTAGTCACCATGTCATCTCATCCTCTAGTCACCATGTCATCTAGTCACGACATCTAGTCACTATGTCATCTCGTCATCTAGTCATGATGTCATCTAGTCACCATGTCATCTAGTCCTCTAGTCACCATCTAGTCACCATGTCATCTAGTCCTCTAGTCATGATGTCATCTAGTCACCATGTCATCTAGTCCTCTAGTCACCATCTAGTCACCATGTCATCTAGTCCTCTAGTCACCATGTCATCTAGTCCTCTAGTCACCATGTCATCTAGTCCTCTAGTCACCATGTCATCTAGTCATCTAGTCACCATGTCATCTAGTCACCATGTCATCTAGTCACCATGTCATCTAGTCACCATGTCATCTAGTCATGTCATCTAGTCTTCTGTTTCTTCTCCTCCTCCACCAGGCTCGTTGAAGGTTGACACCCCCCAGGACGGTGCTGGTGGTGCTGGTGGTGCTGATGGTGGTGCTGGTGGTGCAGACACCATCAGCCACTCCGCGGCCCTGGTGCGTGGGCTGGAGGCTCTGCTGCTGCAGGGCCGGGGCAGCGACGTGACCCTGAGGGTGGAGGCGCCCGGCGAGGTGACGCTGATCCCGGCCCACGAGCTGCTGCTGTCGCTGCAGAGCGGCGTGCTGCAGGAGCTGCTGCGGCGCCGCAACGGCAGCACGCTGCTGCTGAGGGAGAGCGCCGCCGGCGCCGCCGTGTTCCACCGCTTCATCAGGTCAGAGCGCCCGCCCGGTGTCGCACCCCCGGGTGTCTCACCCTTTGTGTCTCACCCCGGTGTCCCGTCAGGTCGTCCCGTCCACAGCGATCAATAACACAATCTATTTATATCTCCACTCGATAAAGAGGTTGATTATAACCTGAACTACTGTAGACCTGAAATCTAGTCACCATGGTGACATCTAGTCTTCTATTTTTCTATTCTTCTAGTCGTCTAGTTACCATGGTGACATGTCTTCTAGTCTTCTAGTCACCATGGTGACATGTCTTCTAGTCACCATGGTGACGTGTCTTCCAGTCTTCCAGTCACCATGGTGACGTGTATTCTAGTCACCATGGTGACGTGTCTTCCAGTCACCATGGTGACATGTCTTCTAGTCTTCTAGTCCCCATGGTGACGTGTCTTCTAGTCCCCATGGTGACGTGTCTTCTAGTCTTCTAGTTACCGTGGTGACATGCCTTCTAGTCTTCTAGTCACCGTGGTGACATGTCTTCCAGTCACCATGGTGACGGGTCTTCTAGTCACCATGGTGACGTGTCTTCTAGTCTTCCAGTCACCATGGTGACGTGTCTTCCAGTCACCATGGTGACGTGTCTTCTAGTCTTCTAGTCACCATGGTGACTTGTCTTCCAGTCACCATGGTGACGTGTCTTCCAGTCAACATGGTGACTTGTCTTCTAGTCTTCTAGTCATCATGGTGACGTGTCTTCTAGTCTTCTAGTCACCATGGTGACGTGTCTTCCAGTCACCATGGTGACGTGTCTTCCAGTCACCATGGTGACGTGTCTTCTCGTCTTCTAGTCTAGTTTTCTTTGCATCCCCTAACCAGACCCCATGTGTTCTAAAGAGTTGTTTATTGTCTGCGTGTTGCCATGGAAACCCAGAGGGGACCGCCCCGTTGACCCGTTGACCTCTGCTCCTCTGGCTCCGCCCCCAGGTACCTGTACTGTGGAGAGATCTCTCTGCGCCTGGACCTCGCCACGCCGCTCCACCGGCTGGCCGTGACGTACGGCGTGCCGGGCCTCCGGCGCGGCGTGGCGCGCTACATGAGCCGGAGCCTCCTGGCCCGCGCCACGCCCCCGGGCCTCGTGGCGTCCTGGTACGAGTACGCCGCGCTCGCCGGGGACGCGGCGCTGCGGGACGACTGCCTCCGCTTCATGGCGTGGAACGTGTCGGCGCTGCTGCGGAGCGCCGCGTGGCCCGGCGGCGTGAGCGCCGCGCCGCTGCTGGCGCTGCTGCGGCGCTCCGACCTGGTGCTGCAGAGCGAGGCGGAGCTGTTCGCGGCGCTGGAGGTCTGGATCGCTCGCCGCGAGCCCGACGCGCTGACGGCGGAGAACCTGCTGCGCGGCGTGCGCTACGCCATGATGCCGCCGCGGGAGCTGTTCCGCCTGGAGGCGCGCTCGCCGGCGCTGGCCCGGTACCGGGAGGCGGTGCGCGACCTGCTGTTCCTGTCCTACCAGTTCCACTCGGCGCCGCCGGCCCACGCGGCCGCGGTCCTGGACGTGAGCTGCAGCCTCTTCGTGCCGCGGAACTACCTGTCGGCGCCGTGGGGCGCCCCCTGGGTCGTGGGCGGCGCCGCGCGCGACGAGCGCAGCACCAGCTTCCAGACGCAGCTCGGGCCCGGCGGCCACGACGGCGCCCGGCGGCTCACCTGGAACGCCGTGTTCTCGCCGCGCTGGCGGCGAGAACACGGCGTTCCAGGTGAGCCGCGGCCCCGCCTCGTCACGCCGGCGGCGTCCGCCGCCGACTTGGCCGGCGTGACCTTCCAGAAGACGGTGCTGGTGATGGCGCGGCAGCAGGGCGCCGCCGTGGTGCGCCACGTCTACGACTTCCACCGCAGCAGCGAGGAGGCGGAGGACTTCCTGTCCGGCGGCGCCGACTACCTGACGGACGGGGCGCTGCTGCTGCACGTCGTGGTGAAGCCGCTGTACCAGACACTCGTCGCCGCCGACAACTGACCCCGCCCCCCCTGTGTGAAGCCACGCCCCCCTCTCATATCACCTCCCCGTGTGCGATGTTCGGGATCGGCTGTTTTCATTGGCCGGTGGTCTGTCATTTCATGCTACTTGTCGAGAACCGATATCTTGTGGTCGATTTTCCGAGTTTTGTTTGCCACGCCCATAATGTTTTGCCACCCTGTCGATGCACGTCTGATAACGGGGAGTGACGTCCTCAAAATCCAGATTATTTCCCTAGTTAAAAGTACATTCAGCATGTATATTGTACAGGTAGTAATAATATGTAGTAATGACATGTAGATTAATGAGTGATAAATGAAAACAAACATTGAACTTAGAAAGAAAAGCATATTGTGATAGTACAATAACATCCTATCAGATAGGGTAGCATGAATCGATACACACCTATCGGTTTATGCAGCGGTAGCAAATTCTGACAAGGCAGCAAAAAAATGACAGAACACCGGCTCACAATCCCCCAAAAGCTTGACTGTTGCTTTTTAAATATTTTTTTGTAGTTGTCATGTTTTATTTTTAATATAAAATTATTAGTATTATTTAATTCTGCAGCTTTTCTAATGTGACACACACACTCTCTCTCTCTCTCTCTTTCTCTCTCACACACACACATACGTATTCACACACACTCTTTCTCTCTCTCACCCACTCACTCACACGCACACACACTCTCTCAAAGACAGACTCTCTCTTTCTCTCTCTCTCACACACACAAACAAACACTCTCTCTGTCTCTCTCTCTTTCTCTCTCTCACACACACACACACACACTCTCTCTCTCCCTCTCACACACACACTCTCTCTCTCCCTCTCACACACACACACACTCTCTCTCCCTCACACACACACACACACTCTCTCTCTTTCTCTCTCTCTCTCACACACACACACACACTCTCTCTCTCCCTCTCACACACACACACACTCTCTCTCTCCCTCTCACACCCACACACACACTCTCTCTCCCTCACACACACACACACACACACTCTCTCTCTCCCTCTCACACCCACACACACACTCTCTCTCCCTCACACACACACACACACTCTCTCTCTCTCTCTCTCTCACACACACACACACACACTCTCTCTCTCTCTCTCACACACACACACACACACACTCTCTCCCTCACACACACACACTCTCTCTCTCTCTCTCTCTCTCTCACACACACACACACACACACTCTCTCTCTCTCACACACACACACACACACTCTCTCTCACTCTTTCTCTCTCTCTCTCTCTCACACACACACACACACACAGTAGTTCATTTGACCAGAGCCCGTATGAGGATTCCTCTGTTTCCCGTGTCTCACGAGTCCGTTTACCATCGGGGGAACGACCTGGAGGTGGAGAGTCGGACTGTCAGACTGTCAGACTGTCAGACTGTCAGACTGTCAGACTGTCAGACTGTCAGACTGTCAGACTGTTGTCAACAGGTAAACAATAACAAACACGAGGCGTCCTCCAGCCTCACCTTCCTGCTCACCTGCTGCTCTCAGCCGCTCCTCTTCATGTGAAACTCTCCTCATCGGTTCACGTGATGACGTCGCCACTTAGTTATTATTTTATTAATCACCTGTAATAAAGATTCTTACCAAACGTTTTAAATCTTTGTGTCTTCATGATTTCACGAATAAAACACGTTCTACTCTCCAGTGATTTTATATCTTGTCGTGAAAAAATATAAAAGATAAAGAGTTTATACATCAAAGGCGGCTCACGCTCAGAGCAGCATGGGTACGGCTCGGTGTCCTTACTGTGAATGTTTTTATTACTTTTAATACTATGTATTACCTACTTTTAATGCTTTTTATTAATTACTTTTATTTTGGTTTTTATTACTTTTAATGTTCTGTACTGTAGCTTCTCATTGTGTATATTTAGTGTTCTTAATACTGATGTAGTGTCTCATCCTGGACTGTTTATTGTTTTAGGGTTGTTATTGTTTCATGTTTGTTATTGTTTTGTTTATTATTGTTTTATCTTTATTATTGTTTTGTTTATTATTGTTTTATCTTTATTATTGTTTTATGTTTGTTATTGTTCATGTTTGTTATTGTTTCATGTTTATGATTGTTTCATGTTTGTTATTGTTTTGTTTATTATTGTTTTTGTGTTTATTGTTGTTTTATGTTTGTCATTGCTTTGTTTATTGTTGTTTTTTGTTATTGTTTTATGTGTGTTATTGTTCTATGTTATTGTTTTATATTTGTTTTGGTTTATTAATGTTTTATGTTTGTCATTGTTTTATATTTGTTCTTGTTTTGGTTCAGTGCATCAAATGGTGACATGTTTTAATTGTACATGATCCCTTAATATTATTATTATTAATAATAATAATAATAATAATAACACAAAAGCACTAAAAATAAATAAAAAGAGCAACAACAATAAATGCTCAACATTAATGCATCAGTAGTATTATCCCAATATATTATATTAAATTCACATCGTAAGTACATTGTAGTACATTGTCCGCCGCCGTGACCGCGCGCAGGACTCCGTTTCCCATGAGCCCTTGCGCGCCAAGCAGGAAGAACGTCCTCACACTGGGGCTCACACTGATCCAAGTTAGGAGCGCTGGCCGCCGCTCGGCCCATCATGTAACCGCCGCTGCGCAGGAGGAGGAGGAGGACTACATCTTGCAGCGCAATAGTCTCGTTGAACCCGCGGGAGCCGTGCATCCGCACCCCCCCACCCCCACCCCCCGCGCGCGCACGCCGCCTGCACCGAGCCGCGCGCTCCGGGACGCACAAAGGCTCCAAGTGCATGAAGATCGGGGCTCGTATCATTTTTTGTTGGCGTGTTGTTGTTGTTTAGTTTTTGCACCTTTTGGGTCTTTCGTGCAACGCGAGCCGCCGCGAAGCTCCGGCGCGAGCGCGAGATGGAGGGAGGGAGCAAGAGGGAAGGCAAAGTCTTTTGTGCCTCCCCTCCCCCCCATCAAAGCAGAGGGGAAATGTCTCAGCCGAAGGGAGGTAAGCACATCAGCCGACCGCCCGACATGCAATCACGGCTGCACGGCCTGCAGCATGCACCCCCCCCCCCTGCAGCGCGGTGCATGTGTAAAGTTACGTGGTTACGTAAGGGGGGGTCAGTTGCATTTCCTGTTTCAGATCTTCCCCCTTTGCAGTTCCTGCTGCCGCTGCGCGTGCGCGTGCGCGTGCTCGCTCCTGTTTGACGCTCTCAAGCGGCGTCGAGCCCCGGGGGCCTCGAGCAGTCACGAGACGGGGCCCCTGCTTCTAGTGAACTCTGCTGCACGGGTTGACGTGCACGACGCGTGCACGGCGCCCAAGGTAAATAATGGAAGAGGGCTGCAGGAGGGCAGGCAGCCCTGCAGCTGTCAGGAGGAGGAGGAGGAGGAGGAGGAGGAGGAGGAAGAGGGAGAGGAAGAGGGGGGGGGGGAACTTTTCACTCTTGTTGCTCTGCTTCTGCTCCGCATCTAATAATAGGATGTGTTCATGAGCATCTGAGCGGCGGTGCGTTCAAGAACAGGGGCTCCTTCAGGCGTTGTCGGCTTCTGTCCGGGTGTCAAACCCCTGACTGCGTGTGTGCAGAGGCCCCGCCCCTTTTCTCCTCGTGCACGCCACACTTTGACCCCCACACAGTATCAGCCTGCAGCCGCAGCATGGAGCGCTGCAGGAACACAAACAAACAAAAGGCTGCAGCTCAGGCCATGTACACACACACACACACACACACACACACACACAGGTATTAGTCGTGGTGCGCCCACAGAGGAACTGTCTCTAATGAAGAATGTTCAGACATTTTATTTTGGGTCTCGTAGATGAATGAGTCGGTTTGGGAGTTTCCTGTAGAGCAGAAGGAGGTTTCTGATTGGCTGTTCATAGAAGATGTGCAGGAAACACACACACACACACACACACACTCAGGCTGACACACACATGCACACACTCACACACACACACACACACACACACTCAGGCTGACACACACATATACGCTCACACACACACATACACACTTCCATGTAGAATGCAGCTTTACCACATGAAGCATATACTTCTATACAACCAGAGGAGTCTCCCCCTGGTGATCAGGAGAGAGAATGCGGCTTTAACACATGAAGCATAGACTTCTATACAACCAGAGGAGTCGCACCCTGTTGGTCAGTGGAGAGAACGTAGCTTTAAGACATGAAGCACAGTCTTCTATACAACCAGAGGAGTGCTCCGGCGGTGCTGCGGCTGCTGGTGGCCTCTCTGCCCTCGCAGGAGGACACTGTGTTCTCTGTCTGCTCCTCCGTCGTGTTCTTGTTGTGTAACTTTGGACCTCCTGAAGGAAACGAGCTGAAATGAGCGTCGCTGCCGGACGGCGGGAAGTCTCCTCGCCGCCGCACGAGTCCGGTCCGGCGGCGCCCGACGCTGCGACTGGAATACGATGTTAGTTCATTAAATGATCATAGACTTCTATACAACCGGAGGAGTCACTCCCCTGGTGGACAGTAAAGAGAATGCAGCTCTAACACATGAAGCATAGACTTCTATACAACCGGAGTGCACAGGAAGTGCAGCGAGCCGCTGTGGACGACGTCCCCAAAGGACAGCTGTAACCTGAAGGGGCGGCCATCTTTGGAGGTGTAGAGTATCTCACGCTGCCAGCGTGGCCAAGGGAGTTATTTTCAACCCCACACACACACACACACACACCCACACCCTCCTCCTCCTTCTGTCCTGTGTTGTCTCCTGTCCTTCGTTGCTTCCCCGTCTGATTGAGCCGTCTTCCTCCGGCGATGTGGAATTCCATTGAGGGAACTGTGGGGATAGTTGGAATTCCTGTGTGTGTGTGTGAGAGTGTGTGTGTGAGAGCAGTGGGCGCCATGTGAACCAAGTCTTGTTATCAATCAGGCCGGCTGTCATCTGCCCCTTCACCCCCCCACCCCCCCACCCACCCCCACACACACATCATCTGTTTCTGACGCTGCAGATCTTCCCCGTTAGCGTTCTTTATTTCTTTATTTACTGCTTTTACCTTCTGACGGCTAACATCGCTCTAGCATCTCCATGGCCTCTCTGGCCTGGCGTCTCTCTGGCGTCGCTCTGGCGTTGCTCTGGCGTCGCTCTGCACTCTGGATGTGCTCTGGCGTCGCTCGTAACGGCATTGGGGGATGAACTCTGCCGCAGAGCGACGGCTTGATGCTCTGCAGGAATAAAGGAGGAGTTGTTTAGAGTTATGTAACGAGATCTAGAGAACGAGAACTCCAGAGATTCATAACTGGGTCACTGGGCCGAAGTAGGGCTGGGAAACTAATCCATATATATATTATTTTTATTTTTATATATAAAAAAATATTATATGTATATGTTTTATATATATATATATATATATATATATATATATATATATATATATATTACAACATAATGGAGCTCCTTCCTGCACCACCCCCTGCAGCTCCTTCCTGCACCACCCCCTGCAGCTCCTTCCTGCTTCACCCCTGCAGCTCCTTCCTGCACCATCACCATATGCAGCTCCTTCCTGCTTCACCACATGCAGCTCCTTCCTGCACCACCACCATCACATGCAGCTCCTTCCTGCTTCACCACATGCAGCTCCTTCCTGCACCATCACCATATGCAGCTCCTTCCTGCTTCACCACATGCAGCTCCTTCCTGCACCACCACCATCACATGCAGCTGCTTCACCACATGCAGCTCCTTCCTGCACCATCACCCTCTGCAGCTCCTTCCTGCTTCGTCGGGTTCATGCAGCGAACGCAGCGCTCGGCGCTCTACGCCTCGTCTTCCGCTGACGAGGCGTTTTGTTGGGCGAGGCGTGAGTCAGAGTCCAGCGGGAGGACCGGTGGAGAGGAACCGATGAGTTTGGGGCGTGAGGCCGGAGCCACGAGCTCTCAGCACGAGACACTTGAGTTCAGATATCTGTCCGACTTCTCGACCCTTTGACCCAGTGAACAGCAAGTGACCATATTTAGACGGAGGAGGAGGAGTGACGTAGAGACCTGTCAATCTCCTGTAGCCCCGCCCCTAAAGCGCCTCCTGCTTCATGGTCCGTGTGACTCTACAGACCATGAAGTATAAATGATGACATCATGCTGTATAGAAGAAGACTAGAGACTAGAGACTAAGACATGAACTCCTGTTCACGATGAATCAAGAGGTCATGTGACCGCGGCGCAGCGTCTTCATTGGCTAACGTCGGCTCCTTACGTTACAATTAAAAAATATAACACAAGCTTCTTTACAGTTAAGATTATTAAAAAACAAGCTCTTAATGAAACACTCTTCAGAATGTACCAAACCAGTAAAAAGAAAACAATAAAGTTCATTTCTGAAGATCCACCAACAAAACATTTAAATATCGGAGACGGCGACTTCCTGTTGCAAGAATACGGTTTACTCGGCTCATATTAAAGGGCCGGCGCATCCACTTCCCTCTAAAGCACCTGGTGCAGGTTAACAGTAAGAAACACTGTGGTGTGTGTGTGTGTGTGTGTGTGTGTGTGTGTGTCTCACCTTTTTAAAGCCTTGCTCACTGTGACACACACACACACACACACGCAAATCAGGGTCCGATCTCAACGTGCACCTCTCAGCTAACTGGCTTTTAGCAGGTCAGCCCAGTCTGAGGAGGTTTGAGCCAGATGTTGTGTATACACACACACACACACACACACACACACACACACACACACACAGAGTCACACACAGTCACACCCTCAGCAACCTGTGACGCCCCGTTAACACGGCGCCCGGCCTTTAACCCACCGGTGCAGCGTCTCCAGATGAAGCGAGCACTCCTGAGCTGCCAGACCTCCTCATCCTCATCTTCCTCCTCCTCCTGCTTCTCCTCCTCAGCCATCTCCTCCTCCTCCTCTTCCTCTTAGCGCCGGTTCCATTCAGTCAGGATCTGGAGTCGCTCGCTGCGTCCAAACCTGAGTCGTTGGCGAGGCTGGTCGCTCCATACCAACAGGAAATGCAGTGTGTGTGTGTGTGTGTGTGTGTGTGTGTGTGTGTGTGTGTGTGTGTGTGTGTGTGTGTGTGTCACTGTCTGGATGCTGCCGGGGGTTCGCATCTCTTTCAGCGTCCCTGAGCTCTGGACCTTGTGGCTCTGCAGCTTCACGTCTCTCTTGACGCTGCGAGGAGCTTTGAAGTGCGTGGTGGTTGTGGCGCCGCCTGTGGACTAACGCGGTACTGCCTCTGAGCCCCCGGGTGTGACAGCCCGCCCCTCGGTCCTGGTCCTGTGTTGCTCCCTTGAACCATCAGCCATCACGGCTCTCTGCATGGGACATCACCACGTCCATGTTTGCATGTAAACCCATTTAAACGTGTCTTTGATGCAGCATCGCGATTGAGCTTCACGACCGATAACCTCTCTGACCTGGTCACATGGTTTCTCCTCTAATGATGTGTGTGTGTGTGTGTGTGTGTGTGTGTGTGTGTGTGTGTGTGTGTGTGTGTGTGTGTGTGTTTGCAGGTAAGAGGAAGCCGGTGCTTAAGCTCCCCAAGGAGGTGTTTGAGCAGCCTCCTCCCGCCGCTGTGTAAGACTCTTTACTCCTCTTTACTCCTCCAAGGGTCTGTTCACTGAACAGGAGAAATTAAAGGACGTTTTAGGAGGCTATAAGATGTAAGATGTAGAAGGAGGCTATAAGATGGTTAAGAATGCTAAAATATATTAAAGGATCCTCAAAAAATTAAAAGGATGCTATAAGATGTAGAAGGATTCTATAAGATGGTTAAGAATGCTAAAATATATTAAAGGATTAAAAGATGTAGAAGGATGCCACAGGATTGTTAAGGATACCACATAATGCTAAAGAATGCTAAAAGATGTAGAAGGATCCTAATGGATAATTAAGGATGCTATATAATGCTAAAGGATGTTAAAGGATGCTTATAGTGTCTTTTTCTTATGTCGGTTTCAACACAATACGACTTTTATTTGTTCTTGTTAATGTGAATGACATTTTTTCTTTTCATTATCTTGGAAATGTTCTATTTTTCAAAATTTTATTTTTTTCCTAATTGGATAATTTGATTTATTTCCTAATTTATTTGATGTGTTTATTCTTCAATATAATTGTAATTTCTTCAATTTATCTTTTTTTATGAAACCTTTAATTAATAAAAAATATTTTTAAAAATATTTATTTCGATCAAGTATTTATTATATTTTATTCATGAATTGATTTTTGTTCTTTAATTTTGTGATTTTATTGATTTCTTGAATTTTATAAAGAATAAATTATAATTGTATTTTAAAACACATTAAATGTGTTTTCTTTTAGTTAATTAGCTACACTAAGCAGGTGCGTCTCCTGCGGCCCTGTATGTTCACAGCGTGTCTTTCTGTGTTTCAGACCTCCCAGAGACTTGGATTCTAAAGCGTGTGTGACCATCGGAGAGAAGGTAACGTTTATGGCGTCCCGATCGGGAGCGGCCTGGAATACTTTTACCGCCCCGCAGGCTGTAAACTTATTTATTTAAACCCCTCAAACAGAGGATTCCTCC
Source organism: Liparis tanakae (assembly GCA_036178185.1). Classification (NCBI taxonomy): domain Eukaryota; kingdom Metazoa; phylum Chordata; class Actinopteri; order Perciformes; family Liparidae; genus Liparis; species Liparis tanakae. The sequence continues at coordinate 1,468,529 of CM070105.1, read as the reverse complement.
GTTGGCAGCGGACTCAAAGGGAAGGATTTATTGTCATGAAATACGTTGTTTTAAACCTGCATTGTAGACGGGATGAGACTCCACGGCAAACTCATTTGTTTATTTTTTATTTTATATATCGATTCTTGGAATAATCAGATGAGAGATACGATTTTGGGTTTGAAATGTTTTTTTAAAAAACTTCTATATTGGAATTTATTTTTTGGGGGGGGTATTTTATTTATTTCCTCATTTATTTGATGTTTATTTTTTAAATATAATAATATAACATTTTGTATTTATGTTTAAAACATTTATTATGAACTCTTTAATTACAAAACGGATCTTTACATCTTTTTGCGTTTGAATTTATTTATTTATTTACGTTTTTTTTTTATTATTCTAGATTTCAATTAAATGTTCTTTCCTAATTTATTTGATGTGTTTATTCTTTTAATATAAAAAAACAGTTGTATTTTATTTGTAATCTTTCCAAAAAAATATTAATGAAATCTTTCATTCCAGAACAAATCTTCAGATTTAAATCTTTAAATGTTAACTCATTTAAATTGTATTGATTTCAAAACTAATCTGTATTTATATATTTATCTGTAGCTCCGGCAGCTCCGTTCACCTTTGACCCCTCTGACCTCTGACCTTGTGCCTAGAACTTCGAAGTGAAGGCCGATGACCTGGAGCAGATCTGCGAGCTCGGCCGCGGCGCGTACGGCGTGGTGGACAAGATGAGGCACGTGCCCAGCGGCCTGATCATGGCGGTGAAGGTGAGTGGCTTTAAGAAGTGGGCGTCGACCTCATGACGTCATCGGTTGGTGGACGGACGCTTCTTAGAACTGAGTGACGTGGAGGCGCTGTACACGCCTCTGGTGTCGACCTGTCAATCACCTGTAGCCCCGCCCCTAAAGCGTCCTCTGCTTTATGCTCTGTAGACTCTAAATGACCATAAAGTATAAATGATGACATCATGCTGTATAGAAGAAGACTTGAAACTAGAGACTGAGACATAAACTCCTTCCTGCTTCACCACATGCTCATGTTCACCGCCTGGTGGTCAGGAGAGAGAATGCAACATTAACACATGAAGCATAGACTTCTATACAACCAAAGGAGTTGCCCCCTGGTGGTCAGTAGAGAGAATGCAGCTTTAACACGAAAAGTATAGACTTCTATACAACCAGGAGTCGCCCCCTGGTGGTCAGGAGAGAAAATGCAGCTTTAACACATGAACCATATACTTCTATACAAACAGAGGAGTCGCCCCCTGATGGTCAGGAGAGAGAATGCAGCTTTAACACACAAAGCATATACTTCTATACAACCCGAGGAGTGTCCCGTTGTCTTGACGCTCGACTTCCTGCCTCCCTCAGCGGATCCGGGCCACGGTGAACACTCAGGAGCAGAAGCGGCTGCTGATGGACCTGGACATCTCCATGAGGACGGTGGACTGCTTCTACACCGTCACCTTCTACGGCGCGCTGTTCAGAGAGGTGTGCTTACCAACAGCCGACCTCCACAAGCAGGGCTCCTCTGCTCACGAGGGACCTTATAACATGTACTGTGACAAGAAGTTTGGATTCTTCATATGTTCATAATGCATTATGAGAGTTCATAAAGCATTATGAGAGTTCATAAAGCATTATGAGTGTTCATCTAGCATTATGAGTGTGTTCATAAAGCATTATGAGTGCTCATAAAGCATTATGAGAGTTCATAAAGCATTATGAGAGTTCATAAAGCATTATGAGTGTGTTCATAAAGCATTATGAGAGTTCATAAAGCATTATGAGAGTTCATAAAGCATTATGAGTGTTCATCTAGCATTATGAGTGTGTTCATAAATCATTATGTGTTCATAATGCTTTATGATTGTTCATAATGCTTTATGAGTGTGTTCATAAAGCAGTATGAGTGTTCATAATGCTTTACGTGTGTTCATAATGCTTTACGAGTGTTCATCTAGCATTATGAGTGTGTTCATAAATCATTATGTGTTCATAATGCTTTATGAGTGTTCATAATGCATTATGTGTGTTCATAAAGCATTATGAGTGTTCATAAAGCATTATGAGTATGTTCATAATGCATTATGAGTGTTCATAACGCTTTAATGATATCTGCATCATGGACAACCAAACCTTTGAAGATCGTCGGATGCGTCCCTCTGCTAAGTTTGACTCGTCTGTTGCCAGGGCGACGTGTGGATCTGCATGGAGCTGATGGACACGTCCCTCGACAAGTTCTACAAGCAGGTGATCGAGAAGGGCATGACGATCCCCGAGGACATCCTGGGCAAGATCGCCGTGTCGGTGGGTTCCACGTAGAAAGAATAATAAAAAAGGCGTCTTTATAGCGTAACTCTGCCGTGCTGATCGACGGACTTTGTCGTTGCAGATCGTCAAAGCTCTGGAGCACCTGCACAACAACCTGCAGGTCATCCACCGAGGTGAGACGCCGAGCGGAGGCCAGTGAGCCTCCTCGGAGATCCACTTCCCTCCGTCCTGCGCTCATTAAAGGGCCAGCGCATCCACTTCCCTCCGTCCAGCTCTCATTAAAGGGCCAGCGCATCCACTTCCCTCTGACCAGCTCATATTAAAGGGCCAGCGCACCCACTTCCCTCTGCCCAGCTCATATTAAAGGGCCAGCGCACCCACTTCCCCCCGTCCAGCTCTCATTAAAGGGCCAGCGCACCCACTTCCCTCTGTCCAGCTCTCATTAAAGGGCCAGCGCATCCACTTCCTTCGGTCTAGCTCTCATTAAAGGGCCAGCACACTCAATTCCCTTCGTCCAGCGCTCATTAAAGGACCGGCGCACCCACTTCCCTCCGTCCAGCTCATATTAAAGGGCCAGCGCATCCACTTCCCTCTGCCCAGCTCATATTAAAGGGCCAGCGCATCCACTTCCCTCCGCCCAGCTCATATTAAAGGGCCAGCGCATCCACTTCCCTCCGCCCAGCTCATATTAAAGGGCCAGCGCGTCCACTTCCCTCCGTCCAGCTCTCATTAAAGGGCCAGCGCACACACTTCCCTCTGTCCAGCTCTCATTAAAGGGCCAGCGCATCCACTTCCTTCGGTCCAGCTCATTTTAAAGGGCCAGCGCACCCACTTCCCTCCGACCAGCTCATATTAAAGGGCCAGCGCATCCACTTCCCTCTGTCCAGCGCTCATTAAAGGACCGGCGCATCCACTTCCCTCTGTCCAGCTCTCATTAAAGGGCCAGCACATCCAATTTCCTCCGTCCAGCTCATATTAAAGGGCACGCGCATCCACTTCTTTTCCGCCCAGCGCTCATTAAAGGGCCAGCGCTCATCAGCTCAGTCACACTGCGGTGTTCCTTTTAAATGTTGACGTCTAAACGTTCCGGTCGTATCTTTGCCGCCGGCCCTTTAAGAGCGACGCTTCCCGTGCCTAACCCCCGTCTCTCTCCGGCCTCAGACGTGAAGCCGTCCAACGTGCTGATCAACACCTTGGGGCAGGTGAAGATGTGCGACTTCGGCATCAGCGGCTACCTGGTGGACTCCGTGGCCAAAACGATGGACGCCGGCTGCAAGCCGTACATGGCGGTGAGCGGAACCGAGCCTCGGGCTCGGAGAGAAGTGTGTGTGTGTGTGTGTGTGTGTGTGTGTGTGTGTGTGTGTGTGTGTGTGTGTGTGTGTGTGTGTGTGTGTGTGTGTGTGTGTGTGTGTGTGTGTGTGTGTGTGTGTGTGTGTGTTGTGGGTGCCGGTCGTCCCCGATAACCAAGCCACGTGTGACCTCATGCTTCCTTGTGTGACTTCATGCTTCCTTGTGTGACCTCATGCTTCCTTGTGTGACATCATGCTTCCTTGTGTGACCTCATGCTTCCTTGTGTAACCTCATGCTTCCTTGTGTGACCTCATGCTTCCTTGTGTAACCTCATGCTTCCTTGTGTGACTTCATGCTTCCTTGTGTGACATCATGCTTCCTTGTGTGACCTCATGCTTCCTTGTGTAACCTCATGCTTCCTTGTGTGACCTCATGCTTCCTTGTGTGACATCATGCTTCCTTGTGTGACATCATGCTTCCTTGTGTGACCTCATGCTTCCTTGTGTGACTTCATGCTTCCTTGTGTGACCTCATGCTTCCTTGTGTAACCTCATGCTTCCTTGTGTGACCTCATGCTTCCTTGTGTAACCTCATGCTTCCTTGTGTGACTTCATGCTTCCTTGTGTGACATCATGCTTCCTTGTGTGACTTCATGCTTCCTTGTGTGACCTCATGCTTCCTTGTGTCCTCAGCCTGAGAGGATAAACCCCGAGACCAACCAGAAGGGCTACAGCGTGAAATCGGACATCTGGAGTCTCGGCATCACCATGGTAACGGGCTGCATAGTCTCAAATATATTTTCTTAAATGTTATTTTTTTTTAATTTATATTTGTTTAATTTTTTCTATATTCTCCACATATTTTTATTTTTATATTTAAAATGATATCCTTTTTAAATCGTGTTCATGGTGTGTCGTTTTACATCTTTATTTCTTTATTTTAATTATATAAAGAATAGTCAATTATCCCGACCCTCACAGTGTTCATCAGCTCCGTGTGTTACGACAGAAGACGTGTCACGGCTTTAATAAACAAAGACGATCAACAAGCTGACCACTCAGAGGTCCCGCCCTCCCTCCTCGGGTTTCGGGGTCGATGGCGACGGGCAACCGGACGAGTTCTCCTCCTGACCTCCTGACCTCTCTTTCAGATCGAGCTCGCCATCCTGCGCTTCCCGTACGACTCGTGGGGAACGCCGTTCCAGCAGCTGAAGCAGGTCGTGGAGGAGCCGTCGCCTCAACTTCCTGCCGACCAGTTCTCCCCCGAGTTTGCGGACTTCTCCTCTCTGTGGTGAGTATTTATTTATTTACTTATTTATAACCTTCCGCATTCTCGAATGCGGAAGGTTATGTTTTGATCGCTGTGTATGTATTTATTTATTTGTATGCGTGTTATTCGCATAACTCAAAAAGTTTTAAACCAAATCGCATGGAATTTGGTGAGATGATTGTTTTTTATCCGGGGACCATTTGATTAGATTTATGGATTGATCGGGTCAAAGGTCAAGGTCATGAAAAGGTGCCCGTTCTAGTTTATTTATTTATTTATTTATTATTCTCTCCCTCCACGAGGCGGATATACCTCCTTCAGCTTTATTCTGAAAAAAAAACACATTTTAAAATGGTTTGTATCCTCCTGGTGCTTTTGTTTTGAAGAGAGCTGCGACGAAGATAACCTGGGTGATCGGTTAACTGATGGAATTTAAATGTCCACATGTTAAATAAGATGACGCCTCGTAAACATATCCACACATTCAAAGGCTCTAGAAAGCTGAAGCTTCTTCTTCTGTTTCCTGCAGCTTAAAGAAAGTTTCCAAAGAGCGGCCGACGTACACAGAGCTCATGGTGAGTGTTTGCTGCAGTACCGCCAGTCCGACACCAGGGGGCGCCCTGAGACCAGCGCCGGCCCGAGAGGCGCTGTGACGCTGCAGGGCTCACTTCAGGGTTCATCCATCCTTATGCAACCTAAATACATTAATCTGCAACTTATAACAAACCAAACAAGAACATTCTGGTTTTATGTTTTGAATTTTGCATCATAAGGAAGAAATAAAATCCTCTGGGAAGATAATCCGGCCGACGTCTTCACTTTTTAAAAACTCACCAGGTTGAAAGACATCCCTGATGGACCCGGTGTGTGGGCCAGGAGCATGCTGGGTAGTAGAGCAGGCCTCAGGGCCTCAGGGCTCAACTCCCGCCTCTCGCCGGTTCGGGGCGTCCTATTGGACGGCTGTGATGTCAGGCTAACTGCCGCTCTCTCCTCCTCAGCAACATCCCTTCTTCACCTCCCACGACGCCAAAGACACCGACGTGGCGACCTTCGTGAAGGTCATCTTGGGGGACTGAGCCGACCACACCTGCAACCGGATTGGCCGGATCGCCCCCCCCCCCCCCACATACACACACACACACCCTTCCTTCCCATTGGTTAGATTTTCCCGCCTTCTACTCCAATGATTGGCCGCGTCGAGTTTCAGGTCGTCAGGTTCAAACTTTTTAAGTAAAAAGATACACATTATATATTTAGATATATAAATATATATATATATATATATATATATAAATATATATATAATCATATATACATGTAAATACATATATATATATATATATATATATATATATTATATACATATATATATATATATATATATATATCATTATATAAATATATGTATATATATATATATATATATATGTACACAAAAAGATGATGTAATCCACGTGTAATCTAAATGTTTGTTTACTCATCGGACAGATTTGATCTCCGGGTCACAAACGCTGAACTGCACTTCAACTGCTTTCACTCGATTAGAGGCGTCGACCGCACGCTCTGGGCCCCGCTGCGTGTGTGTGTGTGCGTGTGTAAGTGTGTGTGTGTGTGTGTGTGTGTGTGTGTACAGGGCTGCAGGATTTGGGATAAATTCCGCTTCTCTCTCTTTCTCTCCGTTCCGAGGGCACGAAACTTGTTTCCTCTCCAGTCTCATGGCGTCGCTGAGCGCTCCTCCGTTGGAGCGGCGTTGTCGTTGTTGTTGTTGTTATTTTTGCATTCACATGTTTACAGAAGCTTTTTCGGTTATCGTCGTGGAACTTTTCCGGAGGCAAATTACGAATTACGACGTGTTGGTCACGGCGGGGGCGGAGTCACGCGCGTGGAAGAGTGGCGCGAAGCTGCAGCCCTGTGTGCGTGTGCGTGTGCGTGTGCGTGTGCGTGTGCGTGTGCGTGTGTGTGTCGACACTGGTCGGTTGTGGGAGAGGACCTCCTCCTCGTTGTCTGTACTGAGCCAATCACAGCTCTCCACTCCCGTGTTCAACATGAGAAGAACTGGATATTATTACTATTATTATTATTACTATTATATTAATTATTGTTTTTATTTAGACCCCCCCCCCCCCCAACTTATTTCCTGCAGTTCCTCTTTATTTATTACGACTGCTTCCCGTCTTTTAAACCTAGAGGAAACTCTAGAGTGATGATGATGCAGGTACCCCCCCCCCAGCCCCCCCTCCCCTTCCCCTTCACACTCACTGCATCACGATCCACTTCCTGTTTGCGTTTGTGTTTCTCGTAGTGGGCGGAGCTTCAGGGTCCTCGTTCCCACGGTTTCACGACCAACCGACGAAGACGAGCGCCTTCAAACATCCATATGAACAGAGAAGCTCCTCTTCTTCTTCTTCTTCTTCTTCTTCTTCTTCTTCTTCTTCTTCTTCTTCTTCTTCTTCTTCTTCTTCTTCTTCTTCTTCTTCACCTTCTTCTTCTACTTCTTTCTCCTCTCTTTTTCTCCCTCTTTAAATCAGTGGGATCATGTTTTTGATCACATGATCTGAACGTAACGGTACTTTTTATTTTTAATCATCCTTCCTGTGGTTCCTCGTGTGTGTGTGTGTGGGGGGGGACGTCCGAGTGGAATCTATCCCTCGCTACAGTCACATCCCATCATGACCCGACCCTCCCCCCCCCCCCCCTCTTGACCCCCCCCTTGACCTCTCGAGTGCCTGAATACGTCTGTTCCTGGACCAGGCGACGGGAACGACCTCGTCACTTCATTACGAGATGCACGACCTCTCCCGACCTCTCGGGGGGGGGGGGACGCTTCCAGCGACGCTTCTCACGTGACCTCGAGGTCGGGACGGCCTGGAGGTCACGTGACCTGTGTGTCCGTGTGGCTGCTCTTGCTGCTGTTGTTGTGTTCTTTCATTTGGGACTTGTGGTTTTTAGTTGTTATAGCATGAGATGCTACTGTACGTCTGGTGGGGGGGGGGGGGCCAAAACCGACACATCTCTAACGCCTCTGCTAAAGACTGATGACTGTTCATTCAGAGCTCGATGAATTCCTATAAATATTTTAGTTGCTCAAACTGATCATGTGCAATTGTAACGCCGGAAATTCAATAAAAATGAAAAACAAAAAAGAAGTATTTTTCCACATGGATGTCCGGCGTGAGCTCTGTGGTCTGTGGTCCGTTCATTTCACACGGAGGGGTTGAGGAGCGTTTTAAAGTTTATTCTTTTAAACGTGGCGTCCGAAAACATCAAAGAAAAACACAGAATCGCTGCAAAGAAACCTCAAAGGGGAGGAAGAGGGAGGAAGAGGAGCCGGGAGAGGAAGAGGAGCCGGGAGAAACCAAACCAAAGCACGTGGAGAAAAAAGCTAAAGCGTTGAGTTTTTGACGCACATCCCCGAAGTCGATTCTTCGGCGTGACTTTTGAGTCGTTTGTTTTGAGCTTCCTGCCGCTCGGCCTGAGGGGTCAGAGGTCACGTTGGGAAAGTAAAACCCAAACACGCCGATGTTTATGTTTACTGGAGCTTTCCTCACGTGGCGAGTGTCACTGGAGAGCTGCTTCTCTTTTCTTTCTTTCTTCTTCTTGATCGCCCAATGTTACTCTCTCTCTCTCTCTCTCTCTCTCTCTCTCTCTCTGTTACGCAACACATCCAAGGCCCAGTCAACCCAGTCAACCCAGTCAACCCAGTCAAAAAAACTATTGAATTATAACCAACACTCAAGACTAGAGAACGTCAATGTGAAGCTTTTTGATCACCCAAAAAATGTTATAAGAGTCTGATGAATGAATAAAAAACTACTGAAAAAAGGGGCTTTATAAAAAAAAGAATTTGTTTTATTAGAAATTAGAAAAAAAGACTATTTCATATATATTTTTTGAAATGATTTTTAAATAGTCCTTTAAAAATATTTTAAAAAGGTCCATTTAATATATATTTAAAATAATGATATTCCATCCATTATCAATTATTAATTATTTATGATATTTATTTATATTAATTAATTAGTTACATTTATTTCAAATAGGACTATTTAAAAAACAAAAGTAATTTTATTTATTTATAGTTTAAATTATATATTTTTTATATTATATAGTGATTATCAATTGATTAGTTTTACAATATATATATCCATAAAAATCATGCAGACAATTCATTTTAAAATGATTTATTCATCATCAGAATTTTATATCCTCAGAACACATTTTGTAAAATCTCCCATTTTAATAAATATTAAAGGGCAATATCGGTACGAAACTATACGTTCCAAACTTTCCTTTCTTTCCTTTCTTTTGCTCCGTTTCTGAACAAACACCTGTTATTAAACAGTTCTGAGGGATGTTTTGATTTCCTGCTGCTGGTTTCACTTTCAGGTCTTTTTTCCTCGAGTAAAAAAAACACCAACCTCTCCACTTCATCCCAGCACACACGCACACACACGCACACACACGCACGCACACACTCACACACACACACACTCTATATCTGTGCATCAGGGCTCCTGCAGCCCGTGGTTCTCGTGGGCGGTTCGGTGCCGCCGCCCTCGCCGTGTCGGTTCCAGTTTGGGGATGGAGGCGAGCGGCGTCTGATCTGACGGCCGACGACGTCATGGAAACTCTTCTGAGCGCCGCTTCAAAAACTGGAGAATGATTTATAATGAAACGCAGCCCTGAGCTTATTCAGGGGGGGGGGGGGGGATGAGCAAGAGGCTTCTCTTGTTCTTTAAAGAGCAGCCATGTGCAGACATGAAGGGCCTCGGTGCTCGTTTGACCTTTGACCCTCGGCTTCGAGCTCTTTGCCCTCACTCACGGGCGGTGAGTCTCTACAGGTGAACATGTGACATCATCACCTCCACGCTGCGATGACTCCCATCAAGATGCTCTCTTTTAGTTATGTTAAAATATGAATCTCCATGAATCAGAATCAGTTTCATTATGCAAATGAGGTATTACGTAATGGTAACTTTAGGAATAAGCTACAGACACAAACGGAATAAGCAGTCAAATGAAACCCCAGTTGTGTGTCTGGATCTTTTCCTCCCACCGGACTCCAAAAGCAACACGCATCTCCTCCTCCGTCTCCTGAATCTCCTCGAGCTGCGTCGGCTGAGCCAGAAATACAACAAAAGGCTCCAAAACGTGGGAAGAGGTGCACTTATTGGGGGGTCTTGTGATGATGAGAGAGAGGGGGTCGCTGGTGCACCTGCGTTCGAGTCGCTCCTTGGGAAACGGGATGAAAACAGGATCTACAAGTTGAACAACATCCTGTGACCCCCCCTGCCCCCTCCCTGCTGCTTTCCCGCTCCTCTCTGTAGAAAGTGGGAAAGCCAGAAGATGAATCAATCAGCTTCCTGTCTATTCATCTCTTTTTATTTAAAAGCGTCCGGATGCTGACGGATCCAAACGAGTCACTTCTTCTTCTTAATGCTTAAAAAAAACATATATATATATATTTATATATATATATTTATATCCTGAAATGTAGAACAATGAGCGTGACGTGTGCAGTAACTCACGTTCCCGTCTGCAAGTTTGGGAATTCCCTAAAATCCCACTCACTTCCCGCTCCGGTTCCTCCGTCTTCCTCTCGTGAAACACTGTCACGGTGATTTAGCTCTTTCAGAAACACGCGCCGCCCCTGAAGGCATCACTCCTCACGACCACGATGCTACCACCGTTTATTATTATTACGCATAAATTAAGACAAAACAAATAAGTAATAAACAACTATTTAAACGTGCCATCGTGTTGCGTTCATTACGTTTCTGACGGCCCATGAACGCCTCCTCAGGGTTATTAATACCTGCTGAGGACCAATGAGATCACAGAGGGGGGAAAGACAGATACAAACAGAAGTTTCTGCGTGTTGCGCAACAGCGGCGTGGCTCACAGGAAGTGAGCGCCCTGGAGGAGGAAGTGGACGCGGGCGAGGGGGAAGAAGAAGTGTTAAAGTTATTAGCCGAGTGGGAGCGGTGCATTCAGGGGCATCCTGTGCACGGCCAATGCTTCCTGCTCCTGATCTCCTGAAAACAAGCCCTGAGGGAGGCTGGGGGGGGGGGGGGGGGATGGGAACCTGCACTAAAGGTCCTCAGGTGGAAACTATACGGCCCTGAAGGCCTCTCGCTCCATACGGCGCCTCCTATAGAGGCCCTGCAGCTCCTCAACGGAAAATTCATGTTTTTCATTTTAGCAGGCGCATTCCTGCACACACACACACACACACACACACACACACACACACACACACACACACACACACACGATGGGGCCCCTCCTGACGTGCAGCTCCCTGAACTCAAGAGAACATCAGATTACTGCACATTAGGAGGTTATTATGTAAAAGTTGTGGCAGAAGCCGCTTCCTGCCTCCTCACCTCCTCGCCTCCTCGCCTCCTCGCCTCCTTGCCTCCTCGCCTCCTCGCCTCCTCGCCTCCTCCGTACCTGAGCCGGCTCCACAAGACTCGCCGAAATCGTAATAATAAGCCTGGGGCCTGGAGACCTGAGGGAAGGTTCCTGCACATAAGTAAGTGATTCATTTATTCCATGCATAAAGTACATCAAGAGTACACAGTGACAGGCAGTACATACATAAAGTACATCAAGAGTACACAGTGACAGGCAGTACATACATAAAGTACATCAAGAGTACACAGTGACAGGCAGTACATACATAAAGTACATCAAGAGTACACCATGACAGGCAGTACATACATAAAGTACGTCAAGAGTACACAGTGACAGGCAGTACATACATAAAGTACATCAAGAGTACACCGTGACAGGCAGTACATACATAAAGTACATAAAGAGTACACAGTGACAGGCAGTACATACATAAAGTACATAAAGAGTACACAGTGAAAGGCATTGACAACAACAACAAACCGTCCAAAGAGGTGAGGAGTTGGACGGCCCCGCCCCAAACCCTTTAGCCCCGCCCCTCCCAACTACTACCGGCACACAAACAGTACACACACACACACACACGCACACAAACACACACACACACACACACACAAACACACACACACACATATGGATCAAAACATAAAATGTCATATAAGCAACAACAAAACCCCAGAACAGGAAAAAGAAAAAGAAAACAAAGAAAATAAACATAATACAAATAATAATAAAGGCAAATAACTGATAATTAAAAATAATAATATCACGAACATCAAGGTATGTATATAAATCATACATCGTTTACGTCACAACGTACCGCCTTTTTATTTGATTGAACACAACGTTATATTGTGACGTTATATTGTTACATTATATTGTTACATTATATTGTGACGTTATATTGTTACATTATATTGTTACATTATATTGTGACGTTATATTGTTACATTATATTGTTACATTATATTGTTACATTATATTGTTACGTTATATTGTTACGTTATATTGTTACATTATATTGTTACATTATATTGTTACATTATATTGTTACATTATATTGTTACATTATATTGTTACATTATGTTACATTATATTGTTACATTATATTGTTACGTTATATTGTTACATTATATTGTTACGTTATATTGTTACATTATATTGTTACATTATATTGTTACATTATATTGTGACATTATATTGTTACATTATATTGTTACATTATATTGTTACGTTATATTGTTACGTTATATTGTTACATTATGTTACATTATATTGTTACATTATATTATTACGTTATATTGTTACATTATGTTACATTATATTGTTACGTTATATTGTTACATTATATTGTTACATTATATTGTTACGTTATATTGTTACATTATGTTACATTATATTGTTACATTATATTATTACGTTATATTGTTACATTATGTTACATTATATTGTTACGTTATATTGTTACATTATATTGTTACATTATTGTTGGTTTCATAGTTCCGTTACATTGTTGCAATCCATCATTTTATTCCATTGTTACGTTCCGATGACGTCACTTATGTTCAAAAACTCTCTCTTCCCACGAGATGCTCCCCAGAGCGTGTTGTGTTGTGTTGTGTTGTGTGTGTGTTGTGTGGTGTGTGTGTGTGTTGTGTGTGTGTGTGTCTGTTGTGTGTGTGTGTGTGTGTGTGTTGTTTGTGTGTGTCTGTTGTGTGTGTGTGTGTGTTGTTTGTGTGTGTCTGTTGTGTGTGTGTGTGTGTGAGTGTGTTGTGTGTCTGCAGCCTTGAGACCCGCCTCCTGTCCTCGCTGTAGCCTCGTCTTCCTCCCCGTGTGCCACCTCCTCGTCTTCCTCCCCGTGTTGATCTTCTTCCAGGACTCAGTTTTCCCGCGTGAGAATCCTCCGTCTCTCGCCGCTCGTCGAGTGGCGACCTTCACGCGGCGAAGCGCCGCCAACCCGACACCGCCCGCCGCGCTCCGGCCCGCGAGGCGTTCGGGGGTTAACGGTTCGTCACTATGCCCCCACAGAGGGAGACTCTCCCCAGTACCAAGGAGGCCTCCCCCAGCTCTAAGCGAGGTCACGGCGAGCGACCCGGTGGAGGCCCGACGACCACGGCCCCAACATGTAAACAGCATCTAAAAGCGACACAGGGTGTGTGTGTGTGTGTGTGTGGGGGGGGGGGGGCTTGGCGTAGAGCTGCTGCACATGGCGGACACCCAGCTTCAAGCTGATCAATAATTATCAATAATGTGATGAAAGGGAAACTCAACGCTCATCTTAAAGCGTTTTGAAACGTTTTGATTCACCTTTATAGTTGAGAGAATGAAAACAATCAGTTCTGACAACACGACAAAAAGAAAAGAGGAAACAAGGAGGGAGAGGAGGAGGGGCTGAAGAGCAGGGGCTGAAGAGCAGGGTGTGAAGAGCAGAGGATGAAGAGCAGAGGACGAAGAGCAGAGGATGAAGAACAGAGGATGAAGAGTAGATGATGAAGAGCAGCCGATGAAGAACACAGGATGAAGAGCAGAGGACGAAGAGCAGAGGACGAAGAGCAGAGGATGAAGAGCAGCCGATGAAGAACAGAGGATGAAGGGTAGAGGATGAAGAGCAGACGATGAAGAACACAGGATGAAGAGCAGAGGACGAAGAGCAGAGGACGAAGAGCAGAGGACGAGGAGCAGGGGGTGGGGGATGTTTCTCTCCTCGTTCTCTTTCCACTCGTTTCTTCGTGTATTTACAGACCAGCAACTGTTGAGACCAGAGAGGAACTCTCTTCCTGGGGGGGGGGATGTTTCCATGGCGATCATGTTCCTCGGTCGCAGCTTGTTAAAGAGGAAATAGAGGCGTGAGGTTGTCACATTTACGTCGAGTGGAAAGCGTCTTTATTCCTGATCCTCACGAGGACCGGCTGGAGCCTCAGGGCCGACGGCCAGAGGTCAAGAGGTCAAGAGGTCGTCAAAGGTCATGAAGGTCAGACGAGTCATCAATTAAATGAGTTGAAGATCTTTAGATGTTTGAACTGTTATGGACATCTGAATAAATATAAATACATTTACACACAGGAAGCATAGGCTTCTATACAACCACCGGAGTCGCCCTCTGGTGGTCAGTAGAGAGAATGCAGCTTCAACACATGAAGCATATACTTCTATACAACCATAGGAGTCACACCCTGGTGGTTAGGAGAGAGAATGCAGCTTTAACACATGACGCATAGACTTCTATACAACCACAGGAGTCTCCCCCTGGTGGTCAGGAGAGAGAATGCAGCTCTAACACATGAAGCATACACTTCTATACAGCCAGAGTCGCCCCCTGGTGGTCAGGAGAGAGAATGCAGCTCTAACACATGAAGCATACACTTCTATACAACCAGAGGAGTTGCCCCCTGGTGGTCAGGAGACCTTCCTGGTTTCCATGACTCAGCGTTCTTTGTTGAGAGTCTCAGAACTAAAGCTTTATAATCCGTCACCCTAAATATTCACCAATGAGGTGCACGTTATTACGGACGTGGAAAATATTTCCCTGAGCCCTTTTTTCGTGGGCGAGAGGCAGAAGACACAGGGTGGGGTAACACACACACACACACACACACACACACACACACACACACACACACACACACACACACACACAGAGGGGCAGCTGTGAGCAGCCGGCTTCCTGGAAGCTGCAGAGAAACTTGACTGAAGCGACTTTGAGGAGTTTCTGAAGCGTTGACCGTAACTGTGTGTGTTTTAAACACGTCCACTCTCATTATAGATTCTTTAAATCTTTCCTTAAATCGAGCTCACAATATTCTAAGGCAAACAATAACGTCACTCTCCGTATGACAGCGTTAAAGTTCATTTATTGCTAGTGCATGTGTCTCAATCCTACATGCTAAAAAGTTGAGAAATGTGCATACGTCCATATAAATATGACTTCTTAGCTAATTTAATTAGTTGTTTGTAATAAAATATATTACAAAATCTAAATTATTAATGAAAAAAGAGAACAAGTATTTATCTAATGACACAAGATTAAGAAACAGTACTTCCATTAGTTGATCCTTATTTATTTGTATTGCACTTTATTGCGTCAGCTATGCTATGCACTGTACCTTTAAATATAAATAAAGATGAAGGAACCTTCCTGGTTATACAATGTCTTTTTGTTCCTCGTCGATATGAAACAAAGCTTTAAAAATGAGTTGAACTCTTTGACCTCTGAGCCTCAGATCACACAAATGCTGTAGATGCAAAAAGAAATCTGCAGATAAACTTCATTGTATTCACACACACACACACACACACACACACACAAACACACACATACACACACACACAGCGTCCGGCCGCCTGTGAACAGCTCCTCCACCGACTCCCGCAGGCAGCTGGTTCCACCCATTGTTCCCGAGGAACCGGAGGAGAACGCAAGGGCGACACCTCTCAAGGGCGACACCTCTCAAGGGTGACACTTCTCTAGGGCGACACTTCTCAAGGGTGACACTTCTCTAGGGCGACACTTCTCTAGGGCGACACTTCTCAAGGGTGACACCTCTCAAGGGTGACACTTCTCAAGGGCGACACCTCTCAAGGGTGACACTTCTCAAGGGTGACACTTCTCAAGGGCGTCACATCTCAAGGGCGAAACATCTCAAGGGTGACACTTCTCAATGGGGACACCTCTCAAGGGTGACACTTCTCAAGGGTGACACTTCTCAATGGTGACACTTCTCAAGGGTGACACTTCTCAAGGGCGACACCTCTCAAGGGTGACACTTCTCAAGGGTGACACCTCTCAAGGGCGTCACATCTCAAGGGCGACACTTCTCAAGGGCGACACCTCTCAAGGGTGACACTTCTCAAGGGTGACACTTCTCAAGGGCGACACTTCTCAAGGGTGTCACATCTCAAGGGCGACATCTCTCAAGGGTGACACCTCTCAAGGGCGTCACATCTCAAGGGCGACACTTCTCAAGGGCGTACCCTCTCGAAGGCGTCAACAGGGCAACCCACAGCACTGATTTCACACAATTCCAACAAAGAAAGTTGTGGGTAAAAAAGGCGGGAAGACGAGAGGTGGGAAATACGAGAGGTGGGAAGACCAGAGGCGGGAAGACCAGAGGCGGGAAATAAGAGAGGCGGGAAAACGTGAGGCGGGTAGACGAGAGGCGGGAAGATGTGAGGCGGGAAGATGTGAGGCGGAAAGACGAGAAGCGGGAAAACATGAGGCGGAAAGACGAGAGGCGGGAAAACGTGAGGCAGAAAGACGAGAGGCGGAAATACGTGAGGCGAGAAGACGTGAGAAATAAGAAATAAGAGAGGTGGGAAAACGTGAGGCGGGAAATAAGAGAGGCGGGGAAACGCGAGGCGGGAAGACGAGAGGCGGGAAGACGAGAGGTGGGAAGACGAGAGGCGGGAAATACGTGAGGCAAGAAGAAGTGAGGCGGGAAGACGAGAGGCGGGAAGACGAGAGGCGGGAAGACGAGAGGCGGGAAGACGTGAGGCGGGAAGATGTAAGGCCGGAAGACGTGAGGCAGGAAGACCAGAGGCGAGAAATAAGAGAGGCGGGAAGACGAGAGGCGGGAAGACGAGAGGCGGGAAATAAGAGAGGCGGGAAATAAGAGAGGCGGGAAAACGTGAGGCGGGAAGACGTGAGACGAGAAGACGAGAGGCGGGAAGACGAGAGGCGAGAAGACGAGAGGCGGGAAGACGAGAAGCGGGAAATACGTGGGGCGGGAAGACGAGAGGCGGGAAGACGAGAGGCGGGAAATACGAGAGGCGGGAAATACGAGAGGCGGGAAATACGAGAGGCGGGAAATACGTGAGGTGAGAAGACGTGAGGCGGGAAGACGAGAGGCGGGAAATACGTGGGGCGGGAAGACGAGAGGCGGGAAGACGAGAGGCGGGAAATACGAGAGGCGGGAAATACGAGAGGCGGGAAATACGAGAGGCGGGAAATACGTGAGGTGAGAAGATGTGAGGCGGGAAGACGAGAGGCGGGAAATACGTGGGGCGGGAAGACGAGAGGCGGGAAGACGAGAGGCGGGAAATACGAGAGGCGGGAAATACGAGAGGCGGGAAGACGAGAGGCGGGAAGAGAATATACAGGAAGTCACCGTGAGTTCATCAATATTAATCAAAACTGGTGAAACCGAAACCTCCCATCCCCGTCGACCTCTTTGACCTCTTTGACCTGTTTGACCTGTTTGACCTCTTTGACCTCTTTGACCTCTTTGACCTCTTCAATCTCTGCTGTTACCGCTGTTTTTACTCTGTGTTGCTATGCAGGAAATCGTTTTTCTTATTTTCCTGAAGTGAGGAAGTCGCTCGTATATTTAGATCACAGCTGTTCGCCATGGAAACGATTCAAGGCCAAAGGGGCGCGGCACGAGGTCAGACACTCTGTGGGGAAGGTGGGCTCTTCTTCCTCCGTGGCAGTGGAGGTGTGTATACACACACACCTGTGGTGAGTTAGATTAGATTAGATGAGATTAGATTCAACTTTATTGTCATTACACATGTACAAGTACAGAGCAACGAAATGCAGCTTGGCAACAGAAGTGCAACAGAAGTATAATAAATACATGATATACAGATTCTACAAAATGCGGATATAAATATATTCACACGCACCTGTGGTTATACACACACGCACACACCTGTGGTTAAAGTGATTTGAAGGAGACATGTTAAAATTAATATAAAACTGATATTAGAGATGAACTAATTATAATAAGACATAATTGAAGCTAATTATTTTAATTAAAGCAAAGTTTAAATAACAGTTACATTATTTAATTATATATATATTTATATACACAGTATCCATGGGGCCCATTGATTGTTGGCGCTGTGGGTCACATGACGGTCAGCGGGTCACGCTAAAGACAACAACAAATTAAAGCACTAAATGGAACTCTTGTTTTATGAAAAGATGTTTTCGTATTTTTTGCTAAATAACTAAAGGATTCATTGAGAGTTGATGCTCTTCATTTGAAGTGATATTTAAATAATAAATAAAAACAACCCGATGAGAACCGAGGAACAGAACGACTGGAAATGTCTTTGTTTCACTTTTTGATCCGTGGAGCGGCGCCCTGCGTCACCTCCGGGTTTCCCCCCGCGAAGCACGCTGACCCAGCTGTCCGGTTCCTCCCGAGAAACAGCTGTGTGTGTGTGAGTTCATCTGCGTGAGTGTGTGTGTGTGTGTGTGTGTGTGTGTGTGTGTGTGAAGGGTGTGACGGACGGGGGACAATAACGGTCCGTTTTTAGACTCCTCTGACCGTTTCCAGTGTCGTCCAAGAGATTCCAGAGGAGAGGAAGACAACTGCTCTGCAACCGGAGACCCCCACACAGCCTCTGGAAATAACGTGCACCCCCCCCCCCCCCCCTCCCACACACACACACACGTACACACACACACACACATACACGCACACACACCTTACTACTACAAGCAGACATCCACGGTAGCAACAGGCATTTATTTACAATCCTGTGTCGTTGTCTTTGACCAATAAATTAAGTTAACTGCAGCTGGATCTGGGTCTAGTCCAGGGTGGACTGGTCTCTGCTGGTACTGGGTCTAGTCCAGGGTGGACTGGTCTCTGCTGGTACTGGGTCTAGTCCAGGGTGGACTGGTCTCTGCTGGTACTGGGTCTAGTCCACGGTGGACTGGTCTCTGCTGGTACTGGGTCTAGTCCAGGGTGGACTGGTCTCTGCTGGTACTGGGTCTAGTCCAGGGTGGACTGGTCTCTGCTGGTACTGGGTCTAGTCCAGGGTGGACTGGTCTCTGCTGGTACTGGGTCTAGTCCACGGTGGACTGGTCTCTGCTGGTACTGGGTCTAGTCCAGGGTGGACTGGTCTCTGCTGGTACTGGGTCTAGTCCAGGGTGGACTGGTCTCTGCTGGTACTGGGTCTAGTCCACGGTGGACTGGTCTCTGCTGAGGGTCTGAGCTTTGAGAGGTTCTAGTGAACCTGCATGAGGTCATCTGGTTTCACCAGAACCCGACCGAGATAGGTAGATCCAGACCACCTTCTCTCTGAGGGTCTGTTGACTTGATGGCGGTCTGTAGAGGGACCGGGACTTCAGAGACCGGTTCAGTTCAAGGTTCCTGAGAGACCAGCGAGAACGTGAGCTCATCCCTTCAGAACATTCCTGTCGGTGGAAAGTAACTCACAAGAAGATTAACTTTTCTTTGGAGATCATCTTTCCAAAAATGAGCCGCAAAACTCCGGACAAACAGAAACCGATGTTTTTGTTGGCCGTCCGATAACTTCCTGTTTCCTGGTTCCTCGTTCCTCGGCACATTGGTGTCCTCGCGGAGCTCGGCATGTTCTGCCGAGCCCCAAATGTCTCTGAAAACATGTTGTTTGTCTATGAATAGATTCACACGGCTGACACCTCGAGTATCGGCTACGGAGGCAGGAAGACAAATTCAGGGTCTGCAGTGAGTGTGATTAACTAAATATACATTTAAAAAGCAAAACACGAGTCAGGCAAAGTGAGGAGACACGGGTATTTGGTGTTTTTGTAGAGAAGTTAATCAAAACGTCATAAAAACAAATGCAGATTAAGTTCATCAATGGCACAAGTCGTTAGAAACGAGTTGCCAGAAACAAGTCGTTTAAAATGAGTTGCCAGAAACGAGTCGTTAGAAACGAGTAACCAGAAACGAGTCAGTAGAAACTAGTTGCCAGAAATGAGTCGTTAGAAACGAGTTGCCAGAAACGAGTCGTTAGAAACGAGTTGCCAGAACCGAGTCGTTAGAAACGAGTTGCCAGAAACGAGTCATTTAAAATGAGTTGCCAGAAATGAGTCAGTAGAAACTAGTTGCCAGAATTGAGTCGCTAGAAAAAAGTCGGCAGAAATGAGTCAGTAGAAACGAGTCAGTAGAAACTAGTCGCCAGAAACGAGTCGTTAGAAACCAGTTGCCAGAAACGAGTCATTTAAAATGAGTTGCCAGAAATGAGTCAGTAGAAACTAGTTGCCAGAATTGAGTCGTTAGAAAAAAGTCGCCAGAAATGAGCCAGTAGAAACGAGTCAGTAGAAACTAGTCGCCAGAAACTAGTCTTTAGAAACGGGTTGCCAAAAACGAGTCGTTAGAAAAAAGTTGTTAGAAACGAGGCGTTAGAAACTGGTGTTAACAGTATTAATATATTCCCGCCAAAAAGTGTTGGGGGGGGGGGGGGGGGAATACTTTTACAACCAGTATATATATACATATAAACACATCCATTTATATATATATATATATATATATATATATATATATATATATATATATAGACATATATACACATATATTTACATATGTATATATATATATATAATATCATATATATATAATATAATATATATATATATAATATATATATATATATGCTATCGACAGGCTCCTCAGGGGGTTGCTGCTCCCCAGCTGCAGCTGAGCCTCGCGGTCCTGAAGTCTCCAGTGGAAAAACCCAACGGTCCGGAGGCCGAGCCGGCGGTAATTTCCATAAATGACTAAAACAGACGGCGCTGTGTCAATGTTTGAGCTCCACGCCGTCCTGCGGGCCGACGGTCCCGCGGTGGGAGATGCGGTCCTCCGCCGATGGAAGGATAGGACCTTCCCTTCCTCTCCTCCTCTCCTTGAGGAAGCATCTCAGTCGCCTCCTCGGGCCTCATGGGTCCCGTCCTCCCTCCTCTGACCGCATCGCCTGGATTTACGCATATCGATCGCCTCGGACCTGAATATCAAACTATTCTGACACGAGTCCGTAGGGTGGATCCACTCCTCCCCTTCTGACCTTTCACAATAAAAGCCCGAGATATAAACACTATAAACTCTTTAGCTCTTGACTCGGTGGATTAAGGCTTAAACTGTTTTCTTTCATCTCGATAACGAGGAGGCTCCTTCACTTTCTTTATTCTAAACTGTCTCCTGGGGGCCGCCAAGGAGGAGCCAGGGGAGCCGAGGAGGAGCCAGGGGAGCCGAGGAGGAGCCAGGGGAGCGCTCAGCCTTGTTATGACATTCTTGATCTCCTCGTCCACCACTACGTGTGAATATGTCTCGACCTGATGAGTGTTTACTATCGCGCTCACGCCCCCGGGACGCTCCTCGCCCCCGAGGCCTCCGTGAAGGAGTCCCGGGCCCCGGGGCCTGCAGGAGGCTCCGGGGCCCGGGGTCGGCCCGGGAGCTTCTGATTGGTTCACACCGGAGACGCCCAGCCGGCAGCTGCGTAATGTTCCTTTAAACCAATTATGTCATCGCTTCACTAGAAACACCTTGTTGATGGCTCACAACAACAACAACAATAACACACACACACACACACACACACCCACACACACACACAAGGAACAGCAAGGCAGAGATAATGTGGTTAAAACCTAACCGTCGGTAAGTGATCTGAGAGATGTGTCCCCCCCCCCCCCCCCCCCCCCCCTCTGGTTGCTATGGAGCGGCGAGAGCAGCGAAACACCGAGTGTGTGAGTGAGGACTCGGGTTGCAGCGACAGCAGGTGACACACACACACACTCACACACTCACATATACACACTCACACATACACACTCACACACACACACACACACACACACACACGCACGCCACCATTAGCGTCCATAAAGCCGGCGCCCGGCGGCATCAATCACCGCCTGTTGTTGAGCTCGTTACCGTGTACCGGGACATCGCCGCTCCAGGTGACCCGGCGCCGCCTCTCTGAACATCCACACGGGGCTGAACAAAGAACCGCTCGGTTCTTCGAAGAACTCCTTAAGAAAATGGTTCTTTAAAGAACCCTGGTTTGAATGGTTCTTTGTGGAACCAAATATGGTGCCTTGAAGAACCATTTTTAAAGGTTCTTTGAGACACATTTATAGGTTCTTCAGAGAACTCTTTAAGAAAATGGTTCTTTGAAGAACCCTGGTTTGAAAGGTTCTTTGTGGAACCAGAAATGGAGTGACCATATTTGGTTCCAGATGCTTCTCCTGAGACCCCGAGCCGCCGGTAGCCGGCCGGGGGCCGTGGGGAGGAGCGATGACATCACACTGCGATGACATCACGCGGACCGAATGTGACGGACGCGTTCTGTGCTCTCGCTTCCTGTCGGGACGTTTTGAACAATGTGAGTATTCTTTGGGCTCGGAGGCCCTCGGGGGGGCGGGGCCCGGGCTGAGGGGGCGGGTCACCTGAGGTACAACGAGGGTTCAGGTCCAGATTCTCACACCGGGTTCTCCTTCCTCAAGATGAGAACCGGAGTCTGAAAGTCAAGCTTCATCCATTCAGAAGCTCTAACACATGAAGCATTGACTTCTATACAACCAGAGGAGTCGCCCCCTGGTGGTCAGGAGAGAGAATGCAGCGTTAACACATGAAGCATAGACTTCTATACAACCAGAGGAGGTCATGTCGAGTGGATCCGGTCTGCAGACCTGAGACGGAAAAGTTTCCTCTGTGATTTGATTTGTCTGACGTTCTATAAAAAGACGAGTGAATCCGGATTGAATTAACAAAACGAGTCGGTCTCGTAATGATGATGACGATGATGGGAACGCTTCCTGATTGGCCGTAACAGTGTGTGTGTGTGTGTGTGTGTGTGTGTGTGTGTGTGTGTGAGAGAGGCAGCAGAGATCTGTGTGTGTTGTGCTTCGCACACAAAGGACTCACCCGACCTCGCCGCCGCTCGGCATCCTTCACTTTCCGGGATCTGATCCGGGATCTGACCCGGGATCTGACCCGGGATCTGATCCGGGATCTGCTGAACACGCAGCGGCCGCCTTAACTTCTATTGTGAGTCCGAGCGCCGCGTTCTCCACCAGGGGAAGCTTCCAGAGCCGCCGGGCAGAAACACATTTCTTTTTCTTCTCTTTTTCTCTTTTTTGAAGAGATGATGGCTGGGTTTTCATAATAATAATAACAATAATAATAATAATAATAATAATAATAAAAATAATGCTAATAATAATAACAACAATAATAATAATAATATTAATAACAATAATAACAACAACAATAATAATAATAATAATAATAATAATACCCCTCCAGGGTGAGTTCTCACTCCTCCACCTCTCGTGGAGGTTCACGGTCGACATGCAGGGATGCCCCCCCCCCCCCCACACACACACACACACCTGTCTGTCAAAAGGCTAATCTCTGCCCCGCTTAACTGTGGGAGTGAAATACGAGGACAACCCCAATGTGTCCAACAGTAAAGCCCCCCCCCCCCCCCCCCCCCACACGCACACACACACACTCTCCAGTGTCCGTTGACCTCTGACACCACCTCAAGGTCAAGGCTAGTGCCGCCGGGTGACGGGAGTCATCTCTGCGTTCCTTCTGGTTTCATACAAACATTTTTCTTCTAGACAGTTTTTGACGTTCTTTTGATATTTTGATATATTTTTCTTATTCAATTTTATGATAAAATACTCTCTTGCGGTCCTCAAGTTGGGATACTCACCGTGTCTCGGGGTTCTCACGGGAACGAAAGCCTGACGTTTACCTTTTGGATGTTTACTCCCTCATTGTTTTCATAAACAGGGAGCGGAACAATAGAAGTCACACACACACATACACACACACACACACACACACACACACACACACACACACACACACGTAATGATTCAATAAATCAAAGCGATATGAAGCGGTGGGAGCGGACACCGACTCCTCGTTCTCCCGCCGGCGTCTCCGCGCTTCTGTTTCCAAGAAAATAAACAAATACGTGTTATTTATTACGGCTTATTATTTATTATTTCCATTGTGTTCTGCTTAACCTGTCACGAGGTTTACATGTCGTCACTCGTTATTGATTATTACCCCTGATTATTATACATGGAACAGCTGACACTGACCGCTTTATGTCAGATGAATGGAGCACACACACACACACACACACACACACACACACACACACACACACACACACACACACTCACACAAAGACACCAGCACGATTCAGATTGTCCACCGACATTTTATTGAAAAAAGAACAATACAATATCATGTACAATAATAAAAATAATAATATTAATACAAAACAAATCTGTACAATCCACGTTTGTTTTCTTCCGCTGTACATTTTGGAAGACTGGGGTGGGTGGGGGGGGTATTTAAACAAGGTAAAGATGCAGGATGTGAACGTTGATGCAAACTCTTGTTTGGTTACAGTACGCTGAGTAGAGCTACCTGAAGAGTGATGAAGAGGAAGAAGAGGAGAAGAAGAAGAAGAAGAAGAAGAAGAAGAAGAAGAAGAAGAAGAAGAAGAAGAAGAAGAAGAAGAAGAAGAAGAAGAAGAAGAAGAAGAAGAAGAAGAAGAAGAAGAAGAAGAAGAAGAAACAGTAGCATTGAAAATGGCCCGAGTTTTAAAAAATCCTTCAAAACATCAGCGTTCCTGCCTTATCTAATCTTACCTAATCTTATCTAATCTTATCTCGTCTTATCTCGTCTTATCTAATCTCTTAGTGGAGTGAAGACGACAGAGCGTTCACTTCCTGTTAACGTTCTCCCTTCTTTTCCAGATTAAGGCTTGGAGGTGAAGATCCTACAAAATAAAAGCTCTACTGCACATTCTCAGAAGAGACGTCCCTCCTCTCCTCCTCTGTACCAACAGTCTGAGCTGTTTGTTCCCTCAGGAACACAAAGATGACAAGAACACTCTTTGGTATCAATCGTAAAAAAATAAAAAATAAAATAAGAGAAGCGACGTAGTAGCAGCACTTTTATCACGACATTCAGATTCTCAGCTCGCGGGCCTGAACCCGGTCAGAACTCGCTTCCATCGGTCTTGACCAGCAATGAAAGTTCAACGCAGGGTCTGGTGAAACCCCGCCTCCGGCCACCGGGGGGCCGAGGCCTCGCCGCGCTCCGCCCTGAGACCGGCTCGCCGACAGAACCCGTACCTCTTTGTTCTCTGTGGTTCTGTTCGGAGGCTCAGAGCCCGACCGTGAGCGGCAGAACCCGAGGACCGGTTCCGCCTCCAAAGGACAACGAACACGAACGCCTCCGTCGTTCACGCCGCGCCGCCGTCCTCGAGGAGCTCCGCCTCCTGGGTCGCCCTCGCGGAGGTTCCCGTCCCGCGGCGTGCGGGCGGTTCCTCGCGCCGCGGCAGACTCTCACGCACAACGTCCTGAAGCTCCGCCCCCCCTCCCCCCTACAGCAGTACCGACCCCCCTCGTCCTCGAGAGACGATCCCTCTGAGCGCTCAGGGAAGTCATATCTCCGACTCTCGTCTCAGGGGGCGGGGCTCCGGCGGCGGGGGCGGCGGCGGGGGCGCGGCGGCCTGGCCGTGCTCCGCCTCCGACACGTTGTCGGCCTGCGTGCCGTCGGGCCCCACGCTGCCGCCGTTGCCCTCGTCCGTGTCCTCCTTGTTGTCCAGCGCCGTCTCGTTCTCGTAGCAGAAGGAGTTGGAGGCGGACAGGATGCACTTCTTCTCGGCGAGGTCGCGGGCGCTGCAGCGCGGCGTGCTCGCCACCTCGTACGTCTTGTGGAAGCGGGAGTAGTCCACCTTGTAGTAGTTCTTCTCCTCGAACAGCACCGGGTCGAAGCGGTGGCCCCACAGGATCTCCCCGGCCACGTAGGAGCTGCGGCACTGCGTGGTCATGGCGGTGGCCTCCACCATGCCCTCCAGGATCACCACGATCTCCAGCTCCGAGCCCTCCAGGTCGGCGCGGCTCATGTCGTAGAACGGGCTGCCCTCGCCGATCTCGTGCACGATGGTGATGGGCGACACCAGGAAGATGCGGTCCACGCCGCGGTCGAAGCCCACGTCGATGTCCGTCTGGTCCAGCGGGATGTACTCGCCCTCCGCCGTGGTGCGCGACTTCAGCAGCTGCGCCCGCACGTGCGCCTCCACCAGGTGGCTCTTCCGCAGGTTGCCCACGCGCCACATCAGGCACAGCTTGTTGTCGCGCATGGCCACCGTGGCGTTGTGGCTGAACACCAGCGTCTCGTTCCTCTTCTTGGGCTTGGCCATCTTGGCCATGACGGCGCCGATGATGAAGGCGTCGATGATGCAGCCCACGATGCTCTGGAACACCACCATGAACACGGCCACGGGGCACTCGTCCGTCACGTAGCGGTAGCCGTAGCCGATGGTGGTCTGCGTCTCGATGGAGAACAGGAAGGCGGCGGTGAAGCTGCCCACGTTGGACACGCACTTCTTGGTGTCGCCCGCCTGGTCGCCGTGGAAGACGGCCACCAGCCAGAAGACGCAGCCGAAGAACAGCCAGGAGAGCAGGAAGGCGAGGCAGAAGATGATGAACATCCAGCGCCAGCGGATGTCCACGCAGGTGGTGAAGATGTCGGCCAGGTAGCGCTGCCCCTTCTCGCTCACGTTGACGAACTGCACGTTGCAGTGGCCGTCCTTCTTCACGAAGCGGCTCTGCGGCTGCTGCCGCGTGTGCACCTTGCTCTTGGCGTAGCCGTTGGGCGCGGCGGCGGCGGCGGCGAGCTTCATGCCGTCCTCCTGGGATGACACAATGCTGTACTGGCTGGCTCGCACGCTTCCCATCACCTCAGTCTGGGAGGGCGGAGCTCCTGCTGCGGGAAACAGGCCCAGCTTCTGGAACACGCGCCGGAGAAACAGCTTGGAGACGCTGCGGGGGGGGCGGGGCGGGGGGGGAATGGTGACGGCGGTGGGGGGGCGGGCCGAAGCCTCACGGGCGGCAGGAGGTCAGCTGGCCGGGCGCCTCATCGGGTTCCTCTGCGGGGGCAAGAGAGACGGCGGTTAGTCGAGCGGTCAGTCGACCCCCGAGCGTCGCCTCGTGTTTCAGACCAGCGTGAGGCCGGAGAGAAACCACACGGAGCGCCACAACAACAACAACAACAACAACAACAACACTTCCTCCAGCGGTGACAAACAACAACAACCACAGATGTTTCGGCTCACAGAGACCACTGGGTTCCCTCGGCCGCCGGCGCTGACTCAGATATTTGTCGTTGGATTTGTGTGTCACAGAGTGTCCAGCAGCACTCACAGCTCATCCTCTCACCCTCTCATCCTCTCATTTTCTCATTTTCTCATCCTCTCGTCCTCTCATTCTCTCATCCTCTCATTTTCTCATCCTCTCATCTTCTCGTCCTCTCAGCCTCTCATCTTCTCATCCTCTCATCCTCTCATCCACTCATCCTCTCATCCTCTCATTCTCTCATCCTCTCATCCTTTCATTTTCTCATCCCCTCATCCTCTCAGCCTCTCATCTTCTCAGCCTCTCATCCCCTCATACTCTCGTCCTCTCATCCTCTCATTTGTTCATCCTCTCATCCCCTCATACTCTCATCCCCTCATCCTCTCATCCTCTCATTTTCTCATCCTCTCATCATCTCAGCCTCTCATCCTCTCATCCCCTCATACGCTCATCCTCTCGACCTCTCATCCTCTAATTTTCTCATCCTCTCATCCTCTTATTTTCTCATCCTCTCATCTTCTCGTCCTCTCATCCTCTCGTCTTCTCATCTTCTCGTCCTCTCATCTTCTCATCCTCTCATTTTCTCATCCTCTCATCTTCTTGTCCTCTCATCCTCTCATCTTCTCGTCCTCTCATCTTCTTGTCCTCTCATCCTCTCATCTTCTCGTCCTCTCATCTTCTTGTCCTCTCATCTTCTCATTCTCTCAATCCCTCATCCTCTCATCATCTCATCCCCTCATCATCTCGTCCTCTCATCCTCTCATCTTGTTGTCCTCTCATCCTCTTGTCTTCTCATCCTTTCATCCTCTCATCCTCTCGCCCTCTCATCATCTCATCCCCTCATCCTCTCATCCTCTCATCCTCTCATCCTCTCATCTTCTTGTCCTCTCATCCTCTTGTCTTCTCATCCTTTCATCCTCTCGCCCTCTCATCATCTCATCCCCTCATCCTCTCATCCTCTCATCTTCTTGTCCTCTCATCCTCTTGTCTTCTCATCCTTTCATCCTCTCATCCTCTCGCCCTCTCATCCTCTCATCTTCTCATCCTCTCATAATCTCGTCTTCTCATCCTCTCATCCTCTCATCCGCTCATCCTCTCATCCTCGTCTCTTCAATCAACGACTGTGAGTAAATCTTTCGTGGTAACCTCTCTTGTTGCTAGGCGGAGCGTGATCACGTGACGCCTCCTCGGACATAAATAAAGACGTTTACCGTTTAATTCTAAAAGCCCAAATCCGATACGATGATGCAGCGGTTCTAGTCTGGTACCCAAACAACAACAACGCTGCCGCCTCTGTACGACAACATGTCGGCCTCACGTGCCGCAGCCCGTTGCCGGGCCCCGGGCCCTCGGGGCCGCTGTCCTCCCCAGTAATGGCCGTCCGGTGAGGATTCGGCTCTCATTAGCTTCAGTTGTCGTGGCAACGGCGTCTGCCTCCGACCGGCTGCAGCCTCGCGACGCACAAAGATCGCTGCGTTCAACGTGAGAGGCCTGACATCCCACAATGCATGCCCATCATTTATATGTAGAATGATAATAATACTTGTAGATTTGTAAAGCGCTTTAACAAAGGGACTCAATGGCACTTCACATGTTAAAAACAGAAACAATAACAAAATAAGAGAAATGAAACAATAATAAGAAACAACAAAAATACATAACTAGCATCAGACGTCAAAAGCTAAAATAATAATAAGATACATATATATATATATATATATTTATTATATGAAAATGTATTTATATATAGATATAATATAGATATAATATATTTATATAGATGAGTAATTATGTACAAATGAATATATATATATATATTTGTATTTATATATATATGTATATAAATAAATATATATGTTATTATATAAATACAGATATATAGATGTGTAATTATATATAAATAAATATATATAAATATATAGATGTGTAATTATATATACATAAATATATTTATATATATATAAATATAAAGATGTGTAATTATATATAAATGAATAAATATTTGTATATATATATATATATATATATATATATATATATATATATATATATATATATATATATATATATTTATAGGTGATTTAATACAAATATGAATAAATAAATATATTTATGTATATATATATACACACATACATACATATGGCTGCAGATCGCTGACATCATACTGGTTCACAACTTTAAGAAGTATTGAACTGGCTGATGCAATTTGTCTGCAAGGCTTTTACACACACACGCACACGCACACAAACACAAACACACACACACACACACACACACACACACACACACACACACAAAACAAAACAACTACATGCACAAGTGACCAGTGAGGATGACGCGTTGCTAAGCAATATCTCTTCCAGACGACACGGTCACGTCTCAAACGGATCAGATCAACGCCACCAAATCCATTTAATAATATTCAAAATGAGCAGAAGATCTAAACTAAGCGCGAGCTCGACAGAACCCCGCGAACAATCAGCTCCACAGCCGGGGTCCCCTTTGCCATGATGACGGTATTATTAGACGTGTCGGAGGCTCTCAGAATGCACCGAATGTTAACAGGTGCGAGTTGGAAAAAGAACCGACTTCTGGTTCACTCATCCACACGCACACACACACGCGCGCGAGCACACACACACACACACACGCACACACACACGCACGCACACACACACACACACACGTCTGAACCCGTTTACAGAAGAAGCGACCGGGTTAAGTGTAGCTCCTGGCGCCAGTCGTGCGTAAAAGCCGCGCGCGCCGGCCCGCCGCGCCGCAGCCGGCCGCGCCGGTTCAGTCAAAGTTGCTGTACCTGTTGCTCATGAGCGGACCGGATGCGTTCAGCTCGGGGAAATATAATCCAGATGGGGTTTTCTTTAGGATCCTCTGCGTGGGTTTGTTTTTCTCCCCGCGCGCGCTCCTCGTTGTTTTTGTTTGGGCCGAACCGGACCGAGTGGAGTCTCTGCAGCGCGGCTCGGAATCATGTGCTTCGCGTCGAGTTCCCCCGAAGCGTTTTTAAACGGCACGCACCGGCACGGCCCGCCTCCCCCTCCCCCCCGGTCTCCGCGCCCCCTGGCCAATGGAGAGAGGGACGGGAGCGCGCGCGCGCACAGAGCAGACTGAGGTTTGTGCGTCGTTTCGTGCGTTTTGACCGGCGCGTGCACATCACAACACGAGAGCCACGGGGGGCAATTTGACCCTAATGGAGCGAGGCCACTTGGACCCCAATCAGGGGCTCAATAGAAACAAGAGGAAGGAGGGAAATGACAAGAAAACATAAACAACAATAAATACCAGACAATAACAAAGTCGGCTTTTTCACGTGGAGCTTAAATCTAAAAATACAGACTTCATATTTATTTTATTTTTCGCTCAAATGTTTTACAAGAAGCAACTAAATTAAAGTTTTAAACTAAATCCCCAAAAGTGTTTTCTTCCCTCCTCCTCTGAGGTGTTCTCACCACCTGCTGCCCTCCGCCCTCTTTTTATATATTTATATTTTGTAGCCGATATCCCTGATGTTTATAGATCTGATTTTTTTATGTGGGCATGGAAAATGTGTTCTGTCGGAAAGAATGAGTCACTCAATAAGGCCTCGTGCCTGATATGACTGTCTTTCTCCACTGAGCTATCAGGTTGCTGATGTTTAGACTCTGCATCTGTTGCCCTGGAACTGCAGGTCAGCCTGAGAGCCGCTTCCTGCGCCGCAGCAACCCGCAACCACCGCTCCAACAGTCTTATTTTAGTTGTAGTTATTTATAGTTGCACATATACTCAGACAAACCACCTGTGTCACTGAACCGTGCATGTGTGTGTGTCCATGTGTGTGTGCATATGTGTGTGTGTGTGTGTGTGTGTGTGTGTGTGTGTGTTTGCTCTCCATGCCCAATTTCCAGCAGTAAAGAGAACAATGCATGCAGCAGCCAGTGCTGCGTGTGGACCACAAGGTGGAGAGCTGGAGACTGGAAATAACCACACACACACACACACACACACGCACACACACACACACACGCTGACTTTGTGTCACCGCAGCATCTGGAGGATTCTGAGGATCAGTTATATTGTTTATTGTCTTCTTCAAAGAGCCGTTGACTCGCCGGTCGACTGCCGTCGTTCCCAAAGGTCAGAGCCGTGACCTTCAGCTGGGTCACCAAGGAAACGAGGAGGATTCCTTCCATCGTCTGGTGGCCGCTGTTTATTTTATTCATGCAGGGAGAAAATTAACGTATTATATTTAACATGTTTCACTCAAAACGCACATACAACATGACATGTAGCATGTACAACATGACACGTATATGTATATGTACAACATGACATGCATATGTAGCATGTACAACATGACATGTATATGGATATGTACAACATGACATGTATATGTAGCATGTACAACACAACATGTACATGTAGCATGTACAACATGACATGCATATGTAGCATGTACAACACAACATGTACATGTGGCATGTACAACATGGCATGTATATGTAGCATGTACAACACAACATGTACATGTAGCATGTACAACATGACATGCATATGTAGCATGTACAACACAACATGTATATGTAGCATGTACAACATGACACGTATATGTAGCATGTTAAACATAACATGTTTACCTTCAGTACTCATTTTCACTGAGCAGAGCCTGAACACATCACAATGTAAGCGAAGTGAACCTCCGCTGGTTCTCCGTTAGCAGGTGCTGCTAACGTTACTAGCTAACGTTACTAGCTAATGTTACCAGCTAACGTTACTAGCTAACGCTACCAGGTAACGCTACTAGCTCTCCTCCTGGTGTTTTAAACACTGATTGGTTGTTTAGTCACATGATCAGAAACCAGAGACTAGAGACACATCCACAGTCCTGATCTCGTGTTCTACTGGATACTGGATGAAAACATCCTCAATCAAACTTTTCTTCACTGAGAGGTGAACGGACCGACGAGCTCACACATTTAGAGACCACAAGGAGTCTGTGTTGTGGTCAGAGTCGTGAGTAGAACGATACAATAATAGTAATAAGGGCATCGTCACCGTCCTGCTCTCAGGCCGGAGTGATCTCATTAGCGTACGATTGATCTATTCCGGACGTTATAACCGGATTAAACATGCAACTCAAAGCAGCTCCTTCTGAGAAGCTTCTGGTTATTTTGACGTGTCTGGTTACTTGACATCAAAGTGGCCGACCCGACCCAAGCTTCTGTTCCCTGACCAGAACCGTGACGCGTCTCGGGACAGACGAGTGTCCGAGGAAGTGAAGACACACACCAGACGTTTGAACATCCCTTTATTTACAGTGTTATTGGTATCGTCCTATGAGCCATGTTGTTATGATGTTTATTCAAATGCTAATAATGAAAAGAAATACACAATTAGACAACAAGAGATCATCATAAGATATTCAAGTTAAGAAAATACATACGAGTCAATACAGTTTTGAAATGCGTGACCTCATTGGTAATCACTAAATAAATGTGAATCCCTCACCTCAAACTTTAATAAAACTTTACATTGGCATGTGTGTCACATATTGTGATGAATGTACTCACATTAAAGTACATTAGTCAACCTGTATGATTAAAACATTGCAATATTTATTTAAAAAAAGCCTCGATATAGATATAATGCGACACTAGAGGGTTGATGTTTTGGTATTTTTTATTTATTTATCGACATGTTTCCCTTTTTACGATCTAAACTTTAAACTTTGGCGATGGTGAGTAGCGGTCATGTAAAACAGGAATGAAAATGTAGGAACTTTCTTTTTCAAAACAAGTAAAACAGTCCTTTCCTTTCACATCATTTATTCTTTTACACTCAAAAAAGTTAAATAAACAGTTGACAATAAAATCCCACCACAAGGTCCATTAAAGGACATTCAAGGACAATTTTAAGGACTTATTGAATTTGGAAAACACAGTTGATGAAACCATTCCCCCACAAGTACAATATAAAGTAAAAAAAAAACTAAAATACACTTACACATTATTTTTGTCTTGTTCCCCTCAAATTCTCAATCACCATAATCTGAACATTACAATAACCCTATAAATAATTAGTTAAACCGTGTCTATATTTAGAATAGCGAGCCTCTGTACAATATAGGTTTTGTGTCAAGTCATCCACATGTATTTATACTCTGTGCCAAGTACTGAGTACCCGGAGGCTTGAAATGTACTGTGATGCTTATTTCTCAACATTTTTTATTGTACTTTTCAGCTGTAAAATGAGAAAGTTTGTCACTCGGCCGCCATAAGTTTCTGTTTGTTGGCCAGATTCGGGGATCGGCGCTCCGTCAGTCAGCCGGTTAAAGCCGGTCGTGAGTCTACTTGTCCTAGAGGTCAACTGTAGTATTGCAGCCAAGCACTCAGCAGTTCCTCCATGGATTAACGTTATTAAAGGCGTCTGTTTAAGTGTCTGTGGAAGAACCTTTAATATTCTCCTCTGGTTCAGCCTGAAGTTACTACTGCTGGATGGATTGGATACGTTTATACAGACATTGGTCTCCAGAGGAGGAATCAAACTGTCTTCACTCTTTTAGCTCCACCATGAGGCTAACAGCGCCATCATCTCGTAAATATATTAAAACAATTCAATAACTTTGGTTCCTTACCTGCAAAATGAAGACATTCCCATCAGCCTCAGCTGGGCTTCGTTTCATAATGTTAACCGTTAAATGTTACCGCTGACAAGCCAAACAAAGTAAACAATAGATCTGTTAAAACCTTCAAGGAGTCGCTGGTGTGGCCGGGGACTCTTCGTATTGGGAATCTAAGTTTAATGTTTGTGAAACGTTTGCCGATCCTCCCGCCTTGAGCACTGGAAGGTGGAGCTTTTTAACGGAGCGCTAGGAGACGTCTGAGGGGCCGTTATGATCTGTAGGGCGATGGCCACAAGACAGCGGAATTCATCGGTAGGCACATTTTGGATAGCGCTCTTGATAGCTGGCCACACATAGCCTAACGCCTGTACTGTTGTAAAAAAACATGGCTAAGGAACCGCCCTTGAATCGCCTACATGCCGCCTACGTTCTGGTTGAGCGGCTCTCATTGCAATGAATGGGCCAGGCATCTTTCCAGTAAATGAGGTTCAGTACCAAGCTCAATATTCCTCTTTAGCAGTCTGTGGACAATTAACAGTGTCTTAATGAACGGCGGCCTCAAACATCGCGATTCTGCTGTTATATTTCTATCTGTGAGAGGTTGTCGGGCAGAGTCAACCTGTCTTTATGTTGATCGTCTGTCTCAGAGGTTGAAACCGTTAATTCGGGGAGACTATCTTTCACCATCTCCACCGTTACCGTCGGGGCTTTCAGGCGCTTTTCGTTGCGCTGCGGTGACCTCGGGGAGTTGCGCGGGGAAGATCTGTCCGTAAGTCGCGGAGAATGCCGAGGAGAGGGCCGCCACTGCTTCTTGTGCTCGTACTCCTCGGCGCTGACCTCGGGCACCAGCACCTTGGCGGTCTGATTGAACAAGCTGTAATCCACCCTGTAGTTCCTCCTGCTGACCCGGATCATCTCCTGGAACAGCTGACCCCACAGGATTTCGGCGGGGGTGTAGGAGGTGCGGGTTTGGTGCAGCATACCGGAGGAGTCGTCCGTGTAGGTGAAGGAGACCACCAGCTCGAAGTCCGCTTTCCGCAGGTCCTTCAAGCTCATGTTGTACAGCGGGCTGCCGAGCTCGATCCGGTGGAAGACGGTGGTGGGCGTGACCAGGGTGATGTCCTTCTGCTGGATGACCAGGTCTTCGAACGTCACGTCCATTTTGCCCGTGGCGTGCACCGTGGAGCGGACGATCTGAGCGCGAGCCGCCCCCTCCACCAGGTGATGCCTGCGGAAGTCGCCGACTCTCCAGGAAAGACACAGGTAGCTGTCGCGGAGATTTATGACGGCGCAGTTGCTGAAGCCGACCGTCTGCGCCCGCTTCCTGGCCGAGGCCATTTTGGCGACGACGATCCCGATGACGAACGTGTCGATGAAGCAGCTGATGACGTCTTGCACGGTGACGACGATGATGGCGATCATGCAGTTCTCGGACATCCCCCGGAAACCGTAGCCGATGGTGGTTTGGGTTTCCAGGGAGAAGAGGAACGCGGCGGTGAAGCTGCGCACCTCGTACATGCAGGGGTCGCTCGTGGTGTTCCTGTGGTCGCCGTGAGCCAGAGCGACCACCCAGTAGAGGATGCCGAAGAAAAGCCAGGACAGGATGTAAGACAGGGCGAAGATGAGGAACATCATCCTCCACCGGATCTCCACCAAGGTGGTGAAGATGTCCGTCACGAACAGCAGCCACTCCTCGGGAACGCGGCGGAACACCACGTTGCAGTTGCCCTCTTTGCGTACGTAGCGGTATTTCTTCGGTTGAGGTTCATTCTCGGTCTTTACGTCGACGTCGGCGTCGGCGTCGGCGGCGCTCACTGTTGTATATTGTTTATCCATCTTCCACAGCCTGTAGGGGGAGATAGAAAACACATTTACAAGTCTCACCCGCCGCCTGGTTTTAATAGAAGGAAATATCGACATGGGACTAATGGTGACTCGGCCAGTAGAGGGCGCCAGAGTGGGAAATATTTACTTTGCTTTAAATTGTTTTTAAGCATCGACAAATAAATAAACTCAACGTCTGACAAGACCAGCACTCTTGTAGTAGTCACCCTTTTTCGGGAACTATGGCTA
Organism: Liparis tanakae; assembly: GCA_036178185.1. NCBI lineage: Eukaryota > Metazoa > Chordata > Actinopteri > Perciformes > Liparidae > Liparis > Liparis tanakae. The sequence goes on along the minus strand of CM070105.1, from coordinate 1,432,711 downwards.
GGTGAAGGTCGTTAGAGCGGTGAAGGTCATGAAGGTCAACCATTGCATCACATGGAGAAACTTGACACTAACTTCTTCTGCAGCAATTTAATAAAACAACTATAATAGAGAATTTAGAGTAGAAATACCCATTCCTATACACATATTTTTTGTAATTTTCCTGTGAAAGCAAAATGAAGCCTAAGATTGAAGATATTTGGAAAAGAAGCTTAAAAATCTCAGTACAAACCAAATCTTGATAAACCTGTCAATACACAGACATCTGTTTTAATTACAGGACGTTTTGAAGCTGCAGCGTCCACAAAGACCATTCATAATTATCCCAAAAGGCTTTTCCATGTTGCTCTGATGCAGAAAACAGACATTCACCTAAACCACCGCCCTTCTTGCCCATATTCCGACTCTTTATTTTTTTTCCGGACGCCATTTCCGGGGGAAACAACCGGCCGCGGAGTCATCCAAGTATCAGAAACACTGGAAAGCTCCAACCTTTCCCTCCTGTAGCGTGTAATATAAATACATGAAGGGCGGCACTTTGAGTACCAGAGCAAGTAATCACCGCCGTGCTTCTCTTGTTTGCTTTAGATTTATTTTTCCGTCATTCTTTCATTCACGTTTGTCTTTTGTATTTATTTGTATTCATACATTCATTGATTAGCAATGTGGGAAAGTTGACCATGTAAGGTTTTCTTTTTCCAATACTTATATCACATGGGTGGAGGGGGGGGGGAGTTTTTTGCAAATGCAAAACCAGTTCCTGTGCAATAAACCAAGGACACCTATAGGAAGTGGCTCCTAACAGCTTTAGAAATTGTGTAAAGAACATTATACAATAAAACTTTCGACTTAAAAAGCATTTTGTAAGTTTCATTCGACCAGAAAGTGTTGTGCCGTGTTGCCGTGCCACGGTGGATAAGTGGCGTTGCCCTCCCTGTAAACACACAGCGCTTTGCTGTTGTCCAAAGCAATGGCCCAAGACCGACTCTTCCCCTCTGGGTGGAGGTCAGAGAACTGTCACTGGGCCGGGGGGGGGGGAGCTCTGCGGGACCCAACTGGTCTACGGTTAACGGGGGAATGTGGAGAACTGGAAGGATCAATCACGGCCAAACCACAGAGAGCATCCTCTACGCCCCAGAACCAATGGGGTTTGAATCACCGCTATCTGACTGAGGGAACCGGGCTCGGGTCACAGAGTCCACGTCCCCCCCGACTGCCAAGACTGTGAAGCTAGCGCCACGAGGTCAGAGGCACGGCGTCCTATTAGCTTCCCGTGGTACCCCTCCTAACCGCTCCGGACGAAGGGAGAGGAAAAAGAAGCGAGTCGGGCCTGAAGTCGGTCTGCAGGAATCAGATTAAAGAGTTATCAAAGTTAGCACATCAAAGAGCTCAGCTTTAAGGCATCGACCAATCAGGTGGCTGGGTTCCACCTTTATTTCTAAGACAACATTTTATTGCTCCTTTCAACCGTGACAAAGGTAGCACATGCCACTCCTTCCTTTCTTTCACAATTAAAGCCCGAGACATATAATATTCCCAGGCTTATAGTTGCCATTTTTGTATTGTTTATTCCTCATGTCCCCTGTTGTGGAAAGGTCTTTATTATTTATGATTTTTTTATTTTCTCCGGTTGAATGTTGTAGTTGTGATTGAACGTTACATTAACGTGTTGCTACGGTAGCCCAGAGAGGACAAAGCAAACAAAGTTACCAGTGAGAACCATTTTGCGTTTTTTTTTTTGGGCTACTGTAGTTTCCGCTGGTTGCAATATACAACGTCACCCCTAGGTGGCTCCAGATCTTACACACTGCACCTTTAATATATTTTTTTCTTTCTTTGAATTTGGACTGTGATTCACCTCAGACTTTAGAGTTGTGGGGGTCATTCTTTGAAAAAGTTGTGATATTTTATTGACCAAGCAATTAATTGGATTAATTGAGAAAATAATCGTCCAGTACATTCAATTAAACGACATTTACATTTTTTTACGAATTGCAAAAAAATTTAATGTTCAGACGGAAACATGGAAAACCTTAAATTAGTAGATTATGGAACTTTTCAAAGTTTATTTTCAATTACGTTAAAACAAATAAATGCAAAATAGAGTAGATATTTAAAAGTTTTTTCTTAATGCATTAATCTCACATTAATTCCACCGCGTCACGGCACACAATAAGGACTCTTCACACATTGATTTAACTAAATGAATAAACGAGTGAATCCTGAGCTCCTCAAGTGTCTAAACACGTACAAGTGAATTACAATACTCCCACCGCGGTGCATGTGGTCAGCTAATAAACTCAAGACACAATTTAATCCACTGTTAATTCTAAAAAATGTTAATGTGACGTAACTGTTGTCAAAGTGATTTGGACCATAATAGCATCTGGAGCACCGAGCCACGAAAAGAGTTTTTAATCAACACTGAATGTCTTTTTTTTTTTGGTTCAAGATTCAAAGGAGGAATTTTTCCACCGCTTCGAGTGGACTTAAAACAAACGGCATTTTACTGTAATACGTGAGAAATCCTGTTTTTTCCACAAGAAAGTCGTTAGCTGAGCTTTGAGAAGCGGATGGAGTTGTGAGTGTTGGTTCCACCCACCGAGCCCGGATGGGCCTCTGTGTTGACCCACTAGGTCGAGCTGTTTTCTCCACAGTGCCTCGGCCCTGCGTGGAGGCTTGTGACCTGCAACAAGCAGCTGTGTACAAAACAAGACGTTCACCAAGAACAACCGCCGGCAGCCACAACACGGCCTGACCTTCGCCGTAAAGTTTCCACTGCACTTCCCCCCGAGCAGACGCTCGAGGTTTCATATTTTCCCCACAATAACGAGAGCGTCGCTCTGTGTTCTGAAGGCGTCGTCTTCCCCCCCGCTGACAATCGGACGGGGGGGGGGGGGACTCTGGAAATAACTTTCCTCTCGTTTCCTCTCCCCGGCTCGGGGCACTTACATCTCCCATTACATGCTCACTTGCTGCAAATGACATTGTGCCACCCATCCGCGGTTCACTGGGTCAGAACCGTGCACACGGGCAGCGGGGCTCAGCCAGGCCCGGGGCTTTCTTCCACCTCCGATGACCTTCAAGAACTTCAGCGCTGCGTGAAAGTTCACAGCTTAACACGCCTGACAACTCTTTCCTAGGAACCAGGGTCCAGTCCTGCGATCTGGACTGGAGGTTCTCCTCGTGCCGGAGGGCAGGGACTCGATGAGATGTTCCGACACGATCGAGTCGTGATTCGTATCAGGAGGTTAATGGTTTATCCCAAACTTCAAAGTGCCAAGTGGAGCGGAGCGCCCAAGTGTTTGGTTTTAGTTTGCTGCATCAGAAAAAAGCTTGACGATGCTTTGAAATAGGAAGAACTTGAGACCAGATGCAGGATTTCACCTCTCAAGACATTTAGACTGCGACTAAAGATTCTGATGATTGGAACCAATGCTTTATAAGCTCAATTCTGTCTCCTGGCCACAAGGGGGCGACTCCTCTGGTTGTATAGAAGTCTATTCTTCACGTGTTAAAGCTGCATTCTCTCTCCTGACCACCAGGTGGCAACTCCTCTGGTTGTATAGAAGTATACACTTCATGTGTTGAAGCTGCATTCTCTCTCCTGACCACCAGGGGGCGACTCCTCTGGTTGTATAGAAGTCTATGCTTCATGTTTTAAAGCTGCATTCTCTCTCTTACCACCAGGTGGCAACTCCTCTGGTTGTATAGAAGTATACACTTCATGTGTTGAAGCTGCATTCTATCTCCTGACCACCAGGTGGCGACTCCTCTGGCTGTATAGAAGTTTATGCTTTAGCAAACATTAAAAAAACATGCTTCCCCCCAAATTCAATATATTTTAAATATTTGTTAGATTAGTAGTTTTAACGAAAAATGCATGTTAACGATATTTTCAATGTCGGCAAACAAAAGCATATTTTTTCTTTAAAAAAACTCAAAAGCACGCTCCACTGATAAAAAGCTGAACAGTCTGATATCTGTGAAGCGGATCCAGTTGTCGTGTCTCACTGTCATAAATCAATTGTTTCGGACACAATCGGACGCGTTGCTATTCCCCTCTCTCTGCCGTGCCTCAGATCGGACGTCATCGTGAAACACGACCACAAACATCCCTCATCACCCGGACCACCTCGTGTTTGGCTGTCACCGTCCGGCGCTGGATGGCGGCTCGGGTTACCGGTCCTGTCCGCTGACCGCCGCTCCACTCGCCTCGGCTCGGACTTCAAATCAGAAGAACTCATTATTGAAGGTCCCGTTTGCTTTCTGGTGGCTTCATTATTTACTCTGCAGTATTCTTCTGAGAACATCCGATTATATTCCAGTGCTTTTAAATTAAATGACCATCTTTTCTGAATCTAAATACTTGCATAAGGCCACAATGTATCATACAGACATTATATATATATATATATATATATATATATATATATATATATATATATATATATATTTAAATATTCAACAGTGTGAAGCTGAGATTCCTGCAGAGTGTAACAAACAACAGACGTCACAGGTGAATTCCTACCTTTTCTAGGAAATAAATGCCGGACCAGTCGCACCTGAGTGTGAGGAGCTGTCCGAGGAGCTGAGCGGCGGCACGACGGTCACCGTCTGGAAGGAGCCGCCCATTTAACTAAAGATTAACACCTCCCTCAGCATCACGTGGCGTCAGACAGACAGGTGAGCGTCCGTCCGTCGGCTGAGCGTGTGTGTGTGTGTGCGTGTGTGTGTGTGTGTGTTGTGGGGGAGTGTACGTCAATGCAAGTGTTTGTCGGTGCTTTGTGACCTTTTGTACAGGAGATGTTTTCACGCCAATCCAACAGCTCACGGATAGAAATATGAAAGTCTCCTTTCATTATTCACAAGTTCTTGATGTTCAAAAGTATGACATCTATGAGCTTTAATTGTCTCGAAGATATGAATGATAGTTTAACTTGGGAGCGACGGGACTCCAATCATCCCAGCGAGCCTCTAGAATACTTAATTTCCGGTATTCACACACTTCTGTCCCCAACGGTGTCCCCAACGCTCAAATAGTCCCATGATGCTTTTCCTTATCGGATGTGGCGGAGAAACCAAAATATCTTTGAGAAGTATTTGAAGGACATCAGCTCCAAAGAGAACCGGGATGGGCATTTTTCTCTGTCTCACTTCTTCCTTCTTTCAAAGAACAAACCAGCCGTCCTCCTCCAGTCCTCCTCCAGTCCTCTTCTACACGTTGAAGTCATCCTCCTTTTCTCTGGTCACGACAAATCGCCGAACAAAAGACGCGAGCGTGCGTCTCTTGTTCCCGAGACAACTCGACTCACTTCATAACTGCTTTGCAACCGAACTCCGTTCATTGTGCCGAGCCCCGACTCGGGTTTCAAACCCGGACATCCGTCCCCCGTCCGATGGAGAAGGCCTGGTGCGATCCCACGGGGCGGTCCTTCTTACGGACCCGCGAATAGACCCGTGGAAACCGCCGGGTCGACGTGACTCCTTACCATCCGGCTGGTGGCTCATTGTCCCAAGGGTGTGAAGGGTTTCTAAAGGTGTCTGCGAGGATGCCGAGGGTGGGAACAGAGAGTCTGAAGTAGAGGAAGATGGGGGCTTGTTGTTAGGGACAAAGACAAGCAGCCGGTGTGGTGGCCCCACGGAGCTGAGGAGCGAACCAGGCTCAGGGCGTGGTGACCAGTCGCGTGCCTCTCATATCTTTTGCCTTAATGACCAGAAGTTCTGTCTGTGTATGCGTGTCCTCTGTGGACCACGTGGTCTGCACTGTCTTTGCATTAAGCGTGAGATTAGACTCCTTATGGCAGGGGTGTCCAACTCATCAGCATCATGGCCGCCCTCTTAAAGGGCCGGAAACATTTTATAAACTCCTCGAACATATCGTTAAATAACTCTCTTGATTGTTGTTTACTGGAGTGTAGAAATGTCTCTAATATTATAACATACATCCAATTCATTTGAAACCTTTAAAATAAAAGCACGGGAAATGATTCTTCAATTTTTACATTACATGTCATTTCGCTGACTCTTTTATCCAAAGCGACTTACAATCCTGTTACATTTGTACACACAGCTACAGAGAGCAACTCAGGGTTAAGTGTCTTGCTCAAGGACACATCAACAAGGGAGGGGATCGAACCTCCAACCCCGAGATTGAAAGACGAGCCTGCTACCCACTGACCAATAGTCTCCCCATAGGTTCCCCATTTCTTTAAGAAAAGGTGATCATGTGTCTTTCGAGCCGTCAGGGTCCACATGAAACGATGCGGTGGGTCGGATTCGGCCCGCGGGCCTTGTGTTTGATACCTGTGCCATATGGACGCTACTCAGATGTGTGGTTACCAAAGATCATGGTGTATATATATATATATATATATATATATATATATATATATATATATATATATATATATATTCAGTGGCCATTTTAGGAGATTTCAGGCTCAGTTTGACTCGGCCAATGGGAGTTCTGAGAAGGTCTCTCGTCAAGAACTGAGTACAGATATGGCCGTAAGTCCAGAGTCCATGAGGTGTAACATCTGGGGACCGTGAACTACTGAACCTCGTCTTGTTTGAGCACCAATCTCCTGTAGTCACGGAAAAGAGACATTTATTCTAGCTATCGAGCAGTTTGACACCTTCGCTAACTCTGCAGACCGTAACAGTGCGAGGCATAATAATGACTGCATGCTTTTATTCCTCTCGTGGGTCACGGTGGGGGGTCACTACATTCCTCTGGGTGTCTAAGAGCACCAGTTTTTTTTTACGTTCATACGAACCCGAGTGCATTTTTTAAAAGTGAACAAATGTGCGTCCGTCTGTGTGTCTGTGTGCACGCAAAGTGTTCCAGCGTTCCGCGCGGTGGGTTTATTAACGGGGGTCTCAGCAACCACAACAAAAAAATATATATATAAAAAAATAAAAATCCGGACACATAACGAATCACCTCGTTTCCAGGAAAAATAAAATTTTATTTGTTCCCAATAAAAGTGATCCACAAAAAAAAAATTATACTCAGACACAAAGCCAAGGAACGGAAAATTAAAGAGGCCAGAACAATTTTGGGGTGTGAAATGCAGACACCGGCCATTTTACAAGGAACAAAGGAAGAAGTCATTAAATCAGTTTCAGTCGCAGTCAGTTGGCATCGCAGGAAAAGGTGAACTGAGGTAACGCGCTTCCCTCATTTATTTTGTGTTTCAGGTATATCTTTGTTGTAAAGTGAGATGAAGCAGAGAAGAAGCATCCAGAGGCGACTTGAACTCCTGGAAGATCATGTTTCCATAAAATAAAAGTACAATAATTACTAACTTCTGATTGGGCGCAGCGAATAAACGGCAATGTGAAACGGGTCCAAAATATCACAAATATCAGAGAAACTCTATCCCCACTGAGGCCTTCAGGGGGCGCCACTGAGGGCGCTGGACACGCATGGAACCCATCCAACGTCAACAGGTGTCCACAGGTGTCCACAGGTGTCCACAGGTGTCCACAGGAGTCCACAGGTGTCCCCGGGAGTCCACAGGTGTCCACAGGTGTCCCCGGGAGTCCACAGGTGTCCACAGGTGTCCCCGGGAGTCCACAGGTGTCCACAGGTGTCCACAGGAGTCCACAGGTGTCCACAGGTGTCCACAGGTGTCCACAGGAGTCCACAGGTGTCCGCTCACCTGATGTCACATTGTTACGAGTGTGAAAGTTGGTTTTGCGTCACGAAGTCCGCAAACAATTTTTTCACGCACAAAATCCGAAATAACGGAAATAAATAATCCTGCTAAATAAAAATAGATAAAAATAAAATGATCTTTATCACAAACCTATCTCAATACCTACAAGCAGAAAAACAATGGTTCTTAAATGTTTCTTTAAAAGGCTTTGTGGTTCTACGAAGAATCATCAACTATTGAAGAATATTTTTAGTTTGAAATGGTTCTTTGAAGAACCTTTGTTTGAAAAAGTATTTGTGGAACTACTGTAAAAATGGTGCCTCAAAAAACATCTTTTAAAGGTTCTTTGAGACACCTTTATATGTTCTTTGAAGAACTTTTTAAGTTCTTTAAAGAACCTGGTTTGGAAGGTTCTGGAAAAATGTTTCTTCTATGGCATCCCTCTGAAGAACCATTTTTGGTTCCAGGTTGCACCTTCATTCTTCTGTGTGCCAAATCAAGTTCTGAATCACCTAAAGCCCCAGAGTCCAGGTATCGGTCGGATTGGTGATAAAAACTCTAAAAAACAAAATGTATGTAAATAAATGGGATAAAGAAACTGGCAGAGAAAAAAAGATCTCACGTTGGCTGGTGATGCTAAATCCTTCACAGCTCTTTTTAAAATGTGCAGCAGCAAACTGAAGTGGTTCCTCGTGGTTCTGTGTTCTGTTCACACCTGTCGGGAGCGCCGCTATATTTAGACCCGCCCGCCATGTCCGCCGTGACCACCGGGGGCACTGGGGGCCGCGCAGGAAGCCCTGCTGGTAAATACGTCCGCGTCGCTCTCCCACATTTGTTTCCTGTGCGTGAGCATGTGTTGTGTTCGCGTGCGTCCACCTCATTCCCATCTGTGCAGCGTGTGTGTGTGTGTGCGATGGCATGCGTGTGTTGTGTGTTTTCCCGCGTTAGGAGGTATGTGTGTTATTTCTTTCCTAAAACGCAGAACAAGCAAACAAACAGCTTTGCAGTCGGAAGCCAGTCGGCTGTTTAACAGCTGCTGTCCTCCAGGTACACTGTGCTGCATATACACACACTCACACACACACACATACACACACACACACACACACACACACACACACACACACACACACACACAAATACGCTGCATGCAGAATCCCCTCTCTGAGCACAAAGACAGGAAGCTTCTGAAAGTAGCGGTCTTATTTGATAATAGACAACAGAGACACAGAAAACGTGTATGTCATGTTGGTTCTGGCGCCCCCTGTGGACTTAAGTGGTAGTGTTGGTTCTGGCTCCCCCTGTGAACTAGAGTGGTAGTGTTGGTTCTGGCGCCCCCTGTGGACTAAAGTGGTAGTGTTGGTTCTGGCGCCCCCTGTGGACTAAAGTGGTAGTGTTGATTCTGGCACCCCCTGTGGACTAAAGTGGTAGTGTTGGTTCTGGCTCCCCCTGTGGACTAAAGTGGTAGTGTTGGTTCTGGCGCCCCCTGTGGACTAAAGTGGTAGTGTTGGTTCTGGCGCCCCCTGTGGACTAAAGTGGTAGTGTTGGTTCTGGCTCCCCCTGTGGACTAAAGTGGTAGTGTTGATTCTGGCACCCCCTGTGGACTAAAGTGGTAGTGTTGATTCTGGCGCCCCCTGTGGACTAAAGTGGTAGTGTTGATTCTGGCGCCCCCTGTGGAATAAAGTGGTAGTGTTGGTTCTGAACTCTGAGCTCTATAGAGCCAGACCACATCCTCTCTGATGGTCTGGTTACTGATGGAGGTCTATAGAGGACCAGGACTACACTGAGACTGGTTCCTGAAGCAGCTAGTTCACCTCAGTCTCTTTAGTTTAGTCGTATAATTGTCCTTTGCTTGTCTTTGTGTTTCTATGGATTACAGACGAGTCAGTACGCCTGTAACATCTCAATTTGTTTAGCCAAGATAGAAAACACAAACACACACACACACACACTCTCTCTCTCTCTCTCACACACACACACACACACACACCTTCGTGCAGACCAAAAAGAAAGCGCTAAATCGGTCATAAGGGAATTTGGGGCTCGGTGCACTGGCCGCGGATCCGTGAGGTTCCAGTGATTTCACCGCGTCTCGTGTTTCATTCAGAAGCAACTGCTTCATGTGTGTGTGTGTGTGTGTGTGTGTGTGTGTGTGTGTGTGTCTGTCTGTGTGTGTCTGTCTGTGAGCAGTAGTTTCATACGCATTCTTCTGTCACGGCTCATGAAGCCGTGACGTGACGCTAATCCAGCCGAGCACCGCCGGGGGAAGCGGCTGCTCGATGCCGGCTCCCGACCGCTTCGTCTCCTCCGTGCATCTGTGATGTCGCTCGTCTTTTAAAACTCCCTCTTTATGTTTACACATATACATATATAGCAAACAATAAAACAAGACCATCGCAGCACGCAGCATTGAGGCAGTAAGAACCGTGTTCGAGGACCCCGACCCCGGCCCCGGCTCCGGCTCCGTAATCACCGTCGGACGTTAATTTGATCGGACAGACTCATAAAAGGTTAAAGTCTCTGTTCACCTGTTTGGTTTTAATCTCAGTTTAAATGGCATGTAAACCTTGTTTATGATGCCGTGCTCAGAGCCGGCATCTATAAAATCAAGGTGTCTGAAACTCACCAACGCACTAACAATTTCCTTCATCTCTTCGTGCGGTTTACTGGCTTTTTATACAGGCGGCGTAAACAGCCTCTTAGGTACCGCAATAAAAACACTCAGCTCGGCCTGAACGTTCCGAGAGAACCCAAAACCTCTCAGGTTCTCCATCGGGAGAGTCTTCAGAATGAGTCTTCATCCTGATAGTCTTCATGGTGAGTCTTCATGGTGAGAGTCTTCATGGAGAGTCTTCATTGAGAGACTATTCATCGAGAGTCTTCATCTAGAGAGTCTTCATCGTGAGTCTTCATGTAGAGAGTCTTCATCGTGAGAGTTTTCATTTTGAGTCTTCATGATGAGACTCTTCATCGGAGAGTTTTAAGGGTGAGTTTTCATGATGAGAGTCTTCATCGTGAGAGTCTTCATCAAGAGAGTCTTCATCAAGAGAGTCTTCATCAAGAGAGTCTTCAGCAAGAGAGTCTTCATCGTGAGTCTTCACTGTGAGTCTTCATCAAGAGAGTCTTCATCAAGAGAGTCTTGAAGCCTGAACCTCAGTCTCAACCTCAAGTGTTTGATTTCTTCCTCCAGGTGTTCAGCAACGGAAACGGTGAAATCCAGTTCCAATTCTACGAGATTTACATTTGAACGCATCGCGTTAACGTTCTAATTCGCCCGATGCTAATAACGCTTAATGCGTTCGGGCTTGAAACTCTGTTCGTCAGCTAACGTTAACTCACTCTCCTGCTGTCGATTTTAACACGTTTTTTCATTAATTGCCACCATGTAGCATCATCCGATGTGTTTGTCTCCAGCCGCGACGCTAACGCCACATCTTCTGGATTTAGTTATCGACTTGGTACAGCAGCATCGGTCCAAGAGACGTCCCTACGTAAGAAATACAACACTGAAATATAATCTTGACATTAAAATCCTGTGTTATATTTATTGATAACTGCTGCGTAAAGTCGTTTTCATGATGAACTGCCAGCGTAACTTTTCATATTACGATGCAACGGCTTGACCACAAGATAGAGAGCGAGGTTTTTCCTAATGGAGACGACATTATGAATGATTTATTCATCATGTGGAGGTAAATGCACAGAGCACGAGAAAGACATAATGTAAAGGTCACCACCACCCCTCCCCCGACCAATCTCCTTCTTTTTCACGTCTTCAAAGCTTTGGAAAGTTCTCTGGAGTTATTTTGTAGCTTGAAACATTGGAGGACAACTTGTAAGTGTTTCCAGCTATTTGGGTTTTTCCAACGGTTTCCACTCACTTTTCTTTTTGTGGTCGAATCAGCACTTTTAGGACATATACCTTTCTCCGTCGTGGACTTCTGGGCTCGTGCAGGCTTTTCATTATCAGATTGTAAACATTGAAAAAATAGTTGTTGCGGCGTTGGCAAACAGAAGGAACCGGGAGAGGAAACAGATAATGCTCATTTAGTTCTGGACGATGAGCGGCGCTACGTCAAAAGTCGGATAAGAAGTCGGATAAGAAGTCGGATAAGAAGTCGGACGTGACGAGGAGCGTCGGGCCCCGGGAACCGAGACGCAGTCGTGGAGTTAAAAAAATGAATTAAAGGGAATATATCTCTTCCCCTGTCTGGAACCGCTGAAGTGGGTGTTGAGCGGTCGGCAGTGAAAGAGGATGAGGAAGCGGTGCCTGCGTGAAGACGCGTCCCTCGAGGAAATCACAATAAAGACTTTGCTGAAAGGCCTTTTAGATTTACGAGCCCCGCGGACCGCAGAGCCGCTCCGCTGTGGGAAAGAACAGCCGGAGGAGTGGAAACACCGCGGCGCTGTCACCGGGCCTGGCAGCCGGCGGCCGGGGCCTCCGGCTTTGGGTCAAACCACCGATGGCGCAATCCAGTAAAAACCACAGTCAGCACGGGCCGCTGCCTCGCCGCCTCACGGGTGACCCTGGTGCACGCCGGTTTGCTTTAACCCTCCTGTTACCTTTGGGGTCAATTTGTACCCATTCAATATTTAACGTCTCTAAAAATATGATTCACATCCTTTTTTTTGCTTCATATTTCATGACATTTCCTAATTTATTGGGAACAACTGGGAAAACATAACATCACATGATGATATGTTTTGAATGTCCTGAACACAACTTGTACCCATCGGTGTTCTTTGGGGTCAATTTGACCTCAGGATGTTTTTCACTGTGTAAAACATTTAAAAATATATAACTTTTGTATTTATTTAATGGGCTATTTAGGTCGTCAACAAACAAACAAAAAGTACCTGACACTTAAACCTGGTAAACAATATTCATTCTAGTAATTTTCTGTAGGTTTTAATTGCTGTGGTCGAATTGACCCCGAGGGTAAACGACGTTAGCGCACGTGAAGGCAGCCGGAGGGTTGAGCCTCGTTCTGTTTTAAAGTTCACCAGGCGGCGGCGAGAGGTCACCGTGCGTGATCCGAACCGACTGATGGCGGTTTTCAGTTTCCACTGTCGCCGATCTGCCGATTAGATCTTTAGTCGCGTGTCACGGAGAGACGGCAACGTCGGTCCAGACCGAAATAACTACCGGGTGATGACATTCGTCCCCCGGGGAATTAAAGCCTTCAGACTTTTTCCTGCAGCAGCACCATGAGTTTGGCATTCCTAGTTCAGACTACTGGATTTACTCAAGATGAAGACATTCAGGATTAAAGAAAAACAATGACCATTTCCATTGACGTGTGTTCCCCACAACAACTCCTTCCACTTCCTTTTCTATTCCGAAGGACTTAGGCGATGCCGACGTTGTTGAGACTTTCGTTTCAGGTATTCATGGTTCAAGAATTGTGAGAACATTGATGCTCTAACTTTTTTTTTATTGTCAACATTTAGATTTCTCAAAAAGCGATCTGCCTCCGCTCGACTTTGTGACTTTCACCACATAGAATCGACCCAAAGCAACTCTTGAGGTGCTCATTAGTTTAGTTTTTTTCTCATTCTGCATGAAAGAAATGACGAATTGACAAAATAAATCAGACTCAATTAAAACCAAAACTACTAGAGGGGAACCCTCTGGGAGCAACACACTAAACTAAAGTGTCTACATTACATTACATTACATGTCATTTAGCAGACGCTTTTATCCAAAGCGACTGACAATAAGTGCATTTCAACCTAGAGTACAAACTAAACATATTAGCATAGCCAGTATGAGCATGTTAGCATGCTAATGTTAGCATTTAGCTCAAAGCAAATCCCATTTTCATTTTTAAACATAATCTGGTGCTTAAAATCCTTTTTGACGCAGGCTTCTATTTTGATTATATTTTAAAGTGGTGTTCAGAAAGTGGAGCAACGATAACAGCGAATAACTTCCGTCAGTGAGGAAGTTGACACGTCCCGGGCCCGGAGGCCCGGAGGCCCGGAGGCCCGGAGGCCCGGAGGCCCGGAGGCCCGGTGGCCCGGATGGGGCTCCGTCCTGAACACCGCTGGTTCCCCCAGCTGGGCCCACAACCTCGTCGGCATCGCACACTCGGCCTCCACCTGCGACAACAAACAGCTCCGTTAGCTCCTCCTCTGACGCCATGTGACCCTTTCACTGGGACAGAGCCAACCTCTCTCCTCACGCCGACCCGGCAAAGAGAGCGTCACACGTGTGTTCATATGGAATCATCTTTTCACTGGTTCATCCGATCGGGTGTCACTTCATTGAGACCCCTTCAGAGTCCAACATCCGTCTCATTGGCTCTCGGCGCGCTGAGCGGCGCTCCAACAGGCGTGAGCCTCCGGCCGATGTTGTGAACCCAAACACCTCGGCGTTTGTTGTTCCTACTTTGGTGGGATTTCCACAACAAGTATGAAGCAGACATAGTGGTTATGTCTTCCATGGTGGATGGAGGAAATTAAAACTGTGAGTAAAGCCAGGGAGATAAGCCCCGCCCCCTCTAGAACGCGAATGACACGAATAATCCACAAATAGTCGGGAGAGTAAAGCGTTGTGAATATTCGCACAACGCAGCATAACATCGATGGAGGTGTAACAATAAGTAGGGGTTAAGTCTGGTTGTATAGAAGTCATAGAAGTATATGCTTCATGTATTAAAGCTGCATTCTCTCTCCTGACCAAAAGGGGGCGACTCCTCCGGTTGTATAGAAGAGGACCTCGGTGCTTCCAGAGGCCGTGGACTCGTTGAAGCTTCTAGCTTCTCGCTCATGGAGAAGTGACTGGTCAGACGCATTAATCGATCTCAGATGTGTCGATGGTTCCAGAGCTTTAAGGGAAACTTTGTTCTAGCGTTTTTCTTTTACAGCCTCTGGCTCATTTCTGCATTTATATATTTGTGTTTTTTTTTGTGGTCCGTATCCCGCCCAGTCCTCATAACGCCTGTAAGTCACACAGACTCATTAAAGTGATGGATTGGCTGCTCGGGGCTTTTTGCTTTTTCCACCACTTTATTTACCTGTTTTGGAGTTTGCACCGACTTGATGGGAACTCCTTTTTTTCTACTTTATAGGACACATGTCACCGTGGACTGAAGCTCTTTTTGGGCTGTTTCTAATCGGCCAGCGACTCTTTTCCCCCGTGCTGGCGTGTAGACGGCTCTAAAAGTTAAACCAAATGTGTTAAATTGACTCGTTTCAAAATTTTGTAATATTTTTAAATACTTATTTAGTGTAATCAACGTAAAAATAAAACATACAAAAGGGTTGCTTAAAAGTCCTACCAACATTATAGTCTTCAGCTACATACAACACCAAGAAAACGACTGCCCGCTGGCCTTTGGTATCTTTTATAATATAATTGATGAATCTTAACACTAGAAATAAACTTGACTTTACTTCCAGTTGGCTTGATCTTGAGTGAGCGGGTCAACGTGACCCTGAACAGGTGTCTCATCTCTACTTATCTTCATCACCCCATCAATTTAAAAAAAGCAAATAGATTGCAGGAGAAAATACATGTTATGGTAGATTAATGCAATTTATATCTAGATGTTTCCAATGTTCCTAAACAAATAGTTTGAACATGTATTTTTCATGAGTGAGTTCTCCTGATTGAAGTCTGATCCATGGAGGGGTGAATAACTCCATCCAAGACGGATTGAATCGTTAGTAATGGTGTTGGTGATGAGGTACACACTATATTCATGAGGTCTTCTTCTGGCTTCTGATCACTTCTGGTTCTCCAACATGCAGCGGGTCACGTTAACCCAGCAACATCGAGGCTGCACCTACGAAACAGACTTAACAGGAGTGTTAAAGAGCCACACACATGGTTTTCCTAAGCTGTAAATTTTATGGATAATTTCTGATGTGGTTACAGATTTACCCCCCCCCCCCCCCCGCCCATCCCCTCCACCCCAACTAAAGTAAGCGCAGCAGCTGCAGGTAATTACTCACCCGCCTTGCTCCGCCTCTCTCTGACTCCGCCGTGGCCTCCGCACACTCGCATGCAGTCAGGTGTCGAGTAAGATGTGCAGTTACTGCACGTCACGTCGATGATATGTACGCACCGACTCAACTCTCTCAGGCATCTGAATATTTGGCACGAAGGTTCTTTAATTAAAGAAGAAAAACACGGTACTACACATCCATGTGGTTAACGAGACCATTTACAGTGTGTCATCGTCATCAGGATATGGATGGACCTGTATGGTGGGAGGGTCAGCCCTCAATCAATGACTCGTTACAGAGGTTGGGATTAATGCCTAACTTCAGGCTTTCAAGATAATGCCTACGCTACACCTTTTGTAGTCAATGCCTGACCTCAACCGACCGAGGTCAATGCCCTTTCAACGCCTAACGGCAACCAATCAAGGGCAACGCCTAACCTCAACCAATCAAGGTCAACGCCTAACCGCAACCGATCAAGGTCAATGTCCTTTCAACGCCTAACGTCAACCAATCAAGGTCAACGCCTAACCTCAAACAATCAAGGTCAACGCCTAACGTCAACCAATCAAGGTCAACGCCTAACCTCAACCAATCAAGGTCAACGCCTAACGTCAACCAATCAAGGTCAACACCTAACCTCAACCAATCAATGTCTTTCAACACCTTTCCCCAACAATCGATGTCAATAACCTTTTAAGGTCAACGCCTAACCTCAACCAATCAAGGTCAATGTCATTTCAATGCCTTGCCACACACAATGGATGTCATTACCCTTTTATAGTCAATATTTAACCCCAACCAATAGAGGTCAATACCCTTTCAAGGTCAATCTCTAACCCCCACCAATCAAGGTAAATGTCCTTTCAAGGCCAGAACCTCAACCAGTCAGTGTCAATACCCTCTTAAGGTCAATGCGTGACCTCAACTAATCAATGTCAAGTAATTAGCCATTGCATCGAAAGATCCATGTACAATATGAAGTTTTCCTTTTTGTGATGCTTCATGGGAGTCAACGTCACATCTTCTAGCAGCAGTGGCTCTCCGTCGTCGACCCAGAGACTCAGATTCTTGGGGGCGTCGGACATCGACTCCCAAAAATGAAAAGCGTGTATAAAAGCTGCAGCGTCATTTAAGTTTCTGAAGCAAGAGGATACGACTATATCTTACAAAACGCCCGTGGCCCGGTCGCGGTAACCGTCTGCGAACCCGTCTCCCCGCCGGCACGGAGGTGGCGTTGCGGAGAGATAAATCAGCCGGAACAGCAGCCTGGCAGCCGGCGGCGCGAGGTGCACTCAGTACTCCCTCCCAGGCTGCTCTGGGGTGAGGTCCCACCATGCGCTCATGCCCATAACTCAACCGCAGCCAAACCAACTCATTAGTGGAACAATCCTCGCCACGCACTGGCCTGAGTGTGTGTGTGTGTGTGTGTGTGTGTGTGTGAAGCATGAAAGAGGGTGAGATTTCATGTTGTTCTGGAAGATTTGTCATCACAAGCCTCAGAATGCATTATATTGTTACAATATCTCTCGTATTCCAACTACCTGTAACATTTTCCGATTCGCTAATATTTTCCATGATATTTTCCCACATTCACTCGAATTACTCCCAACACATTATCCGCACATTAGCCGCTCTCCGCTCGCACACTATTTATCCACGGTGCAAAAGAAATATTCCAAACGAGTGCCGAGTACCCTCGTTTAATGTGCGTATTAACCTTTATGAAAACAGAAAGCTTATGAACGTACGAGCAACACCTCAAAGCGAGAGACTTTAACGAGGAATGCTCGCCGTATAAATCGTGATCCGTTTATAGACACTTTGCTTTCTGTCCTCGTTAACTCATTAAACACGTGTGAACGTCACGGCTGCGGCGCTCTGTGACGCGGCGCTCGCTAATGAACGGCTGAATCATCCTCTGGTGTATATGTTCAGCACTCTGCGTTTAAGGAAATAAATGTGGCGTTACAACCACGTCTTTGTGTTAAAAACGTGCAGGAATATTAATAATCTGGGTTTTCTTGTCATTTTAACTTGATTTATAAGGATTGGAGGACGTCGTTTATTTATATATATATATTAGGGCTGGCCAACGATTAACATTTTTAATCGCGATTAATCGCATGATGTACCCGATTAATCGCGCGATTAATTGCGATTAATCGCATTTGTATACGCAAAATCCAATAATTAATTAAAAAGTAGTATATAGCGCACTTGTATTTTAGATGTTGTGCCAGATGAATGAAAGAGCCATAACACGTGTTATCCTGTTAGAGAGACACACCAGAAAACACTTTCAGGGCAGTTTGTCAACTCCTAGAACTTGACACTTATTTTAAATGTTCTGCCATATGAACTAAAGTGCCATAAAATCTGTTGTGCAAACAAACACTTAACATCAGCATTTGTATAGCAATAAAATAAAATAAATACTTTGTGTACATCTCAAATTAAACAATGGTATCATATGTGCGCGCGACACAGCTGAGCTGTCGCGTGACCGCAGCGCGCTCCCGCGCGAGCCGAGCTGTGTTGACGGGGAATAAATAA
>CM070105.1:1279544-1409544 GCA_036178185.1 Liparis tanakae | reverse complement strand
CCCAGGGTCAGCTTGGGTTCCTCTTGAAAGACACATGTTATCAAATATTGTTATCAGTCGTATTGGAATTACAGAGTAGAAACAAGTTTTCTGTTTCTTTTCAGCACGAGATCTCTAAAGCGTTTCATTTTGTCCACCTGCTTTTCAAAATAAGCCGTTAGAAGAAAGCTGCAGCTCAGATTCTACCTGGATACTGGAAGCCCTCTCGACCTTTTTTACCTGCTCGCTCTGCTCCCCGTAGCGTTGAAATGTAAAAAGTGTTACAAAAGGTTACAAAAGGTTACAAAAGGTTACAAAAGGTTACAAAGTGTTACAAAGGGTTATAAAGTGTTACAAAAGGTTACAAAAGGTTACAAAAGGTTACAAAAGGTTACAAAGTGTTACAAAGGGTTATAAAGTGTTACAAAGTGTTATAAAGTGTTACAAAGTGTTACAAAGTGTTACAAAGGGTTATAAAGTGTTACAAAGGGTTATAAAGTGTTGCAAAGTGTTACAAAGTGTTGCTCTACTTTTTCCCCCTTCTTTTTTTGAGGTGCGAGGTGCAGCGTGGAGCGTGTTTAAAGCTCCTGCTGGGAGCTGCTGGTCCGTACACACTCATTACATGGCAGACAGCATGTTACAAGCCCTCTTGTTAAAAACACACACACACATACACACACATACACACATACACACACGCACACAGACCGCACCCCAGCTGCTTCTGTCCGTCTGATTACTCGAGCGTTTTTTTAAATCGTAAACGCGGCCCGACTGCGATCTGCTGGAGCTTCGCTTCGATTGGCCGAGAGGATCAAAGCCCAAGAGAACCAAGAGAACCAAGAGAACCAAGAGATCCAAGAGAACCAAGAGAACCAAGCAATGATATAAAAATAACTAATTTCCCTAAGTTTCTAAAACACTTTCTATAATCACAGCTTCCTGCTCTCTGCTGTGTGCTCGGCAACCTGCAGGTTGAAACTTGAAACTTCTCTGAATTGTTGCCGTTTGGCCGTTGCTCTCAGATGGATCCGTTATGTTTTTTCCGGTGCGTTGAGGATTTCAGAATTTAATGTTTTTCGCAAAATCATTTTAAATCATCGATTTTCAATATTACATGAAGAATACCGTTTTTTTTGGGACGAGATATAAAATCGTGAAGCTGAGTTTCATCTCTCATTTCTGATCCGTGTGCCGGGAGGCGGGAGCGCCGACCGGGAGAGCGCCGCCATCAGAACACCGCCCCGCTCGCCATGAGAGCGGCGCCGCGCCATGCGGCCCGTGTTGGTCACACCATGATTGTTTTCACACTGCTGACCGGAATGAGCCCGAAGAGAAAGAGAGAAGCCTCTGGAAAAAAAAATAAGCCGGCGTACGCCAAGTCCAAACAGATGGATTTGCACATAAAGGATAATAGCTTTTTAATTGTCATTGTATACTATATTTTCAAAAAGTTTTCATGTACACACCGAGATTTCAGTTTGGTCATGGAAATTTGGTTTAAAGTCATGGAAAAGTCATGGAAAAGTCATGGAATTCCACTGGTCAACATGTGTACGAACCCTGTGGGAGGAATGTGGCTTTGATGAGGTCCGTCCGAGCGACTCGGCTTTCTGATCACTTTTGTTTTCGCTCTGAATTCTTTCCTGTGTGTTCGGCGTTTGATGCGGCGGCCGGTGAATCTGCGGAATTCGGGGATCCACGTCTGAGTTTTGGTTCGTCGGACGCCTTCCAGACCGCGAGGGGGGGGGGGGGGGGGTTGACATTCAAACAGACGCTGTGTTGCCAGCATAAAGACACGCCTCGAAAACACTTGTGGTTATTTGTTTTGTGTGTGAACACCGACGCAGGCCGACGTGGCTGTTGCGTCAACACACACACACACACACACACACACACACACACACACACGCTGTCACGTCCGCATGTGTTGACGCCGCTCCCTGGCTCGACTCACTGCAGCTTCCGTACATCTGATTATCATTTATCCTGTTCGTCCTCGAGGTTGCGGAAGTAAACAATAAATAAATCCTCCGTCGCTGGTCACGCTGCCGCCTCGGGTGGAGGCCTCCGTCATTCTTCTCATGCTGTTTTTCCGGCGGCAACTCACCAACCAACCAACCCCCTCCCCCCCTCCCCCTCCCACCCCGCATCAAGTGCATCGAGACACCGAGGGGTGGGCCCTGGCCTCGCAGGTTACGTGCAGCCGCCTCGCACACGTTACCCTCCTCTTACGTTCTCTCCATCCGAACATCAACACAGAGGGCGGGGCCAACCCCCTCGGCCCCGGTGTGGATGCGGAGGCCTCGGCGTGACCCCCCCCCCCCCCCCATGTTTGCATGCGAAGGCCTCCGTCCTCTCACCTCCACGTAATCCCACACAGCCGACTCCGAGCTAAAAATACTTCCAGGGGGTTTGAATCTCGTTATGGAGTCAAGATGCGTCCGTGTCTTTCTAATAACCGCAATCGGAACAAGACTTTTGTTTTCTGACTCTCTGACCCTCCTTTCATGCCGTTTCTTTTTCCATCATCTCCAATATCGGAATCATTTCAGCACTTTTCTTTTTTTCTTCCCCTGTTTCCTGTTTGGATATCTGGCCTCGCCGCGTGAACCACGGCAATTACTCAGAGAGTCGTTGAGAAGGTATCGGAAAAGCTTGTGGGGGGGGGGGGGGTGCTGATAGCATGACGGCGGTGCGTAAACGGATGATTCTGTTGTTGCCGGGGAAGAAAAGTACAACAAACAAACCCTGGGGGAAAAAAAGACGGTTGCGTCCCTTTTCTCCCTGAAACACCACCGATGACGGAAGGTGTTGAACGTGGAGCGACTGTTTGGAAGGTGGAGCTGGAAAACTGGGACGTTTGTTTCCACTCGGCTATCACACCGGATTTATTAGAGATATTCCTGGAAAGTCTTGCTGCTGCTTCTACTGCCGCTCCTGCAGCCGACATCGCCGCTGCTCCTGCCGCCGCCGCCGTTATCCTGCTGCTGCTGCCACGCTGCTGTTGGACTCCAGGATGAGCAGCCGTGTCTCAAAGGATCACATGATGAAGTGATGACCTTTCGACCTTTGTGCATATGTGATGCCGACTGAAACCGACGTCTTATAAACACAAATGGAGCGTCGCGGTGGAGGCGCAGTACCTGCTCCTGCCCACTGGGGCCTGTGCGTTGAGAGCTCCACCGAGAGTCTCACAAAGCCACTTGTTCCAAATAGTTCCACTTCTTGAACATATCCGCCAATCAGAAGCCGGGGCGTGTTTCTTTCTTCTTCATCCTCGGTGTCTTGCGTCGCTTTATTGTTGCAGGAGGAAAGGAGCGGGTCACTTTTTGGGTGTGAGGCCTTTTCTTTGTCAGCTTCCCATCGGCGGTCGCCAAGGACGGAAGCCGCTCCGGTATCAGATGGTCAGTCGGACCCGATCGGCTCCTCGTGGGCATTCGATTCCCAGGCATCTGATTGGAGCAACGCTGCACTGCACCCTGGGAAGTGGCGAGTGGTCCATTGTCCTGACAGATGAGCCGGTTCCTGAACAACATGACCTCATTCATTCCCTCTATGGGGAGGGGGGGAGGGGGGAGGGGGGAGGGGGGGGAGTCCCACCCTACAGAACCCGAAATGAACAGGTTCTCCGAGGGCTCCGGTGTCCTCCCAATACTACATCTTAAAGTGAAGGAGAAAGGTCTTGAAGCTGAATCCACAGGTTGGATCGGACCGGGTCAGAACCGAGGGGTTCTGGGTCAGCTGGGTCACATTTAATAAGTCCACTTATTGAAGCTTCTCTCAGGTTCATCCAACAGGAAGGAAACGGCTACCGTTCATAATTGGATTTTCTTTTTGACTAATAAAATGAGCTTCAGAGACAGGCTCACAGAACTTCACCAGGGGCCAGATGTGACCTCTGACCCGATGACAACCCCATTAAAGTGGAGCGTGTAGGGACCCTGGATCTTGATTGAACACAAGCGATTAAAACAAGTCAGCATGGGACGGAACCGATGAGAAGAACAAGTAAACTCAGTAAAAAATTAAAATAAATAAAACATTTCGTAATTTAATATATTATTATTTGTCAGATGAAACAATTATATCAAATGAAGAGTGTATTTGTATTTTTAAAATAAATGGAGAAGGAAGATGATTGGGTGAATGGGTTGAGATCCGTGTGCAGGACTTCACACTGAAGATGAATGCTTTCGTCCCCTCGCTGCACCCGAGGGCCTGTTTCCAATAAGTGAGGGGGGGGGGGGACCGGCGCCCCGGTATCAAACACGGGATCCATGCCGAACGACGCACAGCGGAAAAAGCTGCCCTTGTTTTCCAGATCGGGAAAAGAAGGAAATCAACTTACGACCTTTAACAGCGGAGGGAAAATAAAATAAAGAGGACCGACACAAATAAACAAAGCAGCACAACTGTAGTAACAGTGACCCGTGCGGGTCACGTGACCACGCAGGTCACGTGACCACATGCGTCTCCATCAGGGCCGTGATGTCTTCATGTCGACTAAAGATAGTTAGTATTTAATAAGTGAGGGCAAGAGGTCGAGTACTGAGTCCTTCATTTCATCACCTATATATATATATATATATATATATATATATATAAATATATATGAATATATATATAAATATATATTTATATATAACAATATACATATTTATATACATTAATTTGTATGTATAAATATATATGTAAATTTGTTTATATCAATATATTTATATTATATATATATAAATATGTTTCTATATACAAATATGTATGTTTCTATTTATAAATATACATATTTATAAATATATATATATATATATTTATACTTATATATATATATATATTTATAAATATATATATTTATATACAATATATATAAACATATATAACAATATATAAACACATTTATATTTTTTGAAATGTAAATAAAAATATGTTTATATAAATATTCATGTACAAAATATATACATACATATTTACATATATATGTAAACATATATATTTAAATATAAACATATATATATGTACATACTTATATATATATATATATATCTTTATATATACATATATATACAAATATATTTATAAATAGAGATATAAATATCTCTATATATTGCTGAATATATAAATATATTACTAATAATATATATATATATATATATATATATATATATATATATATATATATATATACTGTATATATATCTATATATATTACTAATAATATAGTAATAGTTCTACTTTGTTGGTTTCATCTAGCCGGTGCTCCGGCGTTGAGGACTTGAGGCGTTTTGCTCTGAGTCGACGTGTTTGGACGTTTGAGGACCGTCAGTGTTTCATTTGTGAATTTATGTCAAAGTCGTCGCGTCTCAAATCCCACCGGGGCCCTTCATCGTCTCCTCTACTCATCGCCTCCGTCGGTGGAATCTGGTTTCCCATCCAGCCGGCGCAGCGGGTCGCCGTGACAACGTGTCCTCACATGCGATCGCCGCGCATTCTTCGGCGTAGCGGCGGGCATGTGCTCCGGCCCGACCGGCTCGGCCTGATTTATGGGACGCGAGCAATGACTCAGACTTTCCTTTCACGTGCGAGAGAACTGGATCGTGCTTCCTCCGCAGAAGGGTGGTCTTCTTCTTCTTCTTCTTCTTCTTCTTCTTCTTCTTCTTCTTCTTCTTCTTCTTCTTCTTCTTCTTCTTCTTCTTCTTCTTCTTCTTCTTCTTCTTCTTCTTCTTCTTCTTCTTCTTCTTCTTCTTCTTCTTGGGGAGGCGGCCGCGTGGCGTCCGCCCAGACTCAGTTGGATGTGGTCGTCTCTGTTGTCAACACGATGGTTTACGACGCGGAGGCGGCGGCCGGTGAGCGGGTCACCGTGAGGTCGCCGTGAGGTCGCCTCGGCGTCGCCCCGCGGTCCGGGGGCCGACGGCCCATCCTCGTCCGATCGGAGGATACGAGCCCCGCAGGACTTACAGGGACTCGACTCCCAGCTCAGCTGCGAAGGCCCGACCTCTCCAGTCTGGGTGTGGGGGTGTGGGTGTGTGTGTGTGTGGGGGGGGGTGTGGGGGGGGTCAGTGCCAGGGGCCAGAACCACTTCTGCGGCACCCCCCCCTGGGCCTGTTGACGAGCCTCGGGGTAGGCAACTGTATCAACACCATCCGGGGCTCCGCTGAGTGACTATCGCCTTGGGGTTTGGGGGGGGGGGCGAATGGAGTTCAGAATTCTGCGAGAGAGAGAGAGAGAGAGAGAGAGTACATTAGCAATACAGTTGCCCGTGAGGATTTAAAACTCGCGGGGGGGGGGGGGGGGGGGGGGTCAGACCTGCTGCAGCAAAATGAAAAGTTTCTGAAGCGACCCTGGTGCTCAGAGACACTACCACTTTAGTCCACAGGGGGCGCCAGAACCAACACTACCACTTTAGTCCACAGGGGGCGCCAGAACCAACACTACCACTTTAGTCCACAGGGGGCGCCAGAACCAACACTACCACTTTAGTCCACAGGGGGCAGCAGAACCAACACTACTACTTTAGTCCACAGGGGGCGCCAGAACCAACACTACCACTTTAGTCCACAGGGGGCGCCAGAACCAACACTACCACTTTAGTCCACAGGGGGCGCCACAACCAACACTACCACTTTAGTCCACAGGGGGCAGCAGAACCAACACTACCACTTTAGTCCACAGGGGGCAGCAGAACCAACACTACTACTTTAGTCCACAGGGGGCGCCAGAACCAACACTACCACTTTAGTCCACAGGGGGCAGCAGAACCAACACTACTACTTTAGTCCACAGGGGGCGCCAGAACCAACACTATCACTTTAGTCCACAGGGGGCGCCAGAACCAACACTACCACTTTAGTCCACAGGGGGCAGCAGAACCAACACTACTACTTTAGTCCACAGGGGGCGCCAGAACCAACACTACCACTTTAGTCCACAGGGGGCGCCACAACCAACACTACCACTTTAGTCTACAGGGGGCGCCACAACCAACACTACCACTTTAGTCCACAGGGGGCAGCAGAACCAACACTACCACTTTAGTCCACAGGGGGCGCCACAACCAACACTACCACTTTAGTCCACACATGGTGTTTTGATCGTCGTCATCAGATGCAGATGTCTGTTCTACTATGATGGATGGGGATGCCCCTCCCCCTCCCCATCCCTCTCTCCCCCTCCCTCCCTCCTCCCCCTCCCCCCCTGCCATGGCTGACGTGCTTTCTGAGCGTTTCTTTTTGTTGTGATCCCATTCAATAATGTGAAGTCTACGGTTGACAGCAGGAGGAGGTTCCAGAGTCAGCCGGCAGCGGTACGAGTTCTGAAGCAGCTCTGTGGGCGTGGCCATGATGGGGCGGTAGAGACGGCGGCGTGACGGCACACCGCGTGTTGTGGCAACACGCGGATCAAAGAGCAGCGCTGGGCACCTTCCACTGCACACGTATGTTGGTAACCCTCATGGTGACCCGGAGCCTCGTCTCCACAGCCCAGGGGGCCGTGTGTGCAGCAGGATCGACGTCTTGTATTGTGCTCCGGGCTTTTATTGTGAAAGGTCTAGGGGTGTCACGATACCAAAAGTTCAGTAGTCGATACCGATACCAGTAAAATAACGATTCTCGATACCAATTTCGATACCACGGTAAAAAAAAAAAGATTCCATGTACAATATATGTTAAATATTTGAAAAATAGCAAGACATAAAAAACATGTGCAACAGAGCATATCACAACATAATAAAGTGCCATTTGTTGGAAGCCTACGCAAGGTGCCTTATGTAGGCTTCATGTAGCTGGGTTAGCACATCCTGAGTTCAGATTCCACTTTTCTTTGTGGCAGATGATGCTGACATGCGTATTTGCTTTATCTGATCACAAAGCTCTTCTTTTGGTCTCCATCAAGTAATGTTTCAGCAACGACACTCATGCATTCTCTGACAAGCCCTCCATCAGTAAATGGCTTTTTGTCCAACAACTCTGAGGGAACTCACTCATGTTGGGCAGTGAGCGTGGCTCAGGGTCCTGGTTGTTCATACTGGGCTGTGAGGCACTTCTGTGATCTCACTTCGGATCTGAGTGGGTTGTTTGTTCAAAACCTTTATGTTTTGTCTCATAATGGCTTCACATTGACACTTTTAATAAGTGCCACGGTTTCTGAACATATAAGACACACTGGTGTTGTGCTCCCTGTGGGAAGTATGAACAGAAAAGAGTCTGTCCATTCCGGAATAAATGCTCTATTTTCTGTCAACTTTTCTTTTTTTGGAGAGCGACATGTGTTCCTTATGTGTCTCTCCCTCTCGCTGTCTCACTCGACTTGTTCTTAACTTTCTCCGGCACAGTCGTCCGTTTCTCTCCCTTTGTTTTCTAAATGTATCGCTATCTTTCTTTTTCTTTCTACCGTCTCAATGTTTAACCTGCCTCTAACTTTCTCATCTGTCCGCGGACTTGCGCAGTGCCGTCTGTCTGTTGAGACGTAATGTTTACCGCCGAGAATGCATAGATGTGATTGGCTGAATGGTGTCACGTGGGATGGCTTAACTCGCATGCAATTGGTCTGTGCGTTTCCACATCCGCTAAACCACTACCGTAAAGACTGAAAAGGCTGCGCCGAGCCGCCGGTTACAAACATATATATATATACCTCTCCACTTGACAGCTTGCTAGCTAACGTTAGCTTCCGAGGAGCACAGCGCGAGCCCCCATCAGCTCCAGAAGAGGCGCAGCGCGGATGCCAACAGCTGGCATCGGCGCTCACGGTACTTGCGGTACTTACGGTACTTCAAAAAAAATAGGATATTGAGTACCGTGAGGTACCGTAAGTATCGGTTCTCGTGACATCCCTAGAAAGGTCAACTCTACTCTGCAATATGCATTGAAGTAACCTTAAACAGGACCCAGTAAAGGGACTTCTACTGACGGAGGACGGGGCATTTTGTACAGGAAGACGGTTAGGTCAGGATTCTTAATCACCGGCTCTTCTGGTGGTTGCTGACCACCAGAGGGCGACTCCTCTGGTTGTATAGAAGACTACGCTATATGTGTTAAAGCTGCATTCCCTCTCCTGATCACCAGAGGGCGACTCCTCTGGAGTGGGCGGAGTCAGAGCTTCTCCATAATGACGCCTGTCGTCAGGACAACGGGGTTTCGCCCCGCGGGACGTTTGTCTGACAGAGGTCTTCAGCACCGGCCTCCTGGACTTCCCGTCCCGTTCAGGTCTCAGGGATCCATCGTCACCTGTAATTCTTGCGTAGAGTTCTTCTCGTTGGAAGTCTCGGGCCGTGACCCCGCTGTGACCCCGGCCGTGACCCCGGGCCGGGCAGCGTGTCGTTTTCCTGGCCGGGCCCCGTGGTTCCCGTGCAGCCGCTTGCTAACGAGCTGCGCAGCTGTGCGGTCAGGAGGAAGCGTGTCGAGCGGCGCGGCGGCCAGAACTTTCTCTCCCTCGCAATCCAGATCCAACGCTTTGTTCTTTTTCTTCTCTAAGTATTTTCTCTGGTCTCGTTGTCTCTCAAAGCTTTCCTTGTCTAATAGATCACGTTCTGTGCTTATTTTAACGACTTCCCAGAGCCCAGAACCCGGCCAGAGACCGGCCCTTCCTTGGCGTCCACACGGTGTAACGTCCACACGGCGTAACGTCTCCACGGCGACGAGGCGACGCCCAGAAGGGACGCAAACACAACGCCACACCGACACCCGGACCTCAGACCTCCACCTCAAGGAAGGTTTAGGATTAAAACCGACCATCGATCACACGCCGTGAGCCGATGGACCGGGTCAGGGGAACCGATGGACCGGGTCAGGGGAACCGATCGCACCAAATAACAATAGTTATTTAATAAATACCATAAACATTATATCATCGTCCAGGCGACCTTGGGGGACTTTTTTTCGCGTCATGGAGTGATCTTTAGAAAACAGGTTCAACACATGAAGCATAGACTTCTATACAACCAGAGGAGTCGCCCCCTGGTGGTCAGGAGAGAGAATGCAGCTTTAACACATGAAGCAGACTTCTATACAACCATAGGAGTCGCCCTCTGGTAGTCAGGAGAGAGAATGCAGCTCTAACACATGAAGCATAGACTTCTATACAACCAGCGGAGTCAGAGGAGCTGAAGGTGTGAGTACTACTTGTAGTCTCTTGTCTTCTGTTTGGTTTTTCAGAGCCAGACTAAAAGCTTAAAGCTTAAAAGAGGTCGAGCGCCCTGACCGCCTCACCAGATAACGATGATAACGACAGGAACGCCATTCAAGGACGACAAAAGGGGACATCAGGGCCACTCAGGACACGGGAGACACGATGTCTCCTGCTCCGCTGTGAGGGGGAGGACCAGCAGGAGGCAAGAGGGACAACGCTAAAACACACAAAGCAGAGCTCCCCATTGGTCCACAGCGGCTCCTGACCACCTGACCACCAGGGGGTGACTCCTATGGTTGTATAGAAGTCTCTTCTTCATGTGTTAAAGCTGCATTCACTCTCCTGACCACCAGGGGGCTCCCTGGTTGTATAGAAGTCTATATAGTGACTCTACTTCTCTTGATGTATTCCCTCAGTAAACATTGTAAACATGAGTTCTTGTCTCAGTCTCTAGTCTCAAGCCGTCTTCTATACAGCCTGATGTCATCGTGTATACGTCGTGGTCCGTGGAGTCAGACGTGACGAGGTGATGAACATCTTCATTTATTTATTATTAATAAACACAAAGAGCAGCTGAGCACCAATGAAACGTCGAGCAGCAGCCGGGGGCCCAAAGGCACCAGGCTCCGTCCTCTGGGACCCTGAACGCCTCTCAGCATCCATTCGCCGATCAGTGGAGTGGTTATTTCAGACCGGACCTGAACGCCACGCGGAGGAAAGCACCGGAGAACAACTCGTCCCGCACGCCGCTTCTCGCCGTGTGCACGCCACATTTAACCCCCCCCCCCCCCCGTGTTTCCTCTCTCTCCTCCGCTCCGCACGTCATTGGCCGAGCAGCGGAGAGATAGACTAAGCACAATTAGGGGGCTAGCATTCCTCTCCTTTTTTCTATAAATACCCCGCACGTTTCCTCTCTTCTGTCTGCGACTCTCATTAAAAGCAGTGGAAACTGCCCCCCCCCCCCTCGCCATGTGGGGAGGATAATGGAGCCCTTATAGGCGGCTGGAGGGAGGGAGAGTAGCTTAATGCGGCTAATTCACCTGCAGCATGCGGGGTTTGCACACCTCCCCGAGAACACGGCTAGTTCACGGGAACGTTCAGCCGCGGAGATTAAAAATCAGACTTTAAAGATTACAAATCAGACTTTGAATTCAAATCAGACTTTAAATTCAAATCAGACTTTAAATTCTCCTTTCCACCGCCGGCCGTGCCGACGCGGCGCCATGGAGTCAGGAAACTCTTGCGAGGCGCGCTCCGGTGAGCGGGGTCAGGGTAGTACCCTGCGTGGCCACCGTGTGGCCGAGTAGCTCCTCCCTCCAATGGCAATTCTTGTATTTTTAAACCAATTCCCACTTCAGGACCTGGAGCGTCGGCACGCCGCGCCTGATTCCTTATTCATATTCTCTACATGTCTGTCTTTTGAAATTCCAATATCCAACTCCTTCGTTCCGAAGTTGATTTTTAGTAAAAAGTGTTCATTAAAATGAAATTAAAGTATGTGTGTGGATTTTGTGTGTGTGTGTGTGGACCCACTGTGGACCCACTGTGGGGTCCTGCAGCCGGCGCCGACAGCAGACGGAGCGTCCAGACGCAGGAAGCAGCTCCCGCTCGTCTTTATGAGCCTCCACTGAGCGTCTGGTACAACCATTCAGCTCTATTATTACCCAGTGTGTGTGTGTGTGTGTGTGTGTGTGTGTGTGTGCGTGTGTGTGTGCGTGCGTGTGTGGGTGGGTGTGCGTGGGTGTGTGCGTATGTGTGCGTGTGCGTGCGTGTGTGTGCGTGTGTGTGCGTGTGTGGGTGGGTGTGCGTGGGTGTGTGCGTATGTGTGCGTGTGCGTGCGTGTGTGTGCGTGTGTGCGTGTGTGTGTGCGTGTGTGGGTGTGTGCGTATGTGTGCGCGTGTGTGCGTGTGTGTGCGTGCGTGTGCGTGTGCGTGTGTGTGCGCGCGTGTGTGCGTGTGTGTGTGTGTGTGTGTGTGTGTGTGTGTGTGTGTGTGTGTGTGTGTGTGTGTGTGTGTGTGTGTGTGTGTGTGTGTGTGCGTGTGTGTGTGTGTGTGTGTGTGTGTGTGTGTGTGTGTGTGTGTGTGTGTGTGTGTGTGTGTGTGTGTGCTCTAACATTGAGGTGGCCTGAAGGAGAGGTCTTCCAGATGAACACTTTTGATGTGATGGTTGGTCGACTTTAATGCCGCAGGACTCGGAAGCAAAGGATCCCTCCTCCTCCTCCTCCTCCTCCTCCTCCTCCTCCTCCTCCTCCTCCTCCAGGACACCACTTGATTTCTGTATTCTCTTCTTCTTCTTTTTCGGAGAGAGGGAGGGAGGGAGGGAGGGGGGAGGGAGAGGGGAGGGGGGGGGGGGGTGATGGAGGTGGGAGGCACATCTCGCCACCTGGATACGATGAAGGGAAAGAGTGACACGTGAGTTCACATGTCGCGTGAGGCGGAACACATTTTATGTTTACCCTTTTTAAAATGTATATATATGTATATACATATATATACATATATATACATATATGTACATGTATATACATATATATATATATATATATATATATATATATATATATATATATATATATGTACATGTATATATATATATATGTACATATATATGCAGCTCTTCTCCGGAGCGGCCAATGAGGTCTTTGAGTTTCCACCGCGTAACGACAAGGTTTCAGATTGTCTAATGGGGGAGAGAGAGGGGGGAGAGAGAGAGACGGGGGACAGAGAGAGAGAGGGGGAGAGAGGGGAGAGATGGAAAGAGAGAGAGAGAGGGGGGGGTATTTAGGCTAAGTAAACTATCACTCCTCAGGATTTCGTCTCATTCAAGACATTTGTGTGCGGTCGGGGAGAGAGGGGAGAGAGGGGGGGGGAGAGGGGGAGAGGAGGGGGGGGAGGTCTTGGCCTGAAGCTGCAGACCACACGAGTGCTCTCGCCGACTCCTTTTCCTTTCCTTCCCTCGCTTCCTTCCTGCGGCTCTCTGAAAGCACCTGTGCGCCTCGCGACCTCTGTGACCTTTGACCCGGGAGGCTGTGACCTCCGGGAGCTCTGTGGTGATTACTGATGAACATGAACACACCGCCGCTCCGCTGCAGCCGGTTCTTCTCTTCTTTTTTTCTGGCACCCCCCAAAAAAGCATGAACTGTGTGACCCGCGAGGTCAGAGGTCAGAGGTCAGGACACGAGGGATTACAAAGGGATCATTTGTGTCAATAAACACTTCACACACACCACTTACATTAATATCTATAGTTATAGAACCGTCCCATGACATCTATGACTATGACCCCCCCCCCACACACACTCACACACACACGCACACACACGCACACACACGCACACACACACTCACCCAAAGCAACGCAAACGATCACCGCCGCGGTACCTTTTCATCCGCGAGGTCACGGCTCCCGAGTCTCGGTTTTCCTGCATCGATTTGGGATCACGGCCGGCCTCATTAAAGTGAGGGGGGGGGCCAGACCCGGCCAGCAGCGTTTTAATGGTGCAGGTTTATAATGAAACACTCCTCGAGCCCCACGGCGCTGACGTCATCCACTGGACACACGCGCTTATTAAAAGTGAACACTATTTATATAGTGTGGGACTATCAGCACGGCAACGGTTGAGAGGATGTGCGTGTGTGTGTGAGTGTGTGTGTGAGTGTGTGTGTGTGTGTGTGTGTGTGTGTGAGTGAGAAAGAGAAAGTGCTTTCTCCACCTGCCTCGCTCACCCTGAGGGTCTTCGGGGAGGAGCCGATGTTTGGAGGTCTCTCCACTCTTCTCACAGCAAGTATGAAGCTCTCCTGGCCACCAGGGGGCGCCTCCTCTGGTTGTATAGAAGTCGACGGCGTAATGCATGTCAGAGGCTCCTCTGAGGACCGGTGACCTCGCTGTGAACACGGGCCGCTCCTCGTGCCTCTGCTGCCCTCTGCTGGTCAGCGGGGGAACACGTCCCCTTTGATTTGGTTTAAAGGGACAGAACCAGAGTCCACCAACCAGAAAACACATGTGATTCAAACGAGCCAATGAGAGCAGAGCGGGTCAAACGGAACAATAAAGAAAACCTGCAACCTCCAGGTCCGAAAGTCTAAGCTTCATGAGTTAAAGCTGCATTCCCTCTCCTGACCACCAGGGGGCGACTCTGGTTGTAACACTGAATGGAGATCAAGAAACGTCTGGAGGAAAAATACACACACATCTATATATATATATATATATATATATATATATATATATATATATATACACATACATACATATATATATATATATATGCAAAATGTGTGTATATATATATATATATATATATACACACATTTTGCATCAACCAACACATCACAACAACAACAACAACAACAACAGAGGATTCAGAGTTCACTTTATTCAGTCTTTTGGGCATAAATACATCCTCCACAGACAGAGTGAGAGGGGGAGAGGGAGAGAGGGAGGAGAGGGAGAGGTGTGTTCAGGGTGAGATGAAAGGGTCAGGCGCGTTCAGGGCGAGACGCGTTCAGGGTCTCTTCACGCCGACGTGTCGAACAGCTTCTCGATCATCTCCTCCACTTCCTCCGGCCGGTACTTGTGATACTTTTCGGGGTTCTTGGTGAACGAGACGTTGGCGCATCTGAAACAGGAGAAACGGGGTCGTGTGCAAAAGGAGGTCAAAGCGCTCTGATTGGCTAGAAGGTTCAGTTCAGGATTTCATTCAAGTAAAAAAGTCATACAAAAATATAGAGTACAGTATGTGATAGAATGGGGTGGTATACATCATGATATGACATCACAACATTACATAATGACGTCACAACATCATTACATAATGGCATAACGGCATCACAACATCACGACATGACATAATGACATCGTGACATCATTACATCACGACATCACAACATGACATAATGACATCATGACATCATTACATCACGACATCACGACATGACATAATGACATCATGACATCATTACATCACGACATGACATAATGACATCGTGACATCACGACATGACATAATGACATCGTGACATCATTACATCACGACATCACAACATGACATAATGACATCGTGACATCATTACATCACAACATCACGACATCACAACATGACATAATGACATCGTGACATCATTACATCACAACATGACATAATGACATCGTGACATCACGACATGACATAATGACATCGTGACATCATTACATCACAACATCACAACATGACATAATGACATCGTGACATCATTACATCACGACATCACGACATGACATAATGACATCACGTCATCCCGTCCTCTCACGGCTCACCTGTGCAGGAAGGCCCTGTAGGCCTCTGACACCACCCTCCTCTGGGCCTGGCGGATGAAGTCCCGCTGCCCCTTGTCCGGGATGGCCCAGCCCTTCTGGGTCTTGCACAGCTCCTCCAGCCCGTCGTTGAAGCCCTGAGGGCCACGTGAACGATGAGCATGGTATTAGAATCAGACATTCACGCTCCAGCTGACGAGAACCTCCTCCTGCCCTCACCTTGAACTTGTCTTTGATCACCTGTCGCTCTTTATCCTTCAGCTGGAGGAGGAAAGACAGGCTTCAGGTACATGAACACAGGGGGGGGGGGGAGTCTGGTGGCCTTGGATACCAGATGAAACGTGTTGATGCTGCCCCCTGGTGGAGGTTCTCCAGACTCCAGGCCTCTGCAGTGAAACCTGTGGAGGGGAACCGGGGAACCGGAGGCTCACCTTGCTGCCGGGCTGGAAGACGGGCATGTTCCTGCTCGTCAGGTTCTCCGTGACCTTCAGCCAGCTGCGACAGAACAACACACGGCCCGCGAGGTGAGCGCGAGGTCAAGGTGGCACACAAACAGGAAGTGAGGCCCTCGTGGTGGTCTACCTGTGCTGGTACATCTGGATCTGCTGCTCGATGAGCTCCCGGTACGAGTTCTCTGCCTTCTTCTGCGTCACGGTCACCAGCTGGATCAAGTCGGACCTGAACACACCGCCGTGGTTAGAGAACAGCTGGAGAGCGTGAGCTTCGTCATCGCCGTGGAAACAGGTCTTGCGTACTTCTCCAGAGACTTGAGGGTGTAGTTGTAGTTGTTGTGCAGGAAGATGGCGCTCAGCGCCGGGTCCTCGTACACTTTGGACTTGCTGAGCAGGTTGAGCTGCAGGTTGCCCAACACTTTGCCTGTAAGGCACAAAGATGGCCGTCAGCCTCCGGCGGAGCGCCCTGCGGAGGGTAAGCCCCGCCCACACTCACAGATGTAGGTGCTGAGGAGACGCTTGTTGAACTCGGAGGTGTAGCTGCTCGCCGACGAGCTCGTCTCTGGGGGGGGGGGGGGGGACACAGGCCGTCACAGAGGAGCCGCACACACACACACACACACACACACACACACATACACACGCATGGAAACACACTCACACAGCAGGGTGCTTACCTCGGGGGTCTAAAGGGATATTGTAAGTGTCCCCCAGGACTTAAAAGGGCCCAGGCAAGGCAGAAGAGAGCGAGAGATAGAGAGAGAGAGAACAAGTGCAACAGAAACACACACAATAAAAGGTTAGAAGAGATTTGTTAGTGCAGAGGAAGCAACCAGTCAGACAGCGAGGAGACGAGAGGGAAGGAGACGAGGGGAAAGGAGAGGAGAGCGAAGGAGAGGAGAGGGAAGGAGACGAGGGAAAAGGAGAGGAGAGCAAAGGAGACTAGAACGAAAGAGACCAGAGGGAAGGAGACGAGGGGGAAGGAGACCAGATGGAAGGAGACGAGGGGGAAGGAGACCAGAGGGAAGCATGAATCTGAAATATCGGAACAGAGTCCTGAAGGATTTGAACCAAGAAGGAGAATCAGACCTGTGACGGTTACCCATCAATGATCAGTTATCAGTTATCTATCAGTTATGTGTGTCTGGAGAGACAAAGTATGTGTACAGTGACTTGTTCTTGCTTTAACCACTTATTAAAAATTTCTGCTGCACGCTGGCCCTTTAAATGAAAACAACAACATCCAAACACAGAAAACACAAACAAACAAACTGCTGGCATTGAAACTAAAGGATGCAGCCGGGCGAGGAGGAGGAGGAGGAGGAGGAGAAGGAGGAGGAGGAGGAGTACCTTGTGAGGCCAGCATGGCTCCGGCCGTCTCGTGGAAGTCCAGCAGCTGCTGCAGGAACAGGATGGCCTGCAGGGGGCGACAGAGAGGTGAGCGGCGAGCGGCGAGCGGAGCGATCACGTGGCCGGGCGGAGCGACACGGGGGCGTTTACGTTGCTGGTCAGCTCGTGGACCGTTCCATCCTTCGGCATGTTGTACTCCTTATCGGGATCGTTCTGTGGTGGAACAGAGAGAGAGCGGTCAGCTCACGTCGCCTGAGAGACGGCGCTCGGGTTTTATAAGGTGAGCTGCTCCTGAGAGGCGACGCTCGGGGTTTAACTGGTAATCTCCTCTCGCCTTGATGCTGTCGGCGAACTCCTCCAGGGCTTTGGCCCCGATGGTCTCCATGGAGGTGATGAGCGTCGGCAGCTTGTTCTTGGTGCTCGCTGCTGTTCCCTACACACACACACACACACACACACACAGTCATTTCTTTTAACGTTCATTCAACGTTCCCCTGGAGGACTTTGGGGGCGGAGCTTAAGACGACCTGCAGCGTGGAGTCGAACTCGGCCTTGTTCATCTTCAGGTGACGGAGGATGGGGAAGATGGTGAGCACGGCCGAGTAGTCGTGACGCATGATGGCTCGCCGAGCGGCCGACACGATGTTGTCCCCCTCCAGCATCAGGTTGTCCAGCGCCTCCTGTGGACAGACGGGGGAGGGGCAGCAGGCGGTTGTATAGAAGTCTATGTTTTATGTGTTAAAGCTGCATTCTCCCTCCTGACCACCAGGGGGTGACTCCTCTGGTTGTATATAAGTCTATGCTTCATGTGTTAAAGCTGCATCTCCCAGCCTGACCACCAGGGGGTGACTCCTCTGGCTGTATAGAAGTCTATGCTTCATGTGTTAAAGCTGCATTCTCTCTCCTGACCACCAAGGGCGACTCCTCTGGTTGTATAGAAGCCTATGCTTCATGTGTTGAAGCTGCATTCTCCCTCCTGACTACCAGGGGGCGGCTCCTCTGGTTGTATAGAAGTATATGCTTCATGTGTTGAAGCTGCATTCTCCCTCCTGACTACCAGGGGGCGACTCCTCTGGTTGTATAGAAGCCTATGCTTCATGTGTTAAAGCTGCATTCTCCCTCCTGACCACTAGGGGGCGCCTCCTCTGGTTGTATAGAAGTATATGTTTCATGTGTTGAAGCTGCATTCTCCTTCCTGACCACCAGGTGATACATGTAAATGACTGTTCTCCCTCAATGCTACTCTTCTGGCGCCCCAGAGGACGTAGCCGCTGCTCGTTGACCTCTGACCTGGATCAGGGAGTCGAAGGTCTTCTTCTGGTGGTGCTCGGGGATGACCTCGGCCAGCAGGGCGTACTCGCTCTGCGCCAGCTTCACGAAGGCGCTGATGCAGTGGATGTACGAGTCGATCTCGATGTCCAGGACGTCGTCTTTGCCTGAGAGCAAAACACGAGCAGAGAGGACGCCGTCAGCCGGCGAGGGGGGGGGGGGGGGGGGGGGGGGGGCGTGTTCAGAGGACTACATGTGATGGGATGCTTTGTGGGTAATGTTCCTTCTCTCGGCCGCTGTGTTCCCCGCCACTCACCTGAGGCGGCCCCGTGCTTCTCGGTCAGAGCGTCAGACAGGTGTTTGCACCGGAGGCCGAGATCTGGTGGTGGGTGGGGGGAGGGGGGCACAGACCTAGTCAGACCACCGGGTCGTGACTAGGCCCGGTGAGGGGGGGGGGGGGGCAAACCTGAACCTGGAACATCTGCACCGACCACCACCAGGAACCCAGCAGGGGGGGAGAAGCAGGGGACACCCACTGCAGTCAAGCCGGGGGAGGTGTGTGTGCGTGTGTGTGTGTGCGTGTGTGTGTGTGTGTGTGTCCCATCTAAGTGCGTTTCATGAGGGCTTTAAGATAATAAAACAACGTCACAACAGCTTTTGATTCATCTCTCTAGCTTCACAAGAGGTCAAATGACCTTCAGCTCCTATCATCCTATCTATTTTTAAATGTTTCATTTAATCGTCATCTACAGACTGTGGAGGAAAGCTTCAACAGATCTAAACTATCCCTTTAAATATCACAAACACACACAGACGGTCATCCTAGTATTAAAGGTTTAAATATAATGTTATGTTTTTTTATGCTGGAAGTTGAATTTCCTCTTAAAAAGGGTTAATAAATGTAAAAATGTTTTACAGATTCTGGGGACTTTTCTGCCAGGATTAAGATATTCATCTGCTCAGTCTTTCTGGGTTCATTTGGATGTTCATGAGCTCAGAAGCTGTTGCGACGGTGGCGAGGAGACGAGGAGGCGAGGAGAGAGGACACCAGGAGGAGAGGGGTGCGTTACCTTCCGAAGGCGTGAGGTTAGAGCCCCCCTTTTTCCCATCCAGCCCATGCTGTGAGTACTGTTTCAGAAGGTTCTGGGCCTTGCGAATGGTCCCTGGGCCATGACCACAGAGGAGGAGGTCCAGACAGCCAAGAAACAGAGGGAGGAGGAAGAGAAGAGGAAGAGGAAGAAGGAGGAAGAGCTAGGAAGTGAAAAACATGGAACAGACACCACCACCACCACCACCGAGCCGGGCAGCAGAGGTTTGTATGTATGGGGGAGGGGGAGGAGCCTATCACCAGGATGAGCAACTACAGCGCTGGCGCTCAGACGCACAGTGACCCGGGGGGGGGGGGGGGGGGTCGTGAGAGCAGAGGGAACAGGTTAGGTCTGTTAACAACACAACACGGCCGTCACAACAATAACAATGCACAATGACCAGCATTAATATTCAGTTACACGGGAGGAACGGCAACACCTGCAGCAGAGGTTCCCAACCGGCCCGCCCCCTAGTTGTATTCATGAAAGACCCGCCCCCTAGTTGTATTCATTAAAGCCCCGCCCCCTAGTTGTATTCATGAAAGACCCGCCCCCTAGTTGTATTCATTAAAGCCCCGCCCCCAAGTTGTATTTATGAAAAGCCCCGCTCCTTAGTTGTATTCATTAAAGCCCCGCCCCATAGTTGTATTTATGAAAGACCCGCCCCCTAGTTGTATTCATTAAAGCCCCGCCTCTGAGTTGTATTCATTAAAGCCCCGCCACCCCTAGTTGTTTTCAGTAAAGCCCCGCACCCTAGTTGTATTCATTAAAGCCCCGCACCCTAGTTGTATTCATGAAAGCCACGCCCCCAAGTTGTATTCCCACCCCCTAGTTGTATTCATTAGAAAGCCCCGCCCCCTAGCTGTATTAATTAAAGCCCGCCCCCTAGCTGTATTCATTAAAGCCCCGCACCCTAGTTGTATTCATTAAAGCCCCGCACCCTAGTTGTATTCATTAAAGCCCCGCCCCTAGTTGTATTCATTAAAGCCCCGCCTCTGAGTTCTACTTATGAAAAGCCCCGCCGCCGCGTTGTATTCATTAAAGCCCCGTCCCCAAGTTGTATTTATGAAAAGCCCCGCCCCCTAGTTGTATTTATGAAAAGCCCCGCCCCCTAGTTGTATTCATGAAAGCCCCGCCCCCCCCTAGTTGTTTTCAGTAACGCCACGCCC
This sequence comes from Liparis tanakae, assembly GCA_036178185.1. Classification (NCBI taxonomy): domain Eukaryota; kingdom Metazoa; phylum Chordata; class Actinopteri; order Perciformes; family Liparidae; genus Liparis; species Liparis tanakae. The sequence continues at coordinate 1,388,823 of CM070105.1, read as the reverse complement.
CCTAGTTGCATTTATGAAAGCCACGCCCCCAAGTTGTATTAATTAAAGCTCCGCCCCCTATTTGTATTTATCTCACAGAATGTACATTTCTGATGTTTATTAGTATTATTATATTGAGAGTGTAGACCTCCTGACCCGGTGGGGAACCCCTGGTCTGCAGCACATTCATGTCCTGGATTAAAACACGAGGTCTGAGCGGTTAGTGAGTTAAGGAGCAAGACTTTCAGAGAGAAGACGAGAGCATAGACTTCTATACAACCAGAGGAGTCGCCCCTGGTGGTCAGGAGAGATACTGCAGCTTTAACACGTGAAGCATAGACTTCTATACAACCAGACTTAACCCCTACTTATTGTTACACCTCCAACGCTCAGGGTTGACGTCGCTCCTATAAAACCCCCACAATGCACTTTTCTTGTGGACGCCAAACGCTCTGACGGCACGGCGCCCGTCTGCCCCACGGTGCCTGAACGCAACACACGCTTGAAGCTTTTCCATTTACCTGGGATGTAGACTGTCGTCACGACAACGGCATTATAAGAGGAGGAAAAGGGGGAGGGATTAGTCGGAGGGGGGGGGGGGGAGGGGGGGGCGATGGTGGCTGGAGGTCAGATCTACGCGGTGGCTGACCTGGTCTCTTGGGCGCCTTCTTGGTGGGCGTGTCCTTGCGCTTGGTCTGGACGGCGGGCGAGTAGAGGATCCCCGACGAGGCGCTGTTCTTACGGAAGTGATCCTTCAGGCCTTTGATGGAGCGGTCCAGCTGGTTGGACCGGATCTGGAAGTAGACGTTCATGAAATCTGCAGAGGAGGAGATGAAGAATAAGTAGGAGGAGGAGAAGACGGAGGAGAAGAAGTAGAAGACGGAGGCGAGGGAGGAGGAGAAGAAGAACAATAAGAAGGATAAGAAGAAGACGAAGGAGGAGGAGAAGAAGTAGAAGGATAAAAAGAAGAAGAAGAAGAAGAAGAAGAAGAAGTGGAAGAAGAAAAAGAGGGATGAAAAGAAGAAGGATAAGAAGTAGAAGAAGAAGACAAAGAAGAAGAACTCGAAGAAGAAGAACAAGAAGGATAAGAAGTAGAAGACAAAGAAGACAAAGAACAAGAACAAGAAGAGTGCGTGCAGTGCCCCTCCGCTCCTCTAGGGGCGCCGTGCCGGCAGCCTCACCCTGGTTGCGTCCGTACTCCACCAGCCAGCCGGCGATGCAGATGGCGTCCTGCAGCACGGCCTCGGGGAGGTGCTCCAGCACCACGTCCTCCTGCAGCTCCAGATCCTCGTCCAGGCTGATGGCGTCCAGGATGAGGATCGGGGGAACCGGCTTGCTGTAGCGCGTCAGCAGGCTGCGGAACTCCGCCTCCAGCAGCTCCTTGCCCTTCTCGAAGCGCGCCTTCTGCAGAGGTCACGGAGGTCACGGAGGTCACAAAGGTCACGGGGGTCACGGAGGTCACAGGGACTCTCGAGACGAAGAACTCAGAGTCATGTTTCTTGTCTTTGCATCCACTACATCTTTAGAACTATTTGTTTACCTCATTAAAATAACCAAATACCCCGCAGACCTAGCAGCCAGTTAGCTTAGCATAAAGACTGGAAGCAGAGGGAAACTGCTAGCCTAGCGACACCTCAACGCATCATTCACACAGAGGAACAATGGTTCTTTAAAGGCTTTGTGGTTCTACGAAGAACCACCACCTACTGAAGAACCATGTTTTCATTTGAGGCACCTTTAAAGGTTCTTTGAAGAACTCTTTAAGGACATGATTCTTTAAGGAACCCTGGTATTAAAGGTTCTTTGAGGAACTATTTAAAGACATGGTTCTTTAGAGAACCCTGTTCTTAAAAGGTTCTTTGAAGAACCCTTCAGGGACATGGTTCTTTAGAGAACCCTGGTCTTAAAGGTTATTTGAGGAACTCTTGAAGGACATGGTTCTTTAGAGAACCCTGATCTTAAAGGTTCTTTGAGGAACTATTTAAAGACATGGTTCTTTAGAGAACCCTGTTCTTAAAAGGTTCTTTGAAGAACCCTTCAGGGACATGGTTCTTTAGAGAACCCTGGTCTTAAAAGTTCTTAGAAGAACCCTTCAGGGACATGGTTCTTTAGAGAACCCTGGTCTTAAAGGTTCTTTGAGGAACCAGAAATGGTTCTCCTCTGTCATCACTTTGAAGAACCATTTGGGGTTCCAGATGTTCCTCCATGTCCCCGTGTGCATCGTCTCACTCTCAACAACGAGTGTCGCTGGCCCTTTAAGAGCCCCCAGACGGGGGAACCCTCGTACCACGGTGTTGAGCTCGGGGCTGTCCGGGTTGTTGTCCTGGAAGTACTCCACGGCCTTCTGGATCTTGGCGATGCAGGCCAGGTACTCGTCCAGTCTGCCCGTGGGCCTGCAACAGGAAACAGGAAGTGACCACGCGGCCGGAGGGCGAGGGCGTCGGCTCAGCGGCTCGGCTCCTCCCCTCCGGCCTCACCCCTCCCGGATGATCCGGTCCGTGTCCTTGGCCACGTGGTAGTAGCTGATGACGTGGTCCATGCAGGACAGCGTCTTGTCCACGTTCTCCTGCAGGCGCTGCAGGTTCTCCGTCTGCTTGTGCACCGGGATGATGGAGTTCTCCAGCTGCATCAGGCGGCTCTCGAACGACGACAGGATGGAGACCTGGGGAGAGGGGGAGTGTGTGTGAGTGAGAGAGGGGGAGAGTGTGTGTGAGTGAGAGAGGGGGAGAGTGTGTGTGAGTGAGAGAGGGGGAGTGTGTGTGAGTGAGAGAGGGGGAGAGTGTGTGTGAGTGAGAGAGGGGGAGTGTGTGTGAGTGAGAGAGGGGGAGAGTGTGTGTGAGTGAGAGAGGGGAGAGTGTGTGTGAGAGAGGGGGAGTGTGTGTGAGTGAGAGAGTGTGTGTGAGTGAGAGAGAGGGGGTGTGTGTAAGTGAGAGAGGGGGAGAGTGTGTGAGGGAGAGAGGGTGAGAGAGTGTGAGAGGGGGAGAGTGTGAGAGGGAAGGCAAGTGTGTGTGAGTGAGAGAGGGGGAGTGTGTGTGAGTGAGTGAGTGTATGTGTGAGTGAGAGAGTGTATGTGTGTGTGAGTGAGAGAGTGTGTGCGTGAGTGAGTGAGTGTACGTGTGTGAGTGTGTATGTGTGTGTGTGTGAGTGAGTGTATGTGTGTGTGAGTGAGAGAGTGTATGTGTGTGAGTGAGAGAGTGTGAAAGAGTGTGAGTGAGTGAGTGTATATGTGTGTGTGTGAGTGAGTATGTGTGTGAGTGAGAGTGTGTACGTGTGTTAGTGAGTGTGTATGTATGTTAGTGAGTGAGTGTGTATGTATGTATGTATGTTAGTGAGTGTGTTTGTGAGTTATTATGTGTGTGTTTGTGAGTGTTTGTGAGTGTGCGTTTGTGAGTTATTATGTCTGATTGTGAGTGAGTGTTTGTGTTTGTAAGTGAGTGAGTGAGTGTTGTGAGCTGTGACGTCATACCATCCCCTTGGTCTGCTGGTCGCTCTTCTCCAGGTTCTCCCGGATGAACGACAGCGTCTCCTGCTCCTGTGACGTCACACGGTAAAGAGGCAGTTAACGTTAAAATGCGTCAGGAGCAACACCATTAAAGCGACGGTCGGTTCGGGCTGAGCGCGTCGCGCGTAGCCTCGCTCGGGACGCTTCCTTCCGCTCCGGACCGACCTGCTTCAGCTTCTCCTCGATCTCCCGCTTCCTGGAGGACGCGTCCTCGGTGTGAACCATCCTGGAGGGTCCGGAGGGGCGGCCACCGGGGAGGCCGGGGACACGGCTCGGTGGACGGCTTCAAAGCGCCCAACGCCGAAGAACCAAAGCTGCTGTTGTGAATAACGAGCGTCAATAAAACGACGTCAAGCTGGTGCAGTGTCTAACGGCTACGAGACGGGCTTCCGGTTAGGACTTCAAAATAAAATCACACTGCCGGTGAATTGTGCCACACATTAAACTGAATACACGTCTAGATAACTACCCATGAATTGGTTTCTTCCTCCAGTAGGTTTCTTCATCAACCTATGATATACTATCAAGTTATATTTAAAAATATTTACTACATTAATCGAGGTAACTGCTCATTTTTTAGCACCAAAAGGCTCATAGTTCCTCCATGTTTTACTACAATAGATTAGACTATTAGCCATGTCCTGACCAGAAGACGTGTGCTTTGTTATATTACCTTCATCTCCAAACATACCTCTCAATACAACATATAACTAGTAATTGTGTTCTTATACACAACACGAATTGGTCTTTTATTTTGAAGGTAACATACGCATTCCGGTCTATGTGAACTTCTGTTCTCTTCCGGTCTTGTGATCCTGGGAGGGGTTTGGAACAACATTGAAGTCACGTTTGAATAAAATAATCTTTTTTTTTTAAAACAGTTATTCATAAATGAATCTCTTTAATTATTGTGAAATGCTGTAACATATTTATCTACCAACCAAACAACCCGTTACATGTAATTACATAAACAAACCGCTGGGTGTCGCTGCAGTCAAGTGAATGCTGATGAAAGTTCATGTTTAAATTCAGGTCAATTTGATTACATTATTGTTCACCTAGTTTATTTCTACAAGTACATTGTTTATGAAGAGGCACTTGTCAGACCCATCCCGCGGTCTCGTATATTTATTTATCATTTAAATGTCATTTTTGTCTATTTGCTCAATCTGAACAATCACATAATTGTCTCACACGGATCTGGTTTAATTGACAGATTTTTTATTTATTTTACCAGTTAATCTAGAAAAAAGCTGTAAAAAAAAAATCTTCATTTTCCAAAAAAAGACCTACAACAAAACCATAGTTATGTTTTTCTTAAGTTATTTTATTAAATTTGTATTAAATTACACTCCACAAGTCAGGACTTTGAGTATCTCCCGACTTCCCCTCAAACCAAAGCTGAAGGAAAAGAATCAGCTTCAGTTTCTTCTTGTTTCGAACTATTGAAATAAATAAAACAACCACACGGTTCAGAAAAACACGTTACAAATGTATTTGCGCCATAAGAAGAAGTTCCACGTAGATTCTTTACATATATACAAGCTCCTGGAATACTTTACACAACCACAACCGGAATACAAACTAAATGTGTTTGTGCAATACCTCTAAAGAAACATCTTTTCTTCCATTCTTCTTCTTGTAGTTTATAAAGATTAAAGTTAAGAGGCAAAATAAACTAAACTACAGTCGCTTTGCCTTTTGAAGCCGCTCCGTCCTTTTTTCCCTCTGGTGGGTTGGCGAGGGGTCGGATTACTGGACGTCTCCGTGGAAACGGGGACGTCTCCGCTGGGACCGAGTCACACATGAAGAAGAGGAGGAAATAAACCCAAAAGCCTCCACATTCACCCGCTAAAAGAAGATATATATATTATATTAGCATTAAGAATAATGCAAACGTGTTTGAACCCCTCTATGATTCCTCTTCTTTCGACAGCGTCTGTGAAGGAGAAAAATAAAACAAAACACACACGTGTGAAGATTTGTGCAACAACCAATAAAGAGACTTTTTCACCCAAAAGTGGGCGGAGTCTCACCTGTTTGAGGAACTGCCGCCCAAAGTAGTTGGTGGCCATGTTCTTCAAGCTGGTCTTGCCTCCCACTTTGCAGCGCACGTACCCGTAGAGGTTGGCGCCCTGCAGCACGACCCCCATGGCCACCACGGGCTGGCAGCACACAGGCAGCAGGGCATTAGGGTCACATGACGTGCACCAACACACGATACACAACGAGATGTTTGTGATGCAAACACACGCTGTGAGAACTGCCAACGGTCCTGTTGCCCTGGGCAGAACCGCCCCAAGAAATATGCTGTTGCCCCTGATGCTGCTGGAGGGGCAACAAACGCCCCACAATGATGATAATAATGATGATAAATAATAGAGCTCTGTTTGTGTTCTTTGTTGTGGGTCCCATCTGCTCTTCCTGAACTAGGTACACACACAAAAATGTAAAATATTTTTTTATTATAAAAAAATATTATATATATATATATATATAAAATAAAAAAAGTAAAAAAATAAAGTTATAATTGTTAATAGTTGATTAACACATTTAATAATAAATAACTACAAAGAAATAATAATTTAATATAATTGTCTGATTCCACTTTGAATCTGTAGACTATTACCTCATCATCTTATTACTGCCTAATAGTTTTATTATTGCCATTTTTATGACAATTGCTTATCTACTGTAACCCTAAATAAGTTGAACAAAGGTTAAATGTTATTTCAGTAGTCTAAAAAAAAAGTGTCCCTGATTTCCTTAAAAGATGTACACATCCTGCACTTTGCTTCCTTTTATGCTGCAAATATTCCCAGAAGATTGTAGTTCAGTGCTGAATCTCATACATACCAGTGTGTGTGTGTGTGTGTGTGTGTGTGTGTGTGTGTGTGTGTTGTGTGTGTGTGTGTGTCTCAGCCTAATGTCTCTTCTTCCTCTGAGCCGTTGAGCTCTCTCATCAATGTTGACTCCATCTCATGTACGACTATTCACTGGAACGCTGAATGTGTATTCATCCGCCGCCGAAAATAGTCCCCAACAAAAAGTCATTTTTTCCTCCCGTTAAGAGTTTGTTAAATTAAACGTTTTGAGAAACCGACTAACACAATGAGGTTTTTCTTCGGTCTCTGTGTGATTTCCGCCCCACAGTAAATCGTCATGGCAACGGCAGCACTCACCACCCATTTGATCTTGAAGGAGAAGAGGGTGCTGAAGGCGAAGAGCACCCAGAGCATGGGGCAGACGATCAGCCCGACCCAGAAGATACGAGACTCGGATTCAGACGCCGGAGGCTTCCCGACGCCCTGGAGACGGAGGACAGGCTGTTGTCAAGGTAACCACAAAGACACACACACAAAGACAAAGACACACACACACAGGTACACAAAGGTACACACACAGACACACACACACACAGACACACCAAGGTACACAGACAAACACACAAAGACACATACACAGACACAAAGAGACACACACAGAAGCAAAGACACACACAGACACACACACAGACACAGACACAAAGAGACACACACAGAAGCAAAGACACACACACACAAAGACACAGACACAAAGACACACACACACAAAGACACCTACACACAAAGACACAGACACAAAGACACACAGACACAAATACACAAAGACAGACACAAAGACACACACACAGACACAGACGCAACGACACAAAGACAGACAGACGCACAAAGACACACACACAGACGCACAAAGACACACACACACAGACACGAAGATACACACACAGACAAAGACACACACACAGTTGTTTACCTTCCTGGACTCAAACACCCAGTGGCTGCGCCCGTCGTCGTCCACCTGGTTCCACCACCTGAGACCCACCATCAGCCTCCCAGTGATGTTCTACACACACACACACACACACACACACACACACACACAGCTGACCTCAGACCAGTGGAGGGAGGGGGTGCACCTGCAGCAGAGTGTGTGCCACACACCTTGACGGTCCAGAAGTCACATGACAGCAGCAGGATGATGGCCACCATGCAGGCGATGAAGCTGCTGCTGAACAGGCCACACAGCAGGTAGACCAGCACGGCGCTGACCCGGAAGAACAGGTGGAAGAACGAGGCCAGAGGGTGCCTGGAGGAGAGGAAGAGGTCATCATGGGGCACTAGAGGAAGTACCACCCTATCAAAGTAAAGGCATGAACAGAGAAGTGCAACACGCTCCTCCTGAGACGGACACAACCACGTCTTATAACGTCAACACCTCTAGAGATCGATGATTCACTTTGTGCTGTCATCCACCACCAGGATGACAACGACACCACGAGGGTTTACACTGGAGAGGAGGAGGAGGAGGAGGAGGAGGAGGAGGAGGGGAGGAGGAGGAGGAGGAGGAGAGTCTGTCCACTCACTTCAGCTTCTTCTTGGATGTCCTCCCGGTGTCTTCCTCCGCGTCAAACAGAGACACGTCTTCATCGTTGTTGTCCTGAGGGACCAATGAGGAAGCAGAGAATCCCTCAGAGACGTACAACTACACTACACAACTACACAACATAACTACATAAAGAGACAACGCAACTACACAACACAACCACACGATTACATAAAGAGACAACACAACTACACAGAGGCAACACAACTACACAAAGAGACAACACAACTACACAGAGGCAACACAACTACACAAATAGACAACATAACTACACAGAGGCAACATAACTACACAAAGAGACAACACAACTACACAAGGAGACAACACAACAACGCAAAGAGATAACACAACTACACAGTGACAAGTGACAACACAACTACACTACACAACTCAACTACACACAGAGACAACACAACTACACGAGGCAACAGAACTACACAACTAAATGACATCACAACAACGAAAAAAGATAACACAATTACACAAAGAGACAAAACAACTAAAAAACTAAACAACTAAATGACATCACAACAACGCAAAGAGACAACCACCAAGAGACAACAGAACTACAGACAACACAACTACACAACTAAATGACAACACAACAACGCAAAGAGACTACACGACAGGAATAGACAACACAACTACACAAGGAGACAACACAACTACACCGTGACAACACAACTACACAACTCGAATAGACAACACAACTACACAGCGCCAACACAACTCCACAAGGAGACACACTCTCATAGACAACTCTTTATGGCCAGTCGGTCATCTTGTTAGGAGATTACATCCAGAATCAGAGTCCTAATTAAGACAGTTTACTTCTATCAATCTGTTTGTCATCATTAAAACAATAATGTGATCATTACGTCATAATACGTGCCGTGAGGCTACGCGCGTCACGCTGCTGCTAAAGACACAACTTTAGTCCAGCAGCTTGTTAGCTTCACTAACACAAGAATAAAACAGAAACAACATGGCGACGTTACGTTTCTCCGCGGGAGCGCTTCCGTTGACGTGAAGTGAAAGTTCATCTGACCGTGTCATTGTTGTTAGTGATATTATATTATCATAACGTAGCTAGCCAACTAGAGCTAGCTTTAGCTCACAACTTAGCAGCTTCAGCCGTTCAGCTCGGCGGGTAAAGTATTATTCACGAGCTCATTTGTTGTGTTTGGTGTTTCTAGAGGAAGCCGTGCCGGCTGTGCGCCATGTTCTACCGTTGAGGGTCAAGATGAACGTTAAGCGGGTCACTTACTGCCGTTAGCATGTTGAGGTCTGAGCAGGCTCTGTCCGGCGCAGCTGGGAACACGTCACCGGGCACGCGGGCCACGTGACCACGACGTGCTGACGTAGAGTCTTACGTCGTGACGTATGATCTTACGTCGAGGCGGAGTTAGACAGTTTGATTGGTCTATTATTGTTACGCAATACCTCTCAGAACTAAGGTGTATCACCTCGTTACCTCATAATTTATAATAAAATAACAAAAGTACATATTCAGAAAAATATATATATATTTTTTTTATTATATATATATATAAAATATAAATATAATTAATATTATTATAAAATATATAATTATTATAATATTTTTTTAATTTTCTATAAAATAAATATAAAAATAATATAATAATTAAAATATAAAAAATACAAACAAAATTTGATATAATTTTCTGAATATTTCCTTTTTTTGTGGGATAAAAAAAAGTAAAAAAAATAGTAAACAATCTTAGTTTGCTCCGTTAGACAACTAACTATTATGAACTATTTGTGCCTCTTTCTTACAGGCCGTTGCAATGTATTATTCCTTGAAACTATATAAATGAACTCCGTAATGTGATGCTGGCTTGTCCAGGGCCGTGGTACACCGACTACAACACCTCACAGATTTAGGCTTTGCACAAGTAGACTTTATTTCACCATTTCAGGACATGACTATTGTTAATATTAAATCTGATTTATTGAAGGGACCGTAATGTCTAGGTTCCGGCAGAATATCAGAAGTGAAGGCACTTTGCCTGTGAGGACAGAGAGATATTGAGTCTGCAGCTCAAGGCTAGCTACACGCCTAACAGTATTCAACATTCACACACTTGTTATCGGTATTTACATATGCCAAGAGGGGCACGGACGACAGACAGCCCCCACCCGGGGGTTGGAGTAAATTCCCATGAGAAACTAGGATGTACCTATGACGAGATCTGTGTTTTGGGGACTGAACCTTGTTTTGGGGATTCAGTGTGTTTTTGGTGCTCGACTTGCATGTTGAGGAGAGCTGACGCGTGATTGCAATCGCGCGTGAGTATTTGTACTTTGCTTTTGATCAGTGAATAAACGTCTCCCTAAAGGAGAGAACATTAGCAGACTGTGAGTCTTATTATCTTAGAAGCTCTTCCAGGCTGTTCAATTCTGAAATACGTAACACTATGAACTTCTGATGCATGCAACACCCCAAATGACCCCACAGTGTATCCACACAGATGTGTGTGTGGTGGATTTCTCGTTCATCCACAAGACAATTTACAAAGAAATCCACTATAACAGAAGTAAAACATTAACTAATGTAATGCTTTGGGAAAGCCTGGAACAAACAAACAAGACAAAAAACAAAACGTTGTTTTTTTGCAAAGATTCACATTTTTTTATTTGCACACAGAAAATACCGAAAACCCATGAATTCACAGAGGGATGAAAAGTAACAGAAGTCCCAAAAGGTCCACAGACGTATAAATATGACTTGAGCCCAAATATAGCCAAGGTAACATCACATTAGTTTTACAAATACATTAAACAGCTTTAATATGGGAAGTCTGCCCGTATTCTCCATAGACAGACGCATATCGTTGACTTGATGCCGAGAAATCTGACTTCTAATCATTGCCGTGCCGCCATTTTGGAAACGATGGCTCCGTTGGTAGGCGAGGTGGGGGGGGAGGGGCTCTTGAGCCGCAGCGGCTCCCCCGGCGCCACCAAGGCCACGACGTTCTCCTTCTTGGACAGCCAGAAGGCCGGGTAGATCGGCTCCAGGAAGTCCGCCTTGTACTGGTGGATGAGCGTCATGGCGCCGTCCACGCCGTAGAACGCCAGCAGTCCCCGGGCGTAGTCCACGTAGACCCCGATGCGCGTGAACTTCTCCACGGTGAGCGGCGTCTCCACGTCGCTGTGCCAGGCGGAGAAGGTGCGCCCGTTCCACTGGACGCACCACGAGAAGTTGTTCCCCGTGATGCAGCCGTTGCTCTCGGCGCCCTTGCGGTCGATGCTCTTGTAGGTGAGGCCGACGTGCGTTCCCTCGCCGCCGATGTCCGCCTCGAAGTAGTGGCGCCCCAGGTAGAAGCTCTCCGTCGCCAGGACTTGGCGCCAGTTCTCGAAGCGCTCGGGCGCGTCGGGGTAGGGGTGCTGCCACGGCGTGGTGTTGGTCACCTTCCGGCCCTCCTCCGTCAGCCTCAGGAACTTGTGGGCGGTGTCGCCGTCGAAACTCACGTGGGCGACATCTGCGAGAGAGGATGGGGAAAGTCGTTCGTGCGGTCGCGTTGAACGCGATACGACCTCTGAGGTCACAAAGGTCGTATCGCCCAAATGTGTCACAACGTAGACTCAACTAAAAATACATTTAAGAAAAGAGGGAATACATTGATGTGCATAGACACTTACATGTACTACTGTTAAAGTTTGGGGTCACGTAGAAATATCCTTATTTTTCTTTAAATGAAGATAACATTAATTAAATAATAAATCCTCTCTCTACATAGTTAATGTGTCGATGACTATTCTCTGGTGTTTAATGAAGTCTCTAAAGAGGTGTGTAGAGGTCCATCTCCATGTTCTAGTGGTACATTGTGTTATCGCCTTAGAAGACTAACAGAGGGGTAGAAAACCCTTTGAACCCTTTTTATGTGAGCGCAGCTGAAAACAGTCATGCTGCTGAGAGAAGCTCTAAAACCGGCCTTCCTTTGAGCCACAAGAAGAACTACATTAATATTTACATTAAACATAATTATTTATTACCTTGTTTACGTCTTGACTAGATTTTATATTCATTTGCAATTAATTTAATGAATAAAAGTGTGAGTTTTCTTGGAAAACAACAAATTGTCTGGGTGACCCCAAACTTTTTAATGGTAGTGGCAAATCTAAATATATGTTTAAATCTAAACATATTAAAACATTAACACAGCACTCACACTTGAGGAAGTCTGCGTGTGTCTCGGGCTCCGGCAGCGTCATGCTGTGCTTGGCGGCAACGATCTCGTGAACCGTCGTCTTTATGCCCATTTTGTCTGAAGAGCAGAGAGAGGGTCAGAGTGGGCGTCGGCCTGGAGGCTCACGGGAGATTCTGCATTCTGCACGACGCCGATAGATGTGACACACGGGCGGGACATTCTGCACTCAGGTGGGCAGGTCAGTCGAGTCGGGCTGCAACCGGGGGGGGGGGGGGCGTGAATCACCACGGAGGCCCGCTGGCTATTACTTTTTAGCTTCTAGAAATGCATTTAACTAGATAACTTAACCCGACTAATTAGATTCTAGTAAACATAACAAGATAGTTTAACTCAACTAACTAGCTTCTAGATAACTTAACAACATTAGCTTCTAGCTAGTTATTTAACTAGATCACTTGACAAAACTAATTAGGTTTTAGCAATCGAGTTATCTAGATCACTTAACTCAACTAATTAGCTTCTAAATAGAAAAACTGATTAACTTCTAGCTAGTTATTTAACTTGATAACTTATCCAAATAATTAGCTCCTAGCAAGCGAGTTAACTAGATAGCTTAAAAAACTAATTAGCTTCTAGCTAGTTATTAAACTAGAAAACTCAACCCAACTAACTAGCTTCTAGCTAGTTATTTAACGAGAACATTTAACCCAACTAATTAGCTTCTAGCTAGTTATTTAACTAGATCACTTGACAAACTAATTAGCTTCTAAATAGCTTTACAAAACTGATTACCTTCTAGCTAGTTATTTAACTAGATAACGTAATCCAACTAACTAGCAGGTGAGTTAACTAGCTAACGTAATAAACTAATCCAGTTCCCCGTGTCATCCGATCAGAGCAGGGCGCTCCCTGCCGCTCCTCACCGCTGGAGCACGTCTCTTTGACCTTGTCGATGTAGGAGGTCACCAGCATGGCGCACAGCTGCTGTGTGGAGGCCACGATCACCCGGCTGAAGGAGGTGAGGCGGTCCGCCAGGCCGATGGACACGCCGGGCAGAGAGATGTCCGGGGCCTCCTTCCTCCACTCAGAGTACTCCTGGAGGAGGGACACACACACACATATATTTAGATATATATATATATATATATATATATATATATATATATATATATATATATATATATATATATATATATATATATATATATATATATATATATATATATATATATATATATTTGGGTTCACCAAGACAACCTTGTGTTTTCCATGAAAACTCACGCTTTTATTTATCAAATTAATTGCAAAATCAATAGAAAATTATTAGTCTTCTAATGAAAATAATAATACATAACATTTCTATTACGCTTTTCATAGAACTCAAAGACACTTCTAAGGCGATAATACAATGTTAGAACATGGAGATGGGCCTCTACACACCTCTGGAGAGACTTCATAACACCAGAGAACAGCCATTCTGTCAGGTTCTGTGTGTTTCCTGTTTTATGTTGAAGTCTCTGTCTCGTTTCCTGTTTCCCTGCTCTTCCCTCCCTGTGCTTGTCGGTTTCTTCCCTGATTGTTTCCACCTGCGTATATATATATATATATATATATATATATATATATATATATATATATATATATATATACACATATGTATCTACTGTATATAGCTCTCTCTATATCTCTATCTCTTGATATAATTCCTCAGGTGGTATATGTTGTGGCCCTTCTCATCAGGATACATCTCAACATGAGCGAGATCCCGGGGCCTCTGGCCTCTGGCCTCTGGGTCTCGTTGTCTCGGGGGCTCTGGGTCTCGGGGCCTCTGGGTCTCGGGGCCTCTGGGTCTCTGGGTCTCTAGGTCTCTGGGCCTCTGGGTCTCGGGGTCTCTGGGTCTCGGGGCCTCTGGGTCTCTGGGTCTCTAGGTCTCTGGGCCTCTGGGTCTCGGGGCCTATGGGTCTCTGGGCCTCGGGGCCTCGGGGCCTCTGGTCTCTGGGCCTCTAGGTCTCTGGGCCTCTAGGTCTCTGGCCTCTGGGTCTCGTTGTCTCGGGGGCTCTGGGTCTCGGGGCCTCTGGGTCTCTGGGCCTCTGGGTCTCTGGGCCTCTAGGTCTCGGGGTCTCTGGGTCTCGGGGCCTCTGGGTCTCTGGGTCTCTAGGTCTCTAGGTCTCTGGGCCTCTAGGTCTCGGGGCCTATGGGTCTCTGGGCCTCGGGGCCTCTGGTCTCTGGCCTCTGGGTCTCGGGGCCTATGGGTCTCTGGGCCTCGGGGCCTCGGGGCCTCGGGGCCTCTGGTCTCTGGCCTCTGGTCTCTGGTCTCGGGGCTCACCTGCAGGAAGTCCACGTCGTTCTCGTTCTTGCTGATCTTCTCCATCTGGCCCTGAGTCTTCTTCAGCTCGGAGCACCTCTGCTCCAGGTGCACCCGGATGCCCTCGGCCTGCCTCAGCGCCTGCTTCTCCTCCGCCTCCAGGATCTCCGTCACCTCGCGCTTCGCCCGCTCCAGCACCGCCTGCAGCTCCTCGAACTGGCTCTCGATCACCGCCCGCACCTCCGTCACCGAGTGCTGAGGCGGGGAAGAGTTCACGCAGACATTCTTCACATTCCAGGAGAGGAGGCGACGCGTGTGTGAAGCGGCCGGCAGGTAAACTGGGAGGCCCCCCGGTCGCCGTGGCAACCTTACATAACCACAGGAGCACAAGCCCACGCCTCAGGGGAACCCGCCCACGCCTCCACAGGTGGAACAGCTGCTGCCGCCCGCCGCCTCGTTAAAGGGACAGTGTCGAGAAAACGTAGGAGATCAAACGTCCTGGTCACGCGCTCACGGGGGTGAACCGGCCCCCGGCTCGAGGACTACACCTGCGAAGGTGCGACCGTAGGAATGGAATAGCGGGAGAACGAGACATTCCCACTCGGAGCGCCGTGGCCGGTCGTGTGTGAGGTCACGGAGGTCAGGAACCACTCAAAGTGGTGACGGCGTGCAGAGAACCGGAGTAAATACGAACCAGTTAACAACCACTTAGCTGGCTGGCTCATTCCAGAGCTGGATGGTATGCAGGCCAATCAGAGCAGGATGGGCTTTTATTTTGGAGGGTCTTAAAGAGACAGGCGTGAAAAAAACATAATTTTTTTTCCTTCAATGCAGGGTGAATCCAGATGTATTCGAACATGCGGCACAAGAACAATTACATCATTTCGTGAAAATGCGTCTTGCTAGAAACCATAAAACGCGAGCGCGGACCCCTGAAAACGGGCGCGACGCGTTTCCTTCAACGTGTCGTGAGCCGCTTCCTACGTTTACCTCGATGTCACGGAGATGTCTGTCAGGAACGACTAAAAGTGCTTTTAAGTACCATTTAACCAATACAAGCTGGCTAGCTGCCTCATTCCAGAGCTGGACGGTTCGCAGGACAATCAGAGCAGGATGGGCTTTTATTTTGGAGGGTCTTAAAGAGACAGGCGCCGAAAAAACGTTTTCCGAGGGCGAGTGTCGCAAGCCCCTTCCTACGTTTACCTCGATGTCACGGAGGCGTCTGTCAGAACGACACAAAGTGGTTGTAAGTACCGTTTAATTAATACTTAGCTGGCTGGTTCATTCCAGAGCTGGACGGTTAGGAAGCCAATCGGAGCAAGATGGACTTTTATTTTGGAGAGTCTTAAAGAGACAGGCGCCGAAAAATAGGAGTGTTTTCCGAGGGTGAGTGTCGTAAGCCGCTTCCTGAGTTTTCCTCGAACTTTGTCAAGAACGACTAAAAGCGGTGAAGTTAATAAGAACCTTAACTAATACTTAGCTGGCTAGCTGCTTCATTCCAGAGCTGGACGGTACGCAGGCCAATCAGAGCAGAATGGGCTTTTATTTTGGAGGGTCTTAAAGAGACAGTGCGCCGAACAAAACGGAGTGTTTTCCGACTAAGTGTATTGGGATGGACAGGGAAGATCAAAATGTGTTTGGTGACCGTTGAAAGGCGTTGCCGCGGTTACCTCGATGGACACCGTGTTGAGCTGCAGCTTGCTGATGGCGTTCTCGCCGGCCTTCATCGTCTTCACCATCTCGCCGTGCTTCTCCTTCAGCTCCTTCTGCGCACACCAGGACAGAGAGAACGAGACGTCAGCTCGGCAACCACCGGCCGGCCGTCACGCTGCAAGTATGCAGCGTGAATGAAGCTGGATGTAAACACAGGAGGGCGGTTTCTACAGGAAAAACTGGGTTCCACCACAGTTTCCTCTCCCTCTCTTTCTCTCTCTCTGCGGAGGGGGAGATAACAAGATACTGGTCACACTTCCTGTTCCACGTGTCTCTTAGAAGCGTGGCCTTGTTTAGCAGAGCTCTGAATTCCTCGGCAGGTTGGGGCGACTCCCGCTCCAGGAGGACTCATTCCGGTAACTTCTGGCCCCCGGGGGAGAATCTGTGTGTCTGAGACTCGTCTCCACCTTCATTTAAAGAGGAACGTCCTTTTGGGATTTCCTCTTTAACAGACCCAAACTTCCCGAGCTTTATTCATGATAGCTATGTTAATGAGACAAAAAGATCGGACCCTATGTTCATGAATACGCAGCTAAAGTTTCTGCAAACGTTTCATCCTCTCGTTAAAATGTCAAATATGAGATCAAGAGTCTTCTAGAAACTCTTACCTCATTGGTAGCCTCCTCAGTCCACATCAGTCCACATCGGTCCACATCGGTCAACTACGATTTTTGGCAGATTTCCCCGAAACTTAGGAGCTCATCTCAAAGTATCTGAAGCGTTGCTTTCACAGATCTGTGGATGACTTCTATCAAAGGAGGATTTCTAAGGAACAGGAAGTCCATTGTCCATTGTCTCCATGCGTCTCCAAACTGGAAACAAATCTCTTCGAAAGGGAAGTCACTGCGACTGCATTTCCACTTTGGTAGAATCTGTATTACATCATATTACCCCCCCCCCCCCCGACAGGTTACTCGCTATCGGCGAAAAATCATTTTAAATGTTTTAAATGTTTCATTGAGAACCCCCAAAGAAATCAGCATATATATATATATAAAAATATTTATATAAATATATATAAATATTATATATATATAGATATCTAATATAAATATTAGATATATATACATCTAATATATATAGATATCTATATAAATATAATATATATTTATATTATATTTATATATTATATATATCATAACCTCTGAGATGCCAGAACCAGAGCCCGCAGTGGTATGTCTCGCCCTCCCGCCTGATGCTCTCTCTAATGAAGGACCATCAGGCGGGGGGGATCTGACCAGAGGGTCAAGGGGCCGTCGCGAGGAGACGCGACTGACACCTGGACCCGGAGCCGAGTCCAGGGTCCCGTTTCAGAGAAATGATCTCGTTAATCAGGGCGAGCCGACGGCGGGGCGACCCCGTGACTGAAGGCCACACATGACGCTGTCATCTCCCCAGATTTAAGGATTACGTCCTCCCTGTGATGGGGACCAGCTGTTCGCTCCTCGGGGCCTCGGCGGCGGCCTGATCTCTAATTATCTTCACCGCACATTAAAAATGTAAAAGAAATCAATAACAAGGGAAAGTAACCGGATGGCGGCACCGCAGGAGACCTGTTGTGTAACGTGAGAACGCTGTTGAGCCGGGGAAAACAAAGATCAACACACAGTGTCTCTGTCAGAGGACACACACCATCCCTGAGGGGACACACACCATCACTCAGGGGACACACACCATCCCTGAGGGGACACACACCATCACTGAGGGGACACACACCATCCCTGAGGGGACACACACCATCACTCAGGGGACACACACCATCCCTGAGGGGACACACACCATCACTCAGGGGACACACACCATCCCTGAGGGGACACACACCATCACTGAGGGGACACACACCATCCCTGAGGGGACACACACCATCACTCAGGGGACACACACCATCCCTGAGGGGACACACACCATCACTGAGGGGACACACACCATCACTGAGGGGACACACACCATCACTGAGGGGACACACACCATCACTCAGGGGACACACACCATCACTGAGGGGACACACACCATCACTCAGGAGGACACACACCATCACTCAGGGGACACACACCATCCCTGAGGGGACACACACCATCCCTGAGGGGACACACACCATCACTGAGGGGACACACACCATCACTCTGGGGACACACACCATCACTCTGGGGACACACACCATCACTCAGGGGACACACACCATCACTGAGGGGACACACACCATCACTCAGGGGACACACACCATCCCTGAGGGGACACACACCATCACTGAGGGGACACACACCATCACTCTGGGGACACACACCATCACTCAGGGGACACACACCATCACTCTGGGGACACACACCATCACTCAGGGGACACACACCATCACTGAGGGGACACACACCATCACTCAGGAGGACACACACCATCACTCAGGGGACACACACCATCCCTGAGGGGACACACACCATCACTCTGGGGACACACACCATCACTCTGGGGACACACACCATCACTCAGGGTCCAATATCATGTCAATAATCACTAAGTATCTCAAAATAATAATCACTCAGGATCCACAATAATATCAATAATTAATAAATAATCTCACAATAATGAAACATTTTAACAATATTAATAATAATTATTGTGTCATTATTGTCATTTTTCTGACTTACAGGATCAATAGAGAGAAGAACTATCTGATTATTTCTCAGTTGAAGGACGCGTCTCGTTATTGATCCCTGAACTAATCACACCCTGAGGTATCAGATCTCCGACTGTATCTGGATTAAACTGAGATTTTCACTTTAGTGGCTCTTAAATATCTTATTATGGTACTTTTCTAGTTTGACTATATTGAGTTGATGTTCCTTCCTGTATTCTTGTAGTTCTGAGTTTGTACTGAGTTTAACGTGTGATGTGATGTGATAATCTCTTTCCTCCGTGTCCCGGTGTTAAAGGGCCAGCGCGCCCGCCACTCGCCTCGATGCGCCCGCGGGCCTCGGCCACCGGCAGCGTGTTGTGGCCGCGGTGCTCCTCCGCCACGCAGTCCTGGCACACGCAGTGCCCGTCGGCGCAGCAGTACAGCTCCAGGGGCCAGCGGTGGCTCTCGCAGGTGCGCCGCTCGATGTCCCTCAGCGGCGCCACCAGCCGGTGGTTCTGGAACTTGGCGTTCTCCAGGTGGGGCCGCAGGTGGGCCTCGCAGTACGACACCAGGCAGGTGAGGCAGGACTTCAGGGCCCGGCAGGGGCTCTCGATGCACGAGTCGCACACCACGTCGTCGGGGCCCAGCGGCGCCTCCTTCGGCGCCTCCTTCACTGCCTCCTTCACCGCCTCCTTCACCGCCTCCTTCACCGCCTCCTTCACCGCCTCCTCCTTCGCCTCCTTCACCGCCTCCTTCGTCTCCTCCTCTCCGTTCTCCAGTCCTCTGTCCTCCCCGGGCTTCGTGGGCTTCTCGGGCTCCTTCAGGTCCTCCTGGAGGCGCGTCTCCTCCGCCCCCTGAGGCTCCTGCTCCTCTTTGGTCCCGACCCCGGTCCCGTTCTGCTTGGGGCCTCCGGCCGGGCCGGGTCCCTCACCTTTGACCCCACAAACAGAGCTGGCCCCGCTGGGCTCACCTGAGCCGGGAGCCGCTCCACCTGCCGCTGTATCTGCCATGTCTCCGGTATCGCTCTCCGTCTCTTCACCTCCTCTCTCTCTCCGTCTCTTCACCTCCTCTCTCTCTCTCTCTGTCTGCTCACCTCCTCTCTCTCTCTCTCTCTCTCTCTGTCTGCTCACCTCCTCTCTCTCTCTCCGTCTCTTCACCTCCTCTCTCTCTCCGTCTCTTCACCTCCTCTCTCTCTTTCTCACTGAGGGAGAACAACTGGCTGGGCCACTTCACTCAGCCGGTAGTTCCTGGATCTCTGTGAAGAGGCTGAAGCCACACCTCGAGGATGTGAAGCGGCCCATAGCTTCAGTAAGAAAAGAACTCCGCCCCCTTCTGACACAAACACACACACACACACACACACACACACACACACATAGTGACACACACGCGCTCCACCACTGCCCTCCCCTTCCCCGGAGCAAGGAGCAGCAGCGCGGTGTAGAGTTGCACATGCCCCGTCATGCATTGTGTGTCACAATGAACTGTAACTGGTGATTGATTGTGGTCTCACCTGTTGCTGTTGTTGTTGTTGTTGTTGTTGTTGTTGTTGTTGTTGATGATGTCCCGGCTGCAGCTTCTCTTCCCTCTCTGACGTCAACGTGAGCTCCAAAGTTCAAGAGAGGAACTCGGAGCCGAATGCAAACATTGAGTGAATCATGGAGATAGCGACAGAAACCGGCCGGTGACACATGTCAGTGTGTGTGTGTGGTCATGTGACTAATCACACGCCCGCTCGGCCAATCAGAGGCTCAGGGCTGACTTGGTTAAATGAGTGGTGAGCGGTGGAGGGAACACACAGAAGCTCGTTTAAAGAGAGGAACAAGACACATGCTGTGAGGGACGGACAGGAAAGGATAAATAAATAAATAAATAAATAGATAAATAAATAAATAAATAGATAAATAAATTACGACCTTATCTGGATCAAACGTGTTGTTTACCAAAGACAGATGTCATGTTGGTGCTTAAGTCTGAATAATGAACTTTGGTTGTCTGTAATGAGGAGATAAAGTTCTGCTGCCCCCCAGTGGAATTATATATATTTATAAATAAATATATATATATATATATATATATATATATATATATATATTAATATACTAATAAATACATATATATACTATAATGTACAAAATATAGATGATATACTTATATATAATTATATGTACAACAATATATTATATATGCTTATATGCTTATATTTATTTGTAACTATATATAAGTATATATAAATATATACAATCATGTATTTATTTTAAAATATATATAATTATACATATTTGTATATATATAATTATATATTTTTAGATCTAAATATAATTATATATAAGCAAGAAATCTTTCCTTACCATATCTCCAAAAACGTTGATTCGATCTAGTTTACACTTTCAATCTGGATTCTGTAATAAAAGTCTCCTTCACTTCCAGAAGAGGAGTTCCTCAGAGAGGAGGAGGAGAGGTGGAGAGGAGGAGAGGAGGAAGAGGAGGAGGAGGAGAAGAGGAGAGGAGGAAGAGGAGGAAGAGGAGGAAGAGGGGGAGAGGAGGAAGAGGAGGAGGAGGAGAGGAGGGATCTTTGAATGGAAGACAATGTGACGACGAGGGAGATAAAAATAATGTGTATTTCATGTTTTAAAATGTGTCCTCAAAGAGATTAAAACACATCGCTGTGTGTCTGTGAACATACAGTCATACATGAGGCAGCACAACAACAACAACAACAACAACAACAACAGGGCCCATCTAATTTGTAAAAATGTATTTCATAAAATGCCAAATACATCATTATTATTATTGCACAAAAAGTATTAAACACATTATACATACACACAAGTATTAACTGTGTTGTGTACATATGGAGAACCACAAAGCTTCTGAAAGAACCTTTTAAGAACCATTTCTTTTCTGTGTGCAGTCAAAACCCGTTTAGACCTCGTACTCATGAGACAGACCCCAGATCAGTGGTTAACCTCCTCTCCTCAGACTTCTCTAAAGCGCTCCTGATGAGCTCCTCTTCCTCACTCTTCCTCACTGCACCCCCACCAGCTCCGTGATGGACGGAGCGAACACCATCAGCTCCTGGTACTTGTGGAAGAACATCGTGAGGCGGGAGACGTAGCCGTCCTCCTGGTACGGGAGCTTCTGCTCCGTCAGGTACTTGGACACCACAGGCTTCACCTGCAGAGGAGGACAGACCTGGGGTCAGCTTCAAACCTCTACATGTTCTGGAGGAATGGAAGTTCAGATAGATAGTTTAGATAGATTACTATCTATAATTATATATATAATTATATGTATAATATATATAAATATATATAATTATACATATTATTCAATATGTATATATATATATATATATATATATATATATATATATATATATATATATATATATATTGCACTATAATTACATGGACCTCGAGGTGAGATGTTTTAATGTGTCTGCATGCTTATCCACTAAAATTAAATAATTATTGTTAATAATACAATTTATTTGTATTTCATTTTACTTTAAATGTCACACCTTGCTGGGTTTTATTATTTTTGTTGGCCAATGCTAGACATGCATCTCCCTAAAACAATGCAACAGATGTGTGTTGTTGTTGTTGTTGTCTTGAGCGTACCTTGAGGCACATGTTGTCGGACAGGAAGGGGAAGAGGTGGTGCTCCACGTGGCAGTTGATGAGCGAGTGTCCGAACAGCAGGTCCAGCAGCGGGTTGCGTGGCAGGTTCAGGACCCCGTGGGTCATCTGGTAGATCCTCTTGGGCCGGTCGGTGGGGGAGAACATGTGGAGGCCGATGTGCTGTAAGGCACAATACAAACAGATCACACTGGTGTTCTGTTTCAGCTTTGGCTTGACATACTGTAGATTTCTTAGAAATTTGATAAAACAAATTGATGTTGGAATATGTCCTAAAATCTGCTAGAAAGAGTTCAGGGGGTGGTTGAGTTCAGGAGATGTGAACCAGCCAATGAGGAGGGAGCAGGGTTCACTGTGACCCCAGAGGGACAGACAGAGCCCCTCTCAGACCCTGACTTCTCCTCAAGAACCGGCTCTCTAATCCAGCGTCCCGCCCTCCGACCAGAACAATGCACAATGAGCTCGGACTGTTCCTTTCATGTCCCGCGTGGTCGGACCCCTGAGAACCTGGTGTCACATGACCTCCTCAGGGTGGGCCGGTGTTTGCGCTCAGTCGGCGATCACATGACCTTCATACGACTGTCGGGCGGCTGTTTTACTGCTTGTTGGTACTCTTGTCTTTAAATGGCCGTATTGCACACTTGTTGATTTTAATCTTTGCTGAAAAGTTGTTGGACTCTCAGACTGCAACAGAGAGGTTGTACAAGAGTTTGACTTCATCTCTGAATGTTGTTGACGCTGAATAACAAATCAGGGAGTTAGCTTCACTTCAATGAAAACAACAGGATTCTTTCATTGGATTCATTGCAGAAAAGAATCTGTGTTAAAAAAAACCTTATGATATTTATACATTTTGTTCATCGAGATTATTTTCACTTATTCACTTTTATTGACATCTGACGTGGGATGAAGCTAACGCTAGCGGCTATAAAGGGGCTCCACCGCGGTCACGTGACTCCTCGCCTAAGTCCTCGTGAGGGCGCTTAGTCGTCTCCTTTTAGACTCTGAGTCACCACAGAGAACAGAACTGTAAAAAGCACTCTAAATGTTAGCATGCTAACTAGCCGAATGAAAGCTTTCCACCCGCTTAACACCAGTGTGTTAGCATGTAGCTGAAGTTATTTATCTACACTAGGTATGTAGTTGCAGGTGTTTAGCTACATTAGATATGTAGCTTCCGGTGTTTAGCTACATTAGCTGTAGGCTATGTAGCGGCAGGTGTTTAGCTACACTAGCTGTAGGCTATGTAGCTGCAGGTGTTTAGCTACACTAGCTGTAGGCTATGTAGCTGCAGGTGTTTAGCTACACTAGCTGTAGGCTATGTAGCTGCAGGTGTTTAGCTACACTAGCTGTAGGCTGTGTGGTGGCGGGTGTTTAGCTAACTAGCTGTAGGCTGTGTAGCTGCAGGTGTTTATCTAACTAGCTGTAGGCTGTGTGGCGGCGGGTGTTTAGCTAACTAGCTGTAGGCTGTGTTGTGTGGCGGTGGGTGCTTGTCACCTGGAAGATGTTGACGTGGATGTAGGGCACGGAGAACATGGCCCTGCAGACCAGCATGCAGAGCAGAGCGCTGAGCGGCGACAGGAAGCCGGAGACGTGGATCAGCAGCCAGTACTGGGAGCCCAGGCCCAGCGCCACCATCAGCATGGTCCGCACCACCACGGCCAGCGGGTGGCCTTTGAGATGAGCTGCGACAACGACAACAACAACAACAACAACAAACAGACAATCACACGTGTGAGAATAAACTCGCAGGTGACGGGGTCTGGAACGAGGTTCCCGGAGCCCCCGGACCCTCCTTCTCCCTGTTTCCCCGCCGCTTACCGAGGGCGACGAGCGGGGTGATGAGGGGCATGGCCAGGGGGGCGAGGAACAGGTAGACGGCGCGCGGCAGGCAGGGCACCTTCCACACGCTGGAGTCGCCCAGGCCCACCACGTTGGTGTGGGCGTGGTGCATCTTGATGTGGCCGTGGACGCCGGCGCGCGCCGAGAAGGAGCCGCAGATCTGAGGACGGACACGGGGGCAGACGGGGCGCCTTCCTTTAGTCATGGGACGTGTAAACATGCAAACACAACAAAAGACGTGAAACTAGAAGGGGCCCTCGTAGAGCGCATACCTTCACATGTCACAGGATCAGGCTTTGAGTTATGAACATGTTGGCATTAGTTGACAATTGGATACAAATTGATCCATGGTAATCAATCCCAAAATCTAATCAAATTGTCCCCGGATAATAACCAATCATCCCACTAAATGTCATGCGATTCGGTTTAAAACTTTGTTTGTTATGCGAGGAACACGCATACAAATAAATAAATACATAAATACATAAATAAATAAATAAATGTATAAATACATAATTACATAAATACATAAATAAATAAATAAATACATTCCAGAACATAACCTTTTGCATTTTCAATGCGAAAGTAACAATCGCATCGCAGACGGTTTCTCCCTCGTTTTATTGCAGTTGTCGTTTTGTTTGCTTTGATAAGCAGCCACAGAAACAGAAAGTCGGAGGGCAAAGAGCAGTGGGCAGAGCTTGTGTCACCGCTTCTTATCTTAGACCAAGTGCAGCGGTTTGTGAGCGCGAGGCCTCAGGCGGCGTCACATTCACAGCTGCCCCGCAGACATAAATACACGGATACATAAATACACAGATACATAAATACATAGATACACAAATACATACAGCTGATCCCAGAGCAGCTTCACCGGAGCAGCTGGGAGATGAAGGAAATGGTCCTGCATTATTGGAAACCAGCGCTGATGTATTTTCCTACCTAGACGGTTGATGTCGCTCCCGCCAGTTAGCTTAGCTTAGCTTAGCTTAGCTTAGCATGACAGGAAGCGGGCCGACAGCATAAACCCCTTCGGCTCGCCTTTGAGTATGTTACATCGTGTTTGTTTACTTTGTCCGGAAAGCAAAGCAAAGCAAAGACGAGCGTCTCGATGGCAGGATGTAGTTCTCGTATCGGGCGGCGACTTCCTATGTGGTTGCCGAGCAACCGGCGGCGCCAAGAAACAGTCCCCCGCAACGCCACGTCTGTGTGTGTGTGTGTGTGTGTGTGTGTGTGTGTGTGTGTATGTGTGCGTATTGAACACACGAGACGTGTTGATCATTGAGCTTCACGGTGTTGGGGGGGAAAGTACGTTGTTAGATTTTAGAGTCAGGCTAGCCGTTTCCCTCCGTTTCCAGTCTTTGTGCTAAGCTAAGCTAAGTGGGATCCATCTTCTCATCTGACTTTCAACAGAAAAGAAAATATCCTAAATGTTCCCCAAATGTAAATAAATGTTATTTCGTTAATAGCTTTAAAAAAAGATGTTTAAGTGAGCAGGTGCTCTTTAGACGCGTTGCTCAAAGGCACTTTGGCAGTAGTCGAGAGGAGCTGGAATACTTCATGTCAAGATGTCGGCCATATTATCTACCATGTTGTTTACATTCCTTGTGATGCTAATTTAAAACTAAAAAGCTCTTCAGGAATGCCCTGTCGTTGTTGTTGTTGTTGTTGTTTTGGTCCGTGACGTGTTTGCTGTGTTGCGTCACGACTAACCGCTCGTGTTCCTCACCTCGATGAAGAAGACGGCCCAGAACCTGGCCCAGGCCGGGGACTCGCTCAGCGCCCCGTGGCTCGCCAGGTGCGTCCCTTTGATGGTGATGACGCCGTGGGCCACGCCCATCAGCAGCACGCCCGCCGAGAACCACTCGGGCCGCGAGGAGCCGAGCAGCAGGAACGCTGCGGAGCGCCGGACAACGTTCAGGGACACGCTCCCACAGGCGGGACGCTACGTCTGGCTACGCGTGTGACGTAGAGTTATGATGCTTTGTGTTAACATGCCAACATGTGAGCCTGAAGCCGTCAACAACAACATTAAATAATATGAGTTGGCTTTCAGATGAACAAAAAGGGTCTGGGGGTTTATTTATACTCACAAATCTGACATATGTTTATGTAGTTTACTGTATTGTTTTGTGTTATTATTACGATTATCTTTACATTCAAAAGGGACCATGTACAGTTAAATCACTAATGTCACCATTTGATGGACTGGACCAGATTGTATAGATACAGATAATGTGCATCTAAAACAATAGCAAACAAAAAACAAAACAAACGTAAAACAATAACAAACGGAAAACAATAAAAACATAAAACAATAACAAACACAAAACAACAACAAACATAAAACAATAACAAACACAAAACAACAAACATAAAACAATAAAACACATAAAACAATAACAAACAGTACAGGATCAGACCCACTATAAGTATGTGTGGTAAGAAGAACAGTAAATACACCGATGAAAAGCTACAGGACAGCACATTAAAATTAGTTATAATACGGGTAGATGAAATCAAGCATTCTGATTGGTTGAGAGTGAGTCACGGGGTGTGTTATATTCAGCCCATAATGTACAGTACGGCCCGTTTACATTTACCTTAAAGGGGCGCGTTCCATATCAATGCGCACTAAAACTAATGTTAGCTTTTGCGCGACCGTTAGTTGTCATTTCAAATAAATCCTGCGGCTCCCTTCAAAGCTACTGGGCACCACATCTCATTAAAGACAGCGTTAGAGTGAAATCCATAATATCCAGCGGGAGACGACACTTCCAACGCGGAGCCACCCGCAAAGAGAGAAGAGGAGGAGATGTCATCAGAGACGAAGAGGACATGAGAAACGTTTTCCACGGATGATTAATGGAGATATACAAATCAACATAAGTTAAACCAGGGCTCTCAAGTTTTGAAGACAGGCAAGCGTGACGTCACATGACCAGCGACAGGGAAGTGACCCACGGCGAGCGTTGAGACGTGACGTCACATGACCAGCGACAGGGAAGTGACCCACGGCGAGCGTTGAGACGGGGGTCTGAGCGTGACTCCTCCACACAGAGCGGCTCATGTTGGCTCTGCGGCACATTCAAACATTAAATAGCCGAGCGTGAGAAATACGATGTGTGGCGCGAGTGCGTGACTTAAGACCGAAACGCGTGAGTCTCACGCTCAATGCGTGAGACGTGAGAGCCCTGATGAGTCAGCCTTAACAGCAGCCGAGTGTTAGTCTATCGAGTCCCAAGTCGCTCGTAACTATAGTTTAGTAAACAGCATGTGTAGCTAACATAGACCCAGTGCCTACGAAACATTTAATAAATATTATTTTATTGAAAGTGTCCCATTGTCATTGTTGTTATTTTAAAGTCAACTTTCATCAAATGAGCAATTTGAATTAATGAGATGTTGCGAGAACTAGCTACTATCTCCCCTCCTTTAGCTAGGCTAACGAATGTAAACAATGCTGTTTATCCGTTAGCCACACTGACGGGGCTACTTTCACACGGAGGGGACTATTTTCTCTCGGCTACTGAAATGCGATGCATAACTTTGGTTGGCAACAACTATTTTGTGCTGAAAGGCAGCTTACTATTTACTTACTATTTATAATGTCGCTGGTGACCGTATTATAAAAGCAATAAGGGACGAGAGGCAGTACTTTGACGTCAATAAAGTACTATTCAAGGGTTGCCTAACAACACTCTTGAACACGTACTTTATTGATGTCAAAGTACTGCCTCTCGTCCCTTATTGCTTAAGTAATAAAAACATTAAAAGTAAGTCATAAGTAAATAATAAAAACTATTAACTTGTGTTTGCTGTTTCATTGATGCGTTAAGGACAACAAACTGTAAAACCTGCCAGGACTAAAGGCGAATATAAGAAAACTTAAATGTTGGTGACTGAGGTGTTTACGGTCAATATATACAACCAAATGCATTAATCTGACTTCTTAGCTTTAATAAAGCCGTGCGGCTCCTCTGGCGCCCCCCCCCAACTCAATAAAACTCCACGCTAATATTCTGCACCTCCTATTTCAGAGCGGACTATTTGGAGGCGTTGAGTCTGGCGCTCTGACGCCGGATGGCAGACGTCTCCTGGCCCGCAGCCAGAAATCCACTCTGAGCGCTGGACTTATGTCATTATCAAATTATGCAAAAGCGGAGAAGAATGCGTGCGATAATCCTGCGCGTGCGGCGCATGGATTACGAGCTGAAAGCTGCCCGGTGACCCGGTGACCCGGTGACCCGAGGCCCAGGGGACCCCGGGGCTGATGCGGGTCACGGCCCAGTGCCCCTGCAGACAGAGGACGTGCACACCACCACAACAGTGATGGAGCCGTTGGCATTATGCATGATGATGTCATGAAAGAGGCATTATAGGGCCGCAGTGAGTTCATTCATATCCATCAACATTAAGAGCTTATTTTAAATAATAGATGTGGCGTTTATTTTGTCTTCTGTACTGACCGATGGGCCTTTGACTGCAGCTCAAAGTCTACAGGGACATTTGTTGACATTGTTAAAATGTCACTCTGCCCTTGTGGAGATTGTTATTGTCTGTTTATGACCTTAATAATCTAATCTTTTAGTTTTAAAACACATCTGTGCACTTACATTCTGCTATGCAGAAACAATATTTAATTTAATTAAAAGTAATGAACATCAAAATAAAACAACATGATTAACGTCAACATGTGACGTCATCGTGTTGCCGCGTCATCCTGACCCTGCAGACCTTGGACCGGCTGAGGTCCCGTAACCATCAGATAACGGACACGGCGTGCCGCGTGTTGCCGTCGCCCCGTGGGGCTGTCTGTGAGGCGCGGGTCCCCCGGGGGTCTCACCGGGTGGCACGCAGAGGAACGCGGCGGCCAGGATGCTGCAGTCGACCCCCCGCCGCTCCCACCAGCTGCTCGCGCGCACCGTCTCCTGCACCAGCCGCGTCAGCTCCATCATCGGCGACTCTCCGGCGTCCTTCCCCCCCCGGGCCGCCGACACCTGCTCCCCGGTCCTCGCGTCTCCTCCTCCCCCTCCTCCTCTTCCTCTCTCCCTCCACTCCGCCGGCACGTCCTGCATGCTGCTGCTGCTGCCGGTGCCCGGTGCTCGGTGTCGCTCTGAACACAAAGTCCACAGGTCACAGTGAGCGTTGGGAAAGAGCCTTATTCATGGGACAACAAAAGAAAAAGCATCGTGAGACATGGGCCAGCCCCCATATCCGGCTGCTCCAAGAGCCTCGCGGACCCCGCTGCTGCTCCTCCTCCTCCTCCTCCTCCTTCTCCTCCTCCTCCTCCTCCTCCTCCTCCTCCTCCTCCTCCTCCTCCTCCTCCTCCTCCTCCTCCTCCTCCTCTCTCACGTGTTCCCTCTGTCAGCTGATTGATTTATGTTGTGATGTGATGGAAAATCCTCATTTCTTCGGCAGCCGCTCAGCTCGACCTCTGCCGCCTCCTCTCTGGTGCCTCATGCATTCTGCATGTCGCTCACCCTCTTGGGTTTCTCTGTGACAGCCTCCTCCTCCCGCCCCCCCCCCTCTCCATACCTCCCTTCCCCATCCCGGTAACCTTGGCAAGTGTCCTGGGAAAGGAGAGGGAGGAGGAAGAGGAGGAGGAGGAGGAGGAGGATTAACAGCCGGCAATTCTTCAGAGGGCAGAGGTTCAGAAAAGGAGATGCTGCTGGCAACTATATCTGATATGTATATAATATATATATATATATATATATATATATATAGTTGTTTTCTGGATGAAGGTCAGTGTTCATGGCTCGCGGCCATGGAGGTCACAGGATACTCACTTTACTCACTTGTGTGTGTGCGTGTGTGTGTGTGTGTGTGTGTTTATTCACTCTAAAGGGAAAGACGATACCAAGAACACAAGAGCAACCAGGTCGCCATAAGCTCCTCCCACATCCTCCCAGCTCCTCCCACAGCCTTGAGCACTGATCGTCAGTCACACGCAAAAAACAACAATAAAAACTTTATTCATAACAAAAGATACTGACATTCCTGGTGGGTACATCTTCAGCACAAACACCTGTCGCGTGCGTCTCCTCCGGTCACGTGACAGACAGATACAGTTATCAGGCTCACGTGGTTGTCTCTGTTGCAGCAGAGCAGTCGGTCCGTGTGTCCTCATACATACATATATAAAGAGTCCCCGTTGTTTATTTATTCAGGAGAACAACATGTTAGAAGCTGAACAATGGAGACATCATAAACAGGATATTCAAAAGTACAAATCACTGGTACGTAAAACATTCACCGACACATTCAATTACGCACAACACCGTCTGCAACGAGAACAAGTCAGGAGGAGATTCATGTGGCAACACTTTCCATCAAGATGTTCATTCTGGACGCCTCGACTGCACTGACGTCATGGTGTCCTGGAGAGAGGGGGGGGGGGGACACAACAACAACGTTTTTTAAGACTTAATTCTAGTAAATGTGTAATTAAACTCGTTATATCACAGGTGGCCACTAGATGGCACCATTTAGCCAACAAAAAGGGCCATGTTAAATTTATTATATATAAATATACATTATATATATATATATTATATATAATGTATATTTATATATACATATATACACATACATATATATACACACACATATATATGTATGTATATATATAAATATATATATACATAAATATGTATTTATTTATATATATATTTATATGTATATACACATTTATAAATATATACACATGTGTATTTATGTATATATATTTATTTGCATACATATGTATATATATGTGTATACATATATATATATATATATTTATTTGCATACATATGTATATATATGTGTATACATATATATATATATATATTTATATATATACATATATATATATATATATATATATATATATATATACCGAGTGACGTGTAAATGGTGTACACGTCTCTGGTGTCGACCTGTCAATCACCTGTAGCTCCGCCCCTAAAGCGCCCCCTTATGCTCTGAGTGACTCTAAATGACCATAAAGTATAAACGATGACATCATGCTGTATAGAAGAAGACTAGAGACTAGAGACTGAGACATAGACTCATGTTCACATGTTTACTGATGGAACACATCAAGAGAAGGAGAGTCATCTCCTGGAAGGTCGTCCCCCTGACCTTCAGAGCTCCGTGTCCCCGATGGCGTCCGGCTGGCCGATGGCGTCCAGTCGTCTCCTGCAGGCGTCCAGGAGCTTCTTCCTGGCGCCCAGAGGGACGTGGATGGCGGCGAGGTCCCGGTCCGAGCACCGCAGCAGAGCCTGCAGGTCCATCTGCCGCCTCCCGAAGGTCGGCGAGAGCTCCCCGAGGCCCTGAGCGGCCAGGAAGGTCTCCAGAGGAGCGCTCTCTGGCTCCGCCTCCTCGTCCGACTCGGGCTCCGCCTCCTCCCAGGGAAACCCCCGGAGGCTGGCGGCGCTGCCCAGGCTGACGGCGTCGAAGCTCGGCGAGCGGCGAGACGGGAGTCCCCGTAGGCGGACGTCGGGCTCGCTCCCCGCCGCGCTCAGGTAGCTCCTCCTGAACCCCACGGTGCCGAGGCCGGGCCGCGGGAACAGGGAGTCTCGGCCGGAGTCGGCGCTGACCTCGGAGCACGCCGCCTCGTGGAGGCCCGGGTCGCTCGCGGCGCGGGAGACGCCGTCTTCGTCGTCGTCCTCGTCGCTCGGGAACATGTCGCGCACGTGGAGGCGCGGCCTCTCTCGGGGGGCGGCGTGCGTGCCGCGCCTCAGGAACAGGACCTCGCTGCCGAGCTGCAGGCCGCACAGCGAGCGCACGCTTCTCCTGCCGTCCTCGTAGACCTTGAACGCCCCGTCGTTCTGCTTCTTCCTCTCCAGCTTCCTGTGGATCCTGGCGTTGCTCCCGGCGGCGGGCTGGCAGGCGGCCTGAGGGCAGAGGTCAGACATTAGGCGCCGCTCTCTGAACCCGAGGCGTGGCCGAGAGGCGGACCCCCACCTGCGAGTACGGCGCGCTGCCGGTGGTGAGCGTGCTGCCGCTGGCGTAGCTGGAGAAGCTGATGGCGTCCGCGCCGTCCGCCGCCGCCTCCTTGGTGAACTTCCTCTCCATGCGCTCGCGGTGCTTCCTCTGCCGCTTGGCGCAGTCCCTGACGCGGCGCTCGGCGGCGCGGAAGGCGCGGTCCTTGAGTTTGGCGACCCGCTTGGGGTCGAGGGCGAGCTGCCGGGCGGCGACGGCGTCCAGGAGGCGGACGCAGTGGCCTTAAGCGGCCCGTCCATGTGTCCAGGCACCAGCGTTGGCGGCGGCCACCAGGAAGTCAGGCAGCGGCGTGGAAGTCGTTGTCCAGGCACCACGCGTTGGCGCCGAAGGCCACCAGGAAGGTCAGGCAGCGGCGGTGGCCGTTGGCGGCCGCCAGGTGCAGCGGCGCGTTGCCCCACATGTCGCAGCGGTCCGGGTCGCCGCTGGAACAGAGGAGCAGAGGAAGCCGGCGGCGTCCCGCGTTACGACGAAGAGCGCCGCCAGAACACGAGGAAACGGGAACCGGGCTATGAGTCCAGTTCCTCCGCTTCCGGTTTTGGCTCCGCCCACACGGCCCGATCAATAATTGAAGCGCTGCAGGTTAAACACGACAGAGGTGACACGCCTTCACACCAATGAGAGCCAATGAGAACACCAGGCCCGATGCATGTTATCATTATTACTGTGGCTTTTTCTATAATATAATTATTATTAATAATAATATTATTATTAATAATAATAATAATAATAATAATAATAATAATAATAATAATAATAATAATTATTATTATCTTAATTCGTTTTTTTATAAGATTTTGTATTTTTGTATTTTTTTGTATTTATATTTTAAATGCTGAGAATATGTTTTAATTATTTTGAGAAAATAAAGAAAATATTTTGTAAAGTATTTTTGGGGGAAAAAAGTCAAAATTAATTTAACTTTTCTTTCAAAATTATTTTCCAAAACAATTTTTAAAATTAATTTCCAAATTATTTTCAAAGACAAATTTGAAAATGATCCTGTGCCTCCTTCCTCCTACAGATAGCGTCACTTCCTGTTTACTGTTTGCAAAAAAACAACAACAACATGGCGAGCCAGAGGTTCACGACCCCTGATCTATCATAACTGGGTATTTACGACACTGAAGTACACGTTAAATACCTGAAGGGGGCGCTACAAGGGGAAAACTACATAATGGGGCTTTAAATAAAAGACAATAAAAACATCACTCAGAAGAAAAGAGATGTTTCCTGCTTATCTTCTTTTTCTTTTTCTTCTTGTTCTCCTTCTCCTCCTCCTCTTCCTCCTCCTCCTCTCTCCCTCCAGTCTCCCTCCTCCCCCTCTCCAGGGACTGATGTGGTTGTTTCTGAGGATCCGTCACGTTGACCTTTAACCTCGTGTCTGCACCATAAACAGACGGCGCTCCGCTTTACTGCGCTCCATGAACCTGTCAGCAGCATCACAACGTACTCGTCCTCCAGCCCTCTGACCTTCACCCCCCCTCTCTCTCTTCTTCTTCACACTGGGACTGAACCTCATTGTTCCTGATGGTTCAGTCCCATCTGAGACATTTACGTATGACGTTATCCGGTGACCTTCCTCTGGAACCAGGCTGTGAAGATGGAGTTTAAACTGCAGCAGCTGGTTCATTACATGAGAGCGATGGGGGCAGGAAGTGGACCAGGAAGTGGACCAGGAAGTGGACCAGGAAGTGGACCGGGAAGTGGACCAGGAAGTGGACCAGGGGCTGTTGTTTTTATCATCCATGTGAATGTTAGCGCATCACTGAGGTATAAGAGACTAAACAATATTTTGTGTGAGAAGCTGCAGCTTTCTTGAGAAATTAAAAGATATCTTTTATAAAAATAAACAGCAATCTGTTTTTATTATCATTGTTATTAATAATAATATTATTATTATAAAATTCTTTGTCAAGAGAATAATCCACACTGCCTCTTTGCATTTATTCCGTTTTTTGGTTGACAGTTTTTTGGTTGACAGTTGACAGTCATAATGATCAAAATAATATAATTCAAATAAAATTAGATATAATATAAGTCTCTATTATATAATGATATAATACATAAATAAATACAAATAAGTTGTTTCACCTTCACCAGAAGCGTTAAAGTCTTTTTATAATAATAATAATAATAATAATAATAATAATAATAATAATAATAAATAATAATATTATAATATATTAAATAATTCACCTTCACTTGGAGCTTTACAATATAAGTCTCTAAATAATAATATTAATACAAATATATAATACATAAATCACTCTCAATGGGAGATTTAAAATATAAGACTCTATATAATAATAATAATAATAATAATAATAATAATAATAATAATAATAATAATAATAATAATATAATACATAATTTGCCCTCACGGGAGCTTTAAGATACTCTGTACATACTACTACTACTACTACTACTACTACTACTACTACTACTACTACTACTACTACTACTACTACTACTACTACTACTAATCTAGTACATAAATCACTTGGAGCTTTACTATAAGTCTCTATATAATAATAATACAATACATAAATCACTTGGAGCTTTAATATGAGCCTCTATATAATAATAATAATAATAATAATAATAATAATAATAATAATAAATACATTAAAAATAATATATATATATATATATATATATATATATATATATATATATATATATATATATATATATATATATAATTGATAAGCCTCCGTGCAGCCGGACTCACCCTCTGCCCACGATGAGCCGCAGCGTGTCCAGGTTCCCCCGGTACGCGGCCCATAAGGTCGGCGTCATCCCGTCCTCATCCGGGGCATTCAGCTCCCTCCGCGTGGCCTCCTGCAGCGCGTGCAGGTGGCCGTCCCGGGCCGCCCGGTGGCACCGGTGGTCCATGGCGGCGGCCCGGCTCACAGGCTCGGGTCCATGGGGTCTCCCGCGGGCTCCGCCTCGGTGCTCCGCGGCTCCGCGGTCCGGGTTAACGCATCCGGGCCGGAGCGGGCTGCCGGCAGGCTGGTCGCTAGGAGACGGGCACGCGGCGTGCTGGTTGGCGGGCAGAGGCAGGGGGCGGGGCCACGACAATGAGACACGCCCCCTTTGTTTATTGTTTACTTTACTGCCTGCATGGCCGATAGAAATATAATTGAATTGAAAAAATAAAGGAAAATTAATAATAAATAGAATAAAAAGGCTTTAGGAAAAGGTAAATGTGAGATTATGAGGCACATTAAATGAGAATAGCAGAGTGTCCGTGGTGGGCAGCAGCTCTCAGCTGTGGGAGATCGTTCCTGCAGAGCAGCTGGCAGCCGCTCAGTCAGAGGAATGTTATCAAAGTGCTCAGTCAATCTGCTCCGGGTCAGGACGCTGCTGCGGGACGGATCCTGGACACACACACACACACACACACACACACACACACACACACACACACACACACACACACACACACACACACACACACACACTGAACGGCTCATTAGCGCCGGCAGCACGGAGGCGCGTGAGGGTCCTAGACCTGTGAACGGGAAGCTGTGGAAATAACATTAATAAAATAAATAAAGTAAATAAATAAAATAAAATAAATACAATGAATTAATAATATAAAATAAATTAAATTAAAACATTAAAATAATGTATGAAATAAATATACATATATATATATATTATATATAGAACAAATTAAATAAATTAAATACATTAAATGAAAAAAGTTTAAGACTTCCCGGCATAGTTTTCTATTCATAGTAAAATACTTTAATAAGCACACATCCATAAATAATGGAACACATAATTAAATTAAATAAGTGAACAAATCTATTCACAATCCAAAGCTGTGTCATAAAGATGTTTGTGAACTGTATTAGTCTTTCTCAGTGAAAAACACAACTGTATGAAGTATAACTTCTTTGATTGTTGTCCTGCTGCAGTGAACATGTAATCTCTGTCTGTGTGGGGCTTTCGCTCTGAATGTTTTGAGTGTCTATACTAACATCGCAGCTTCATCTTCTCTTGAGCCCATGTTGCCCTTCACTATGATCCTCCCTCATGTATGGCTCTGAGCGTGTTGCTTCATGACCCTTGAGTGGTAAACACTGACAGGAGCACTCTGAACTCTTCTCTAACTTTCTGCCGTGGTTCTGCCGGCTCACGGATAATCAACGATGAATAACTTTGACATTTTGATTTGGTATCTTTGCAGTCGACCAATAAACAAACACACTCTGTTCAAGTGGCAGAAACAAAGCAAACACGATACCTGTCGGTTTCCCTGGGGAAGGTGTGCCGGTGTGCTCTGGGTCGTGGCCCCGCCCCTTGCAGGTGTGCGGGGGGGCGGATCCCGACGCTCTGACTGCTGCCTCCACATGTTGAGCTGCAGGCCCCACCTGACGGAAGCACAGAGAGACCTGCAGACGAGGAGGAGGCGACCGGATCCCGACGCGTTCAGGTAGGACCAACAACGACAAACATGGACCCCGATCCCGGAGCCGCGGAGGCCGATTCCTACCTGGAGTCACCTGGGGGTCTGGAACCGGCTCAGGGCCCAGGCCGTGAGACCCAGGACCCGGAGGAGCCGGACCTGGTGCCGGCGTGGGCCCCCAGTGGCAAACGGCTGATCTCGGGTCTGCTGGGCCTGAACCTGGTGCTGCTGGGGGCGGCGCTGGTGGCCGGGGGGGCCTTCAACCCCGACGGCCTGAAGCACCAGGAGCCCCAGGTGTTCATGCTGCTGCTGATGGGGCTCAGCCTGGTCTGGATGCTGTGGTACCTGCTGTGGGCCCGGAAGCAGCCCGGCATCTGCCCGCACAAAGACCACCACGCCGGGGGGGTCCCCGTCACCGGTGAGCCGCCGCCTGCGTTCCGAGTCCACGTCAGAGGGTCTCGCTTGGGTCCCCCGAGTCCTGATGCGTGTGTGTGTGTGTATGTGTGTGTGTGTGTCCGGTCCAGTGGTTCTGATGCTGTTCGCCGCCTTCAGCCTGCTGCTGTGCGTCTTCCGGGCCGGGTACCTCCTCAGCGTGATGGCGTGCAAACCGGCGCCCAAGGTGCTGTCGCCGTTCTTCGAGGCGCCTTTCCTGGCGCTGCAGGTAACGAGGCCCACGGGTACTTCAGGCTCCACCAGAGGCCGTGGGAATATTACTTGGATTGTAGTTTTGTGACTTTTGAAGGAAGGTATTGTTTCATGTTCACAGTAAATGACTGAAGTGAAAGATGTGACTTCACAGTATATTTCATTTATATATTTATATGTTGTCACCTCTTGGCTCACGGCTGGTAACAGAGCGGAGGTCACGCGTTGACCTCACAAACCAAACCTGTTTACTGGAGCAACACACCCAAAACACAAGAGGAAAAACATGAGGAGGCTGGAGCAGCAGGCCCTGCTGAGTGAGAGGTCAGAGAGAGAGAGAGAGAGAGAGAGAGAGAGCTCCTCCCACCAGGAAGAAGACCTTTTAGGCCAGGTACACAGCGGGGGAAGGTTGTCATATATATATATATATATATATATATATATATATATATATATATATATATATATATATATATATTTACATATATACAAATACTAAATAAAACAAGCATGCAAATAATTGAAAACATTTATTTTTAACATATAACATAACATTAAACTTTAAACAAATTAAAACTTAAAAAAATGAGAGAACAAACTCTAAATAAAACAAGCATGAATAATTGAAAACAGTTATTTTAAATATTCTAAATATAACAGAAATTAAACTTTAAACCAATTCAAACTTAAAAAACATGAGAAGAAAATTCGAAATAAAACAAGCATGCAAATAATTGAAAACATTTAGATTTTAAATATGAATAAAGATAACAGAAACGTAATCTTTAAACTTAAAAAAAATGTAAATATAAAAAAACATAAAAAAATACTAAATATAATAAGCGTGCATCTGATTTGTTTGTGGTTTTCAGTAAAACAACAATATCTCAGTGTCGATGTTGATTATGCAAACTTTATGCATATAATGGTCACAAGCTCCACGACTATAGGAGGAACCTGCGTCTCCTCCTCTGATAGTTACATCGTCTCTAAACACGAAGAAGACATCCATAACAAATAAATGCATCGTGTGATCTTCATGTTCACAAATTGTTGAATTTAATGCTTAAAATAACATTAACATTTTTTATGAATTACTAGACTGATGTCTCAAATAAACCTTTCATCATCAGAACTATTAGTTATTGATATATTGAGTGTTGGCTCATCGTTTGTCTTTCCTCGTCTCTTGGACATGTTTAAAGTGTGTGTCTTTGTCCTGCAGACGTATCTACTGTGGGCTCACTCCAAGGACTGCATCCACCGGCACAAGACCGCCACCCGGTGCGTCTGAGACCCGTATATGATGCTCTCAGTGTCCGTATACGGGGCCTTCATCTCTGCAGCCGTGTCGCTCCGCAGCTCCGGCCTGATGCTCGTCCTCTCGGCCGACCTGCTGCTGTGGCTGAACGCCGTGACGGAGGACACCGTCCACCAGGAGATGGAGCTGGAGAGAGAGGACGGGCTCCACCCCGCCAACGCCTCCGCGCTGGCAGGAGCAGGTACACGCAGAACCACACGGGTTCCTCAGGGTTCTTTAGGGGGCTTTGTGGGAGGAACCGTCACCTACTGAAGAACTGGTCTTTCTTTGGAGGCAACTTTCTAGATTCTTATAGAACTCTTTAAAGAAATGGTTCTTTGAAGAACCCTGAAATGGTGCCTTAGACTAGAGAACTATTTTAAAGGATCTTTGAGACACCTTTATAGGTTCTTTGAAGAACTATATGAGTAAATAGTTCATTAAATAACTTTGGTTTGAAAGGTTCTTTGAGGAACCAGAAATTATGCCTTAAAAACATATGTTTAAGGTTCTTTTAGACACGTTTAAAGGTTCTTTGAGGAACTCTTTACTGAAATGGTTCCTTAAAGAACCCTGGTTTGAAGGTTCTTTGTGGAACCAGAAATGGTGCCTTAAAGAACCCTGGTTTGAAAGGTTCTTCGAGACACCTGTAAAGATTCTTTGAAGAACTTTTTGAGGAAAAGGTTCTTTAAAGAACCCTGGTTTGAAAGGTTCTTTAAGGCACCAGAAATGGTGCCTTAAAGAACCATTTGTTGAAGGTTCGTTGAGACACCTTTATAGGTTCTTTGAAGAACTCTTTAAGGAAATGGTTCCTTAAAGAACCCTGGTTTGAAAGGTTCTTTGTGGAACCAAATGGTTCTTCTATGGCGTCACTCTGAAGAACCCTTTCTGGTTCCAGAAGCTCCTCCATGGTTCATTGTGAATATTGTGTTATTATTTCCGCCCCCCGGTGTTCAGGGACTCGTTTCTCTCGTGGCGTCATCGTATCATAAGAAGAGACGTCCCTCTGCATGTTGAACGTTCTGAAGCGTCTCAACACACGAGCAGCTGGGATCTCCTCCTGAGACCCACCGGTTCCTCTTCCTGTCCCAGGGCTCGTGAACGCGACGTCGTGCCGCTGCTCGGCGAGCGCCGCCTGCCTGGTGTTCCGGAAGGGCTTCGAGGTCCTGTACCCCTTCAACATGGAGTTCTACCTCATGGCCGGCTGCATGCTCTACGTCATGTGGAAGAACGTGGGCCGCGGCGCAGGCCCCGCCCACCCGCCGCACGCCGCCCAGAAGCTGACCCTGCAGGTGGTGTACCGCGGCGGCGTCCCCTACGGCCTGGCGGCCGGCGGCCTGGTGCTGGCGGCCGGCGTGGTCGTCTTCATCCTCTACCAGGTGTGGGTGGGCCGGCGGCGGCTGCGGCACGTCGCCTTCCTCCTCTTCTACGGCTACCACCTGGTGGTCGTGCCCGCCATGGCGCTGTGCTGCGTGGCGGGCGCGCTGGTGCACCGGCTGGAGAGGCGGGCGAGCGAGGCCGGGCGCAACCCGACGCGCAGCCTGGACGTGACGCTGCTGGTGGCGGCGGCGCTGGGCCAGCTCGCCCTGTCCTACTTCTCCCTGGTGGCGGCCATGGCGGTGGGCACCGGCGGGCGCCTGGGGGACCTGGACCTGGCCTACTCCCTCCTCAGCCTCCTGCAGCTCCTCCTGCAGAACGTCTTCATCATCGAGGGGCTGCACCGCCACCCGAGCCGGCTCTCCGCCAGGAAGGAGCGGCGGCGGAGCAGCATATTCAAGGTACAGGGGGTGGGGGGGGGCACGAGACGTCGGGAACTCATCGATCCGCCCCACAGGTCAAGAAGAAGACGCCGGCGCCAGACGAGAGGACGACCAACGAGACGCTGCTGGACGGCAGCGCGCCGGCTGCTGCTGCCAGAGAGCATGATGGGAAAAACCCCTGGACCAAAAGGGCGATACAAGAGATCTGTGCCTTCCTCATCCTGTCCAACGTCATGGTAAGGGGATTCACGTGTTCAAGCTGCTGCGTGTCTTTATTCTGAACGCATGTTTACGATTCATACCCCCCCCCCCCCCAGCTGTGGGTCATCCCCGCCTTCGGGGTCCACCCTCAGTTCGAGAACGGCCTGGGCAAACAGTTCTTCGGCTTCTCGGCGTGGTTCGTCCTGGTGAACTTGGGTCAGCCGCTCAGCGTCTTCTACAGGATGCACTCGGTGGGCGCCTTGATGGAGCTGCTCA
Organism: Liparis tanakae; assembly: GCA_036178185.1. Taxonomy (NCBI): domain Eukaryota; kingdom Metazoa; phylum Chordata; class Actinopteri; order Perciformes; family Liparidae; genus Liparis; species Liparis tanakae. The sequence continues at coordinate 1,348,042 of CM070105.1, read as the reverse complement.
TCGCCGCGTGACACGGCAGCAACAACAATGTTTGGGGGGTTGGACAACAACAACAACAAGATACACGTTTTATACATTATTTGGTTTATACAATACGAGATGTTCATGAGGCGGTTTTACATGGTTTGTACCTATGCTTCATGTATTCTCTCTCCTGACCACCAGGGGGCGACTCTGGTTGTATAGAAGTCTATGTTTCATGTGTTAAAGCTGCATTCTCTCTTCTCACCACCAGGGGGCGACTCCTCTTTGTATAGAAGTCTATGCTTCATGTCTTAAATATGCATTCCCTCTCTTGACCACCAACCTCTGGTTGTATAGAAGTCTATGCTTCATGTGTTAGAGCTGCATTCTCTCTCTTGACCACCAGGGGGCGACTGGTTGTATAGAAGTATATGCTTCATGTCTTAAATATGCATTCTCTCTCTTGACCACCAACCTCTGGTTGTATAGAAGTATATGCTTCATGTGTTAGAGCTGCATTCTCTCTCCTGACCAGTAGGCTTCTAATTAAAAATACGCTACTGTTCGTCCCTTTCCGGTTTCAACATGAAGACGTTTGTGTTCAGTTTGTTTTGTATGAACTCAGTGAATAAATTAATGTTCAATAAAAGTCACGTTTCATGAGAACGTCAGCTTTAATGACACACATAACACACTGTATGGGATACACAGATGCTCCGACACATTCACACTTCTTGTTTTTTGGGGATCCAAAGCCTGAACATTGTCCAAACCAATCAGGTTCCAGATCTTCGCTGTAACGAAACGTTCCTCCGACCGCCGGCCGGGCGTGAAGAAGGTAAAGAAAAGAAAAGAAGTCGTTCTAAATCCTCTGGATCTCGAACAGCCGGATGTCCGTGTCGTACCAGATCGGAGGATCCACGTTGCTACGGCAACAAGAGAACAAAATCAATCAAAGAATTAAAGTAATTGAAACGGGGCGGACCGGTTCTGAAGGCGTCCGTCGGGCCGCCCGTCTGAGGCGTTTACCGTAAGTAGATGACGCCCCACATGTAGGTGCGGAACCACATGGCGGTGCCGGCGTTGGCCTGGTACTTGCGGATGAGGATGGGGTGGGGGACCGGCAGCAGGCCCACCAGGGTGCCGTGCTGGAGGAACTTCAGGATCTCGGACTCGTCCGTCAAACCCCTGAAGACGAAGAGGACGGTTAACGGGAAGAGTTAAAGCTTCACGGGTCCATATTTACATATTAAAATGTCCTGTGGGGGACATGTCTCAATGTAGTCCTGGTCCTCTGTAGACCTCCATCAGTAACTAGACTACCAGGGACCACCAGAGACCACCAGACCCCACTGCAGTCAAATGAGTTCTTTTAAAGGGACCCTGGTGTTCAGCAACACTACCACTTTAGTCCACAGGGGGCGCCAGAACCAACACTACCACTTTAGTCCACAGGGGGCGATAGAAACAACACTACCACTTTAGTCCACAGGGGCGCCAGAACCAACACTACCACTTTAGTCCACAGGGGGCGCCAGAACCAACACTACCACTTTAGTCCACAGGGGGCGCCAGAACCAACACTACCACTTTAGTCCACAGGGGGCGCCAGAACCAACACTACTACTTTAGTCCACAGGGGGCACCAGAACCAACACTACCACTTTAGTCCACAGGGGGGCGCCAGAACCAACACTACCACTGTTGGTCGTGTTGAGAGCATCAGGATTAAACTGTGAACCAGTTAAAAGTTCCTCACACTAACTTATAAACATTATCTCTCACAGAAGAAAATAATAAAAAGATTGTTAAAGTAACTTTGCTTCTTACTTGTCGATGCAGATCTTCTCCACCTGAGGGACAAGAACCTGCAGCAGCCGCATGATGGTCTGCAGGGGGAGCTTGGCCTTCCACGACAACACCTGAGGACAGCAGCCGCATGATGGAGGGGGGTGGAGACGGGGGGGGGGGGAGACAGGGGGGGGGGGGGGGTCTACTCACCCAGTCCGTGTTGGCGCTCCACGGCGCCGTTGACGAGGACACGCTCGACAACCGGCTTCTCGCTGCCTCCGACTCCGTGCCGTAGACCTTTTCAAAATAAAAGCGTGGCGGGTTCAGGGTCACTCTGACTGCAGACAGAAGCGTGACTCGCACCTGGCGGTCGGCGTACCTCGGGCTCAGAGGTGGACGCCGTGTCTCCAGCCGGCGCCTGCGTGGCGTCCGATTGTTCCAGAGGCATCATGGTGCCGTCCAGGGTCACCTGGGACTTCTCCGTTATCTTATCGATGCCTGAGGGGAGCAGAAGATTTATTTTATTTTAAGAAAAAATCTTCTAAAATGTTATAAATATATAAAAATATATAAATATATATATATATATATATATATATATATATATATATACACACATAACATTTTATGTAACTCTGAAATGAAATTAAAAAATGTCAAAAAATTAAATACAATAATGTATTAAATAAATATATATATAAAAAAAAAAAAAAAAAAAAAAATATATATATATATATATATATATACATATATATATTTATAGCACGCCACATGGGCCCGTGTGTGAAGACCAGTACCTGGAGTGGCCTCCAGGCTGGTTTTGAGGGTCCCGGGCTCGGTGGGGGCCGGTGGTCCGTTGCCCTCGACGCTCTCCGTCTCCATGGAGACGCTCCTGGACATCGTGGACTTCTTCTTCCTCTGCAGCGCGGTCTGGATGGACGCCGCGTCGTACGGCAGGTTGGCCAGCTGGTGGAACACGTTACGCTTCCTGATGATGGCGTACACCAGGTTACTGTTACCTGAAAGGGGGAGGAGGAGGAGGAGGAGGAGGAGGAGGAGGAGGAGGAGCAGGAAGAAGAGGAAGAATCGGAACACGTTACTCTTCCTGATGATGGCGTACATCCAGTTACAGTTACCTGAGAGGGGGAGGAGGACGAGGGGGAAGAAGAGGAGGAGGTGGACGAGGAGGAAGAGGAGATGAAAGAAGAGGAGGTGGAAGAATAGGAGGTAGAGGTGGAGGTGAAAGGTGAAGAAGAGAAGTATGAAGAGCAAGAAGAGGAGGTGGATGACAAGTAAGAGGAGATGGAGGAAGAGGGGATGGAGGAAGAGGAAGAAGAAGAGGATGTGGTGTAGGAAGAGGAGAAAGAGGACGAGAAGGAGGAAGAGAAAGAGGTAGAGGAAGTAGAGGAGGATGCGGTAGAGTTGATGAAGAAGAGGAGGAAAAAGGGGAGAACGAGGAAAAAGAGAAGGAAGAGCAAGAAGAGGAGGAAGAGGAGGTGGAGGAGGAAGAGGAGGAGGTGTAGGAAGAAAAAGAAGAAGAGGAGGAAAAGGAGGAGGGTTCATGGTTCGGGTCTCACCGTCGAACTGGTACTGGATGATGTTGTTGAAGACCTCCAGCAGGAAGAAGACGAGGTGGTGGTTCTGCTGCGAGGAGAAGAGGAACCAGGGCGAGGAGAAGGCCTCCAGGAGGTGCAGCAGCTTGTTGGCCGCCAGCATGGAGAGGCTCTTCAGATACGGAGAGACTGAGGAGGAGCACAGCCGCACGTCACACAGGAACGCTCCTCGTCTTTGCCAGCAGGGGGCGCCAAACCCTGCTCGTCCTCGCCAGCTGGGGGCGTGGCCTCCTCACCGTTCACGATGATGGTGAGCAGGCAGTCGAACAGCGGCTGCAGCCGCTGGTGCCCGGCGCTGATGATCTTATGGAAGATCTAAACACAGAACCACAGTCAGGGGGGGGAACCGCCACAGGGAAGCGTCTACGGGCCGGGCCGGTACCAGGATGAGCAGGTCGGCGTGCGTCCCGGTAAAAACGGGGATGTCCATCGGGACGCGCAGTGCGTACGGCTTGTTGAGGCGCACGCCGAAGTTCCTCTCGCCGCTCAGCAGCAGCAGGATGAACACGCCGATGTGCATGAGGCCCACGCGCGCTGACGGACAAACACACCGGGTTACTCACGGCGCCGGAGCGCGGCGCCGGTCAGAACCGTGAGGGACTCACACTGATCCGCTCGGGCGTCGTCCAGACTGAAGAGGATCGGAACCAGAACCTCCAACACGTCACTGCTCTTCAGCACGAAGAACAGGAACTTCTACAAGATTTAAAACATGGACAACAATAAAGTGGTAGTGTTGGTTCTGGCGCCCCCTGTGGACTAAAGTGGTAGTGTTGGTTCTGGTTCTGGCGCCCCCTGTGGACTAAAGTGGTAGTGTTGGTTCTGGTTCTGGCGCCCCCTGTGGACTAAAGTGGTAGTGTTGGTTCTGGCACCCCCTGTGGACTAAAGTGGTAGTTTTGGTTCTGGTTCTGGCGCCCCCTGTGGACTAAAGTGGTAGTTTTGGTTCTGGTTCTGGTGCCCCCTGTGGTCTAAAGTGGTAGTGTTGGTTCTGGTGCCCCCTGTGGACTAAAGTGGTAGTGTTGGTTCTGGTTCTGGCTTCTGGCGCCCCCTGTGGACTAAAGTGGTAGTGTTGGTTCTGGTGCCGCCTGTGGACTAAAGTGGTAGTGTTGGTTCTGGTGCCCCCTGTGGAATAAAGTGGTAGTGTTGGTTCTGGTTCTGGCGCTCCCTGTGGACTAAAGTGGTAGTTTTGGTTCTGGTTCTGGTGCCCCCTGTGGACTAAAGTGGTAGTTTTGGTTCTGGTTCTGGTGCCCCCTGTGGACTAAAGTGGTAGTTTTGGTTCTGGTTCTGGTGCCCCCTGTGGTATAAAGTGGTAGTGTTGGTTCTGGTGCCCCCTGTGGACTAAAGTGGTAGTGTTGGTTCTGGCGCCCCCTGTGGACTAAAGTGGTAGTGTTGGTTCTGGTGCCCCTGTGGAATAAAGTGGTAGTGTTGGTTCTGGCGCCCCCTGTGGACTAAAGTGGTAGTGTTGGTTCTGGTGCCCCTGTGGAATAAAGTGGTAGTGTTGGTTCTGGCGCCCCCTGTGGACTAAAGTGGTAGTGTTGGTGTTGGTTCTGGTGTAGAGCCTGGCACCTTGTTGAAGTCACAGAACTTCCAGAAGAGGATCAGCAGCTCCTGGTGGAACTGGATCTTCTTGGCCGAGTGAGGCAGGTAGGTCTGCACCAGGCGGTTGTTCATCAGCCGGGCCAGACCCTTCAGGATGAAGCTCAAGTCCTGACCAACACAACGCAGGAAACGCGTTAACACACGCAGGGCGCCGCCCCCTACGCGCCGCGCTCCGGGGCTGGAGCTCACCTCCTCGCGGTGGATCCGGGACAGATAATTCACAAAGAGGTTCTCGGGTCCAGCCGGCTGGAACACAGGAGAGAGAGAGAGAGAGAGAGAGAGAGAGGGTCACAAAACATAAACAAAGAAAATGCCGAGTCAGCGTGAACAACCAACGCACCTCCGTCTCCGAGGCGTTCAGGGCCTGCAGGGCGGCGCTGAAGGCCGAGCCGCCCTCGTGCTCCAGGGTCACGATGAGGATCTGCACCGCCTGCTCCACCAGCTGCTCCCGGTGGTCGGAGAACATCAGGTGGTTGTACGGCACACCGTAGCCGACGGGGTCGTAGGCGCACACCACGTTGAGCAGGGAGGTGAACAGAGGCAGCGCATGTCTATAAATCAAATCAAATCAAATAATGATTTGATTTATATCTAACATTTCTATATATATATAGATATATATATATATATATCTATATATATATATATATATAAAACATATATATATATATATAATATATATATATATATATATATATATATATATATCAAATAAAAACATTTGAATAATTAAATCAATATATAAATATACATATATATCAAATAAATGAAATAAAAAAGTATATATATATAAATATATTTATATAAAAAGGTAAATATGTATATATATATATATATATATATATATATATAAATATATATAGAATATAGAAATATGTATAAAATAGAAACATTTAAAATAAGCTGCACTCTTTCACTCCTTTTTACCATTATAAAGCATTTTATATTGACTTATATGACCAAAAGGCAGCGCATGTCTGGAGGGAAGGAAGATGTAATTACATTTAATTTTGCGGTTACTATTTATATTTTTACAGCAGTCAAATGTCGTTTTATCCTGTTTGACATTTTAAGGCAACATTCAGTCACAGCCAGGAATCTGAGTCCAGGTGTTACTGAGGCATCAACACAGACCTCCGGGTGGTCACAGATGCTGACGCAGTACAGCTCACCTGTTTTCTGTGGAGCAGAAGAAGGACACCCAGGGGTTGAGGCTCCGCCTCTCAGAGGACGGAGGGAGGTACATGGCCTCAGACAGACAGGTGAGCAGCAACTTCAGCAGCTCCGCCCTGAAGGAGGAGGAGCACAGCACGGAGTTACTGCACAACACAGCCAGACAACGACTCCTCCGGTTGTATAGAAGTCTGTGCTTCATGTGTTCAAGCTGCATTCTCTCCACTCACCACCAGGGGACGACTCCTCCGGTTGTATAGAAGTCTATGCTTCATGTGTTAAAGCTGCATTATCTCTAATGACCACCAGGGGGTGACTCCTTTGGTTGTATAGAAGTCTATGCTTCACGTGTTAAAGCTGCATTCTCTATACCGACCAGCAGGGGGCAACTCCACTGGTTGTATAGAAGTCCATACTTCATGTGTTAAAGCTGCATTCTCTCTAACAACCACCAGGGGGCGACTCCTCTGGTTGTATAGAAGTATATCGAAAATGACTACCTCCCATTCCCCCCACCTCCCAGTCTCACCTGTTGAGGTCGTGGACGTAGTTGGGTGGAGGCGATTGGGCGAAGCCGACTCCGGCCTCCCAGATGTACTCGCAGCTGTCGATGGATCGAATGTCGTCGGCCGAGTCCTGAAACCCGAACACCAGGTCATACAGCGGCACTCAGCAATTATACATTTTATATATGTTTTTTTACTATTTTCTGACATTCTAAAAGATCAAAATTGACACAATAATTGATAACGATGTAAATCCGTCACAACGTCCCTCAGAACAGTGCTGAAGGCTTTTCATTGAAGGTCAGTAGGACCAACAGAAGCTGTGGAGCGCCTGGGATTCAACCAGCTGACGTTATCTCAGGAGACGCTCCGATAGCCGGAGCCACGAATAGACGAGGGGCTGGTTCTTCATGAGCAGACACACACAGACCCACAACACAACACGACCACAAAGAGACAACACGACCACAAAGAGACACAACACGACCACAAAGAGACCCAACACGACCACAAAGAGACACAACACGACCACAAAGAGACACAACACGACCACAGAGAGACACAACACGACCACAAAGAGACAACACGACTACAAAGAGACAACACACACAGACCCACAGAGACACAACACGACCACAAAGAGACACAACACGACCACAAAGAGACAACACGACCACAAAGAGACAACACACGACCACAAAGAGACACAACACGACCACAAAGAGACACAACACGACCACAAAGAGACACAACACGACCACAAAGAGACACAACACGACCACAAAGAGACACAACACGACCACAAAGAGACAACACGACCACAAAGAGACAACACACACAGACCCACAACACAACACGACCACAAAGAGACACAACACGACCACAAAGAGACACAACACGACCACAAAGAGACACAACACGACCACAAAGAGACACAACACGACCACACAGACCCACAACACAACACAACCACAAAGAGACACAACACAACCACAAAGAGACACAACACGACCACAAAGAGACACAACACGACCACAAAGAGACACAACACAACCACAAAGAGACACAACACGACCACAAAGAGACACAACACGACCACAAAGAGACACAACACGACCACAAAGAGACACAACACGACTACAAATAGAATCAAGAATTCCTTGGATACAAAACTTTTACAAAGAGTTGGAAGATGACAGAAAACAACAACAACAACAACAACAACAACAACACAAATGTCCACAGAGACGGAAGTCTGCAGGCAGCCCGAGGGCCCGTTATGAGGCGTTCAGGGCCCGTTGTAAACCTTCCACTCTGAGGGGAACTTCCCTCTGTTGACCCTTCCCTGACCCTGGGAAGGGACGGGCCAGGCTCAGGTGTTTCCATGTGTGTGCACGCTTCAGGAGAGGGAGGAGTTAGGTGTGAGGAAATAGGAGTTAGGAGGGAGGAGGGAGGAGGGGTTGCAGGACAGAGCCACGTGTCCGTCACCTCCCACGCAGCTCTGGATGTTTACTCAACGCCACAGAGACGCGTTCCTCAGCCCAGTTGACAAACATGGCCCCTCCCCTCCCCCCCTCCTCCCTCTATTCCTTCATTTTCCTCCCTCCTCCTCCTCCTCCTCCTCCTCCTCCTCCTCCTCCTCCTCCTCCTCCTCCTCCTCCTCCTCTGGAGTAACTCATTAACGCGGCTACCGCCTGAGAGGCCGATAAGAGGCGCTAAGTGCCGGGGGGCAAACCGGACTTCTGTGTGATCGACTCGCGACGTGAACACAGAGGAAGAGCCTTTCTTCTTCTAGGGAAACGGGGGTTAGCGTAGCTTAGCATAACGAGGAACCCACCGGGCCGCTCTTCTTGCGGCTCTGGGCCGTGAAGTCGGGGCAGAAGAGGAGGTCGGCGACGGCGAGCAGCAGCGACTCGGCGAGCGGCCGAGCGTCCTCTTCATCGCCGTCTTCGTCCAAACGCTGGAGGGAAAACAGACGACGAGCGGGCGTTAAGAACCGGAGAGGTCGGAGGTCATTTTAAATAAGGCCGATCTAGATGCCTTTTAGTCGACATGCTACAGTTCCCCTCTGCTTCCAGTGTTTGTGCTAAAATAATTTAAAAAAAATCTATAAAATCAAAAACATTTGCTGTCAAAATTAAAATATTTGGTCTAAAAATAAAAATATTTGCTTTAAAAATAAACCATTTGCTCTCAAAAAAATAATATCTTCTAAGTGAAATTATATTTGCTTTCCAAATATTTGCTATAAAAAAAAAGAAAATGTGCTCTGAAAATGAAACATTTGCTCTCAGAATAAAAACCCTGGCCTCTTGAAACTAAAATCTATGAGTTGAGTTTGGACATAGTGGGCGGGGCTTACGCTGCTGAATGAGCGAGGCGTTTCTATTGGTTCTCTCGGCTCGAGGAGGCGACGTGTTTCCGTTATTGTGTCTACGTCAAAACGAATCAACCACAAAACCACCTGAGTCTGTTCCGCCGGCTGCAGCTCGGAAATCCTGCACTTTAATGGAGACATTGAATCCCTCTTTAATGCAAGCGCTGGCCGGGGGGTACAATATGGCCAGTGTTTGGACCGTGGGTCCCATGGACGACCAGGTAACCAGAGAACCATCAGCCACCAGGGGGAAGGGAACCGTGACCTCCCTCTCACAGCTCACAGAACCACTTCTCGGCCCTGGAGGGTTTTAAAAAGGTCCTCAAAAGACCTCAAAGGTCCATAAAGGTCCTCAAAGGGCCTCAACGGTTCTCAAAGGTTTTCAAAGGACCTGGAAGGGCCTGAAAGGGTCTTTAGGTCCTCAAAGGGCTTCAGAGGTCCTGTAGGTCTTCAAAGGTTCTCAAAGGAGCTTTAAGGGTCTTTAAGGGTCTTTATGTCCTCAAAGGTCTTCAAAAGGCCTCTAGGTCCTCTGGAGATGAAACCCTGCAGGCCGCCTGCTGACCTCTCAGACTTCTTTTGGTTTAAAAACTACCCAAAGATGCAAAAAGAGCTTCTTTTTTAATCCCTCACTAAACCACCAAACCTAAGGTGTAAGATTCCCTTTGATGTTTGAAAGGTGACTTCACATCCAGAGCCAGCAGAGCGTGGAGGTCGAGGAACACCGAGTTTGACCTTGAGGTCATCAGAGTTTTCTTCCCGTTGTTCCCGTTTACCCCGATGACGTCACCGTGAGGCGTTCAAGGCTCCGGTCGCTTCCCTCATTCTGGAGTTCCATGTTTCCGTTGGCGACGACACGACTTTGTTTCACATCAACACCAAAATAACTCTTTACAAATAAAAATACCTCCTGTTTCATGGTCACTTAGTTAATGAGACTGAAGGAGGAAACACACACACACACACACAGGCTTACACTCACGTACACACACACACACACACACACACACACACACACACTTACACTCACGTACACAAACACACAGACCCACACAGCCCCCCCCCCCAAAAGAAAACACACACAGACCCACACACACACACAGACCCCCCCACACACACAACTAGGCTTACACTCACAGACCCACAGCCCCCCCCCAACTCTCTCTCTCTCTCTCTCTCTCTCTCTCTCTCTCTCTCTCTCTCTCTCTCTCTCTCTCTCTCTCTCTCTCTCTTTCTCATTCTCTTTTCTCTCTCCTCTCTCTCTTTCTTTCTCTCTCTGTCTCTCTCTCTCTCTCTCTCTCTCTCTCTCTCTCTCTCTCTCTCTCTCTCTCTCTCTCTCTCTCTCTCTCTCTCTCTCTCTCTCTCTCTCTCTCTCTCTCTCTCTCTCTCTCTCTCTCTCTCTCTCTCTCTCTCTCTCTCTCTCTCTCACCCCGGCCCCCGGCACCGTGGACCAGAAGAAGCCTCTCCAGTCGGCGTCCTCGAAGATGTAGGGCAGGATGCGCGTCAGCAGCCGCGAGCAGTTCAGGATCGTCTGGCGCTCTTTCTCCGACGGGCAGCCGGAGTCGGCGCCCTGAACCAGGCGCTCCACGGCCTGCGGGGGGGAAACAGACCGAGCGGTGCGTTCAGGGTCATTCTGTTCGACCCTGAACTGATGGCAGGAATCATAGAAAATGTAAACTTCATTTTATTCAACGCTTTGAATCTGTTCTTCTGAGTCTCGTTATCTTTCACATCCTCAGTTCACACTTCAGATGAAGATAAAGGAGAACACCAACAACAAGTAGAAGAGAAGAAGAACAACGAGAAGAAGTAGAAAAAGAAAGAGAAGAACACAAACAAGAACAACAAGAAGAAGAAGAAGAAGAAGAAGAAGAAGAAGAAGAAGAAGAAGAAAAACAAGATGAACAAAAACAAGAAGAAGAAGAAAAACAAAACAAGATAAAGAACAAAAACAAGAACAAGAAGGAGAAGGAAAACAAGAAGGAGGAGAAGAAGAACAAGAAGGAAAAGAAGAAGAAGAAGAAGAAGAAGAAGAAGAAGAAGAAGAAGAAGAAGAAGAAGAAGAAGAAGAGTATCAACACCAGCCACCATGTTTATCACTCTGTGGAGCCGAGTGATGAACATGTCAATAAGCTCATTCCTAAACATCCAGACATGTGAGTCTCGTTCTGAGCCCGTTCCTCCTCAGTGACCTTTGACCTCCGCCACACCGAGCGCCGCGGCGTTCGGTGTGGGAACGTCAAACAGCAGCATTCCTGGGAGCCGTCTCCCGGACGTCACCTTGTAGCACAGGGTTGCCAGGTTGGACGGAGACTCCTCCCTCACAGCTCGGATCTCGGCCGCCGGCACCAGAGCGAAGACGTCCTGCACGCTGGTGGAGGCGTCGGCCCAGAACTGGTCCCAGAAGGCCTCGTCGGAGGCCTCCACGGGCTGGGGGGGCACAGGGTGGATTTATATATATATATATATATATATATATATATATATATATATATATATATATGAGCTTCACCTGCAACATGTCAAACTCAAAATGAACAGAAAGAGAGATTAAACACTACAAAAGAATATGAATCAACTACAAAGAGACACAACTAGACCACAAAGAGACACTAAAGAACTACAAAGAGACACTAAACAACCACAAAGAGACACAACACAACCACAAAGAGACACTAAACAACCACAAAGAGACACAACACAACTACAAATAGACACTAAACAACCACAAAGAGACACAACACAACTACAATGAGACACCAAACAACCACAAAGAGACACTAAACAACTACAATGAGACACCAAACAACCACAAAGAGACACTAAACAACTACAATGAGACACTAAACAACTACAAAGAGGCACAAAGTGACAACAGAGTCACACAACATTAAGAGATGGACGTCCAGTGAATTTGTCATCACAAAACAACAGCAGCATGTTTCCTAACTTCAGATTCATGTCAACAACAACAACAACAACAACAACAACAACAACAACAAGCGGCTGATCAGCGGTGACGTCGTTGTGATATTACAACTTTTCCAACAATCTTAAGGTAAACAGTGGAGCACGCCAACATGACCACTTTAAATGTCTCGTTTCGTCCCTAAAGAAATAATAAAGATATTCAGGTAGACCACCACAAACAGTCAACGTGTATCTCAAAGGAAAGGTCGTGACGTCATGGGGTTAGTTCCACCTTAAATACACCTGCCAGGTAAACACGCGTCACGAGCCTGCAGGGGAACCCAGTACACGCTTTAATTCTCGTTACGTGTTGACGTTATTTAGGGATGTTTCGGTTTTAATGACATGAAATAAGCACGAAGGACTCGCATCACCCCAACGGCCCGATGAGCGTTACAGGACGACATGGAGAGACACGTCGAGGCCTCAGGAGATACAGTAGTGTGTTGGTGTAAATGCTCTTTAATTAAGCGCCTGCGCTGCTGTGCGTGTTTCTCTCCACTTTGCGTCACGGTGGCTGCGTTCAGGCCATCTGGCGCTCCAACTTTATCTCCACGCGCTCAGTTTATCGCCGCAAAGCGCTCGACGCGCGTCTGTGCGCGTGCCCGGAGTTTAAAGTGAAGAACCCGACCTGCGTCTTGGTGGTGAGCTGGATCACCGCCTTCCTGAAGTGCAGCTTGGTGTCCGCGTTCCCCATTCTGCGTCCCGCAGCTCGTGCTGCTGGCTCGGGTCCGTGAAGGAGGATAATCTCCCTCATCCACGCTGACAGCCGCTCGTGCTGCGTTCAGGCGCTGCTCGGAAAACTCACACTCTTTTAACAAACGGTAAGATGCTGCGCTGCAGCCGTTACAATGTATTTTATAAATTATATAATAGTTTTTTCTTTAAATAATCATAAAATATGCACAAAAAACTAAAAAAACACAATCTTGACAATGATCTCCGCAGCAAACTGACAGTAAAAGAAAAGTACAAAAACACACTTAAACAGACCCGTATATATATATATATATATATATATATATATATATATATATATATATATATATATATATATATATATATATATATAATTACTAAGAAGAAGAATACTCATCTAATATCAATATAGAAATTATTACAAATATCCGAGTGTACATATGAATACACTGTTATTCTTAGCATCAAAGTACTTTGAGTGGAACAAATAATGTAACAAATAATCAATAACAAATTCAGTGAATAATGACAAATAAATCAAAGGAATACTCCCCAAAAATTAAGAAAGAGGTGCAGAAAAATAAACAAAACAGCTCAAAAACATATTGGAAATGTGAAAATCAAACTTTAAAATGAGATCCTCTTCTTTTCAACATGGCACGACATCATAACTATAACTGCTTCTGCAAGACATGACCTATATTACAAAGTATCACCTAAACCCTTTGTTGTGTTTCTATGTCTGCTTAAGAAAACTTATTAACTCCGACGGTCCTTGAACGTTGCACATGTCAAGCAGGATCCAGGCGACGACTTCCGGGATCCTAAAGTACATATTTGCTTTTATTCATGTTTTTCATTGGATAACAGAGACGATGACTCAGATGCAGGTAAGAAGACTGAAACAACCATATCTTCATCTTCATCTTCATCTTCATCTTCATCTTCATCATCATCAACGATCATATTATGTCATCAGAATTAAGATGAAGCTAACGGTAGTTTTATTATTTATTATTCTAACCTATAAATACAGATGTATATGAAGTAGTCACGGTACTTCAGGTACAATCAGGATAAATGAGCGCCGGTGTACACAGAGCAAGACAAACATTGAGTGAGTTTGTTGTCACAAAACCGAACAATCAAGCATCCATGTGGATGTGTTTTAAATATACTTTGGATAATACAGACGCATCTCTGTGAGGATGTGTGGGTCTTCTTGCACATTTTGCTCTTGTGTCTCTTTGTAGTTTCTTTGTATTTGTTGTATGTATCTTTGTAGTGGTTTTGTGTCACATTGTAGTTGATGTTACTTTGTAGTAGTTTTCTGTGTCTTTGAAGTTGTTGTATGTCTCTTTGTAGTTGTTTTACATATATTTGAAGTTGTTTTGTGACACTTTGCAGTTGCTTTGTGTCTCTTTGTGGTTGCATGCATCTTTCTAGAAGTGTTGGGTATCTTTGCATCTGTTTCATGGATCTTTGTAGTGGTTTTGTGTATCGTTGCAGTTGTTTTGTGTTGCGTTGAAGTTGTTTTGATGTTTCTTTGTAGTCGTTTTGTGTCCCTTTGGAATCCAAGTCGAAGGAGGAGGTTTTCCGCTGCGGGGGCAGCCTGATCTCGGCCTGCTGGGTCCTCACCGCCGCCCACTGCTTCCCCGCCGCGTGAGAAGTGACATCACTGTGACATCACTTCCTGTCGCCGAGGCAGGTGCTGAGAAACGAGAGCGGACAGCTGGTTGACCGTAACTGTGCGTTGCAGCTCCCACCGGTCCGGAGCCCCGCTGGCCGTCACCTACAACACGTCACTCTTACATAGAAGAGACACAACACGACTACAAAGAGACACAACCCAATTAAAAGACACAAAACAACCATAAAGAGACACAAAACAACCAAGAGACACAAAATAACAACGAAGAGACACAAAACGACAACAGAGATACACAAAAGACACAATATGTCCACAGAGAGACCTAAACTGACCAACAAGAGACACACAATGACCAAGAAGAGACACAAAATGACCAAAAAGAGAAATGAAATGACCATAAAGAGACACACAATGACCACAAAGAGACACAGCATGACCAACCAAAGACACACAATGACCACAAAGAGACACACAATGACCACAAAGAAACACACACTGACCACAAAGAGACACAACATGACCACAAAGAGACACAAAATAACTTGAGAGCCACAACATGACCACAAAGAGACACACCATGACCAACATGACCACAAAGAGACACAAAAAGAGCAAGAAGAGACACTAATTAACTAAACAAAATGACCACAATGAGACACAAAATGACAACAAAGAGACACAACATGACTGACATGACCACACAGATACACACACTGACCACAAAGAGACACACACTGACCACAAAGAGACACAACATGACCACAAAGAGACACAAAATAACTTGAGAGACACAACATGACCACAAAGAGACACAACATGACCAACATGACCACAAAGAGACACAAAAAGAGCAAGAATGGACACTAATTAACTAAACAAAATGACCACAAAGAGACACTAAATAACTAAAGAAATACAAAGTGACAACAAAGAGACACAACATGACCAACAAGAGGCCCTAAATGACACAAAAAGACCAGAGAGACACATTATTACCACACAATGTGTGTATGAGGTCACACAGTCTCAACTGTCAGAGGGAATGTTTACATATATGTGACAGTAGTTCAAATGGCTTATATTCGTTACACTAAAATCTACTTTCATGCAGCAGAGACGACACCCGTCATTCCCAATGAATCGGTGAGTTATGTTCTTGTTCTCTGTGTGGGAACCAACCTGCTGAACCAGCGCCTTCCTGAAGTGCAGTTTGGTGTCCCTGTTCCCCATCCTGCGTCCCAAAGCTCGACCTGCAGTGAAGGAGGAGAATCTCCCTCATCCGCCGCTCACGCTGCATTCAGGCGCTGCTCGGAAAGCTGAAGCTTCGGGACAGACACGATTTCTTTGAAGCATCATAACTGCTTCAGCAATCCGTGAGCCATATAACAGCATTTCACGTAAACTAGAGCGGTGTTTGTTGTGTCTGCTTAAGAAAACGTTTTCATCCAACGGCCTCTGAACCTAGCATCTGGGATCCTAGTGTACATATTTGCTTTCATTCCCGTTTTTAATTGGATGATGAGTCAGATGCAGGTAAGAAGACTGAAACAACCATATCTTCATCATCACCATCACCACCATCGTCTTCTTTAAAGCTCGTGGTGGAGGGGCTTGAGAGGCTCAGTGATCCTTGGAGCCATGTGGTCCGGGGCATCAGTCCCTGGTAGGTTCTCCATGGCAACAGGTCTCAGGTGAGAGTCCAATCTAAGAGCGGTTAAAACCCCTGATGGATAGCAGCTCACAGAACGAAGCTACCTCGCCCAGAGAAGGGAAGCCGGGGCACCCTCCCGGAGCCAGACCCAGGAGAAGAGCTCGCCGGCGAGCGTCTGGTGGCCCGGCCTTCGCCTATGGGGCCTGGTCAGCTCAACCCAAAGAGACAACATATAGCAGCCACCCTGTGGACCCACCATCCGGAGGGACAAGCATCAGGGTCGGGTGCTATGTAGACCGGGCAGGGGATCTGGGCGAGCTGATCGTCGGCAGCGTAGATTCAATTCAATTCAATTCAGTTTATTTGTATAGCCCAGTTTCACAAATTACAAATTTGTCTCAGAGTGCTTTACAGTCTGTACACATAGACATCCCTGACCCAAAACCTCACATCGGACCAGGAAAAACTCCCAAATAACCCTTCAGGGGGAAAAAAGGGAAGAAACCTTCAGGAGAGCAACAGAGGAGGATCCCTCTCCAGGATGGACAGAACAATAGATGTCATGTGTACAGAAGGACATATTTAGAGTTAAAATACATTCAAGGAATCTGACAGAGTTTATCAATAGTTCATATTTAGGCATATTCCACGATGGAGAGTTTGGAGACCTCCACCATCCATCAGGAGATGGAAACAGAGTGGAGGAGTGGGCGGAGTCCCAGCAGGGCAGTGGCACAGCTAGCGACAGGAACTCACGATCCAACCATCGATGGTCCATCAGCTAATGGGATCTATGCCGTCTCATAGGGTCCGATGACCCCATGAGACGTGAAGTCAGAAGGACTCCGGGGAGAAGCAGAGTTAGTCATGTGTGATGGAGAGATGAAGATTCATCCATAGGAGAAAGAAAAGAGGAGAGAGGTGCTCAGTGCATCCTAAACATCCCCAGCAGCTATAAGCCTATACCAGCATATCCAGGGGCTGGACCAGGGCAAACCTGATTCAGCCCTGACTATAAGCTCTGTCAAAGAGGAAAGTCTTAAGTCTACTCTTGAATGTGGTGACTGTGTCTGCCTCCCGGACTGAAGGTGGAAGCTGGTTCCATAAAAGAGGAGCTTGATAACTAAAGGCTCTGGCTCCCATTTTACATTTTAAGACTCTCGGAACTACAAGTAGCCCCGCATTTAGTGAGCGCAGCTCTCTGGTGGGGCGATACGGTACTACAAGCTCTTTAAGATATGATGGTGCATCACCAATTAAGGCTTTGTAAGTTAAGAGAAGAATTTTAAAAGTGATTCTTGATTTTACAGGGAGCCAGTGCAGAGCAGCTAGTGCAGGAGTAATGTGATCTCTTTTCTTAGTTTTAGTGAGAATACGAGCTGCAGCATTCTGGATCAACTGGAGGGACCTAAGAGATTTATTAGTGCAGCCTGATAATAGATAGATGAGCTCTAGGGAGGTGGAACGTCTCCTCGCTAGCAGGGAAGCAGACCAGAGCTGGTGTGGGAGGTGGAGCGGTACCAGCTAGATAGAGTTGGGCTCACCACCACACACACAGCACTGGCTCTGGAGCGAAGCTCCTGGAGAAGGTCGGACTCTGTTCTTTCTGGAGTTGTCCAGGGTGAGAGGCGCCAGGCGGGAGTGGGGATACTCACAAGTGGACCTGGTATCAGAACACCTGAGGCCGGAAATCAATGATCGACTTTGTAATCGTATCATCTGATCTGCGGCCGTATGTCTTGCATACTCGGGTGAAGAGAGGAGCAGAGCTCTCATCTGATCTCCACCTGGTGGTGAGTTGGATCAGATTGGAGTCGGCTATAGAAACAAGTCTAAACATGCAGTGAAGGAGGACTGAGAATGTCTGGTGGAGGACCCGTCTGGTGATCTCCCACCTCCGGATGAACTTCTCACACATCCAGAGGGATGTTGGGGACCTTGTTCAAAGCCTCTATCTTGGACAAGGCCGATAGGAGCTGTGGTTGTAAGGTCATCGGTGCCTGTCATGTCGGCAAACCCGAGAACCCGATGGTGGACCCGGGGTGAGGGAAGCCATCAAGTTGGTTGAGCCGGTAGGGCTGCAGCTGCGAAAACCCGGGCATGGCAGGAGTTTGGGGAGGCCATGGGGAAGGACTTTTGGTTGGCCTCAAGGAGGTTCTGGCAAACCATCCGACGGGTCTCATGAGGGGGGGGGGGGGGGGGGCTGCTGACCCGGGCGGGGGATATCGCCGGACGGTGGAAAGAGCTCTTTGAGGAACTCCTATATCTGTTCAACATGTCCCCTCAAGAGGGGGTCGCACCAATATCCCTGGCAGAGGACGCTAAGGTTGTCAACAAGTTATTTGGTGGCAAAGCACTGAGGGGATGAGATCCGCCATGAGATACTGAAGACATATCAGGAACAGGTCAGGATCATGAGGGTCAGGACCATGGGGCTCAGGAACATGGGGGTCAGGAACATGAGGGTCAGGATCATGAGGGTCAGGATCATGAGGGTCAGGAACATGAGGGTCAGGAACATGAGGGTTTGGAACATGAGGGTCAGGAACATGAGGGTCAGGATCATGAGGGTCAGGAACATGAGGGTCAGGAACATGAGGGTTTGGAACATGAGGGTTTGGAACATGAGGGTTTGGAACATGAGGGTTTGGATCATGAGGGTTTGGAACATGAGGGTTTGGAACATGAGGGTCAGGAACATGGGGGTCAGGAACATGAGGGTCAGGATCATGGGGGTCAGGAACATGAGGGTCAGGAACATGGGGGTCAGGAACATGAGGGTCAGGATCATGAGGGTCAGGATCATGGGGGTCGGGAACATGGGGTTTGGAACATGAGGGTCAGGAACATGAGGGTCAGGATCATGAGGGTCAGGATCATGAGGGTCAGGAACATGGGGGTCAGGAACATGGGGGTCAGGAACATGAGGGTCAGGATCATGGGGGTCGGGAACATGGGGTTTGGATCATGAGGGTCAGGAACATGAGGGTCAGGATCATGAGGGTCAGGATCATGAGGGTCAGGAACATGGGGGTCAGGAACTGTTAGGACTCAGCCAGCCGGGGTCCCACGTCAGCCCGATTGCACAGAGACACCCGGTATCTCGGAGCGCGCTGCCAGAGACTTGCGCACCTGGCGACGAGGACGAGCCGGGCGCTCCGGTGCACACCTGAAACCACTCGGCTCACGCCTCAGCTGCATCTCGTAGCCTCGTTAGACGGGGAGTGAAATAGCAGGACTTCCAGTAGCTCGCTGCGAGTTCGTCCTAGAAGCTCCAGAGGAGAAGTCATACAACCCTGGAGTTTTTGTTTCG
The DNA here is from genome assembly GCA_036178185.1 of Liparis tanakae. Classification (NCBI taxonomy): domain Eukaryota; kingdom Metazoa; phylum Chordata; class Actinopteri; order Perciformes; family Liparidae; genus Liparis; species Liparis tanakae. The sequence continues at coordinate 1,328,738 of CM070105.1, read as the reverse complement.
TATGGGGTACCTGTGATTACCTTTTTCCCTCTGGATTATTCGCCAGCGAGTTTTGTTTGCTTGTTTGTTCCAGTGCCAATTAAGGAGGCAGTTTTTCTTTTGTTTTCTCGGAACTTTCCGCTTCCTTGGTTTTTCTAATAAATTACGCCATGTATTTTGGCTAACAGTAACACTGTCTGTTGTCGTGCGCTTGGGGTCGAAGAAAAACCATAACAGGAACAGTGCCTTTGGACTGGCAGACTGGGGTGGTGGTTCCCATTTTCAAAAAGGGGGACCGGAGAGTGTGCTCGAACTATCGTGGTATCTCTCTACTCAGCCTCCCGGGGAAAGCTTATGCCAGGGTGCTGAAAGGAGGCTCCGACCGTTGGTCCAACCTCACAGTGAGGAACCCGTCCCGGTCGTGGAACCTTGGACCAGCTCTTTACACTCTAATACTGGAGGGGTCCTGGGAGCCCAACCAGTCTACATGTGCTTTGTGGTCTTGGAGAAGGCTATGGACCAGGTCCCTTGGGGAGTTTGTTGGGGTGCTGCAGGAGTTTGGGGTTCCGTACTACCCGGTTGCCCTTCCTCACCGGTCCTGTTTCTTATTGTCATGGATGCATGAACATTTCACATGACTCTAAAGTTTCTTTGTAGACATCTTTAGTCTTTTTTTCTTTATTTTTTTTTCTACCATCAATTTCTTTTCCTGATGGCCAGACATAGTTTCCATATCACGTTGCTGAGACTTTGTGACTTAACATCAGAGACAGCAGGACTGGAGCCATTTCTTCATGTGGTTTTATTGGTTCATAATGACTCAACTGGTGGTGTTGTGGTGTCTCTGGTGAGACTGAGAGGTGTCACAGGGCGTGGACACCAACACGATTATGTTTCCGAACTGGTTCTTTAAACGTCTGTGTGTTTCCCTGAAGACCCATCGCCCACGAGAGAACCAGTACATCACAGGGTTCTCTGGGGTATTCAAGTTGTTCATAAGTCATGTTTGGGTTATTAAATGGTGGGCAATGGGATACATTTGCAAATGGAAAATGAAAAAAAGGTTCTTTAGAGAAATATTTTTTCAAAGAATCCTAAATGGTGTCTTAGTGGCTCTTTGAGGCACCGTTTCTGCTTCTTTGAAGTTCTTTACACTCTTTTTCTTTAGCGGTTGTGAAACCCAGAAACCATTTTCGGTTCCCGAGGGCAGCTTTATCTTTCTAAGCGTGCTGCAGGTTTATAACTGTTATTGGTCCATGGTTATTTATCCATATTTGTCTCAAGGCATCATCCGTGGGAAGCTCTCCATGCGAGCAGCTGCTCGGCTTCCCGCCACACAGATGTGTTTCCTTGGACTCCCGGCTGTGGATTAAAAAGTGTTTCCTCATCCTAGAAGCAGCTGATGTTTCCTCACCCCTTAAACAAAGTGGTCCGGCCTGTTGGAAGAGCTCCTCGGCCAATCGGGACGCTCCCTCCTCCCCTGCACACTTGCAGACATAACCCAGTGTCCCCCTGAGGAGGTCTCCATACGGCAGCAGCACCATGAAGGCTCTCGTCCTCGCCGGCATCCTGGCAGCGGTGGCCGCCTCCGCAGCCGTACGGACACGTTGGATTCATCTCACTTGTGCTGACATGTTGCATCTCACTTCAATTCATCGAGTTATTTTCTTACTCTTTAGGGCTTATCGAGAGCAAAAAGACAGCGGGCGTTTTCTGGGTCCTCGTCCTCCTCGTCCTCTTGGTCCTCTTCGTCCTCCTCTGAGAGTTCAGGTGAGAAGCTCGGCATTCCTGACAGCTCAGAGCGCAGACACTGAGACGTGCTCTGCTCCCACAGGCCTCTGTCTGAACGGAGGCAGCTCCCTCCCGGCTCTGGCCACCGGCGACCACTTGTTCTGCTTGTGCGCCGACGGCTTCGAGGGCGTCCGCTGTGAAGCGGGTGAGCGGCCGGAGCCGAGCGGCGGTCGTCTTTCATCCCCCACGTTGTTTGTTGTCTTTGGTAAACGCCTCCTGCTGTCCCCGCAGTGACGAGGCCGCTCTGCTACGAGGGCGTGGGGCTCTACTACAGAGGCACGGAGGCGACGTCCGAGAGCGGCCGCACGTGTGTGGAGTGGGACTCGGACACCCGAGACAACTTCCTGTCTTCAGATGTCCAGTCGGGGAGACACAACTACTGCAGGTAGGCGCCGCGACGCCAGAGACAGACGGTACCGGTCTCACTTACATCGACGGGTTGGATTCAACGGCCGGAGCTCCGCTGATCCCATCGTCATTATTTTATAGTTGTCTCTTTGAAGTTGTTTTTGTCTCTTTGAAGTTGTTTTTGTCTCTTCAAAGTTGTTTGTGTCTCTTCAAAGTAGTTTTATGTCTATTTGAAGTTGTTTTGTGTCTCTTTGAAGTAGTTGTATGTCTCTTTGGTGTTTTTGTCTCTTTGAAGTTGTTTGTGTCTCTTTGAAGTTGTTTTTGTCTCTTTGAAGTTGTTTTATGTCTATTTGAATTTGTATGTGTCTTCGTAGTTGTTATGTATCTCTTTGTAGTTGATTCATGTTTCTTAGTAGTTGTTTTGTGTCTCTTTGAAGTTCTTCAATGTCTCTTTGGCGTTTTGGTCTCTTCAAAGTAGTTTTATGTCTATTTGAAGTTGTTTTGTGTCTCTTTGTAGTTGATTTGTGTCTCTTTGAAGTAGTTGTATGTCTCTTTGGTGTTTTGGTCTCTTTGAAGTTGTTTTCTGTCTCTGTAGTTGTTTTGTGTCTCTTTTAAGTTGTTTTGTGTTTTTTGTATTTGATTAGTAGTTATATCTTTATTTGAAGTTGTGTCTTTTTGAAGTTGTGTTGTGTCTCTTTGCATTTGTCGAGGGTATTTTTGTAGTTTTTATGCATATTTCTGTGGTTTTGAATCCTGTGTATCATATTATTGTCTCTTTGCATCTCTTCCTAGTTATCTTGGTATATTTTGTCATAGTCAGTGGTTGTTTTGCCCCTTTTCCTATTGTTGAGTCAAACCGTTCAGGTGTTGCCTCTCAGTTTAACTTCCACATCCACATTGGGTTGCCTGCGTGGCGAACGCTTCGCCGTTAAATAAAACACGACAACCAGCGAATCCGGCACCGTTGCCCAAATATGGACGTAAACAACCCAAAACACTGTAAAGTGCTTTAAGAGGTGGTTTCAGGTTTCCGTTATATTATTTCATTTATTAGACGTGCAGCACTTTAACTCTGGTGTTGGACATTGTTCCAAAGATATGGCGCCAAAAGCAAACAGTTACTAACTTTACTGTCACATGCTGTTCAGTTTCATGGATTCAATGTGTTTTTAATGTGTTTTTAATGTGTTTTTAATGTGTTTTCCAGAAACCTTTTCTTCAGGCGGCGCCCGTGGTGCAACGTGTGGGTGAACCGGCGGCTGGTTTGGGAGTACTGTCGTATTCCACGTTGTGTTTCTGAGTCGCGTGAGTTAATTTTCTCTCTTTCCAGGCCTGGAATCACACGTTTCATCATCAGGGTCTAACACGCTCTCACTTTGTAGTTCCAGCCTCACCCTCGACCTCACCCTCAACCTCGCTCTCGCCTTCTCCGTCACCGTCAAGTTCACCTCCACCTTCACCTTCACCCTCATCGTCACCCACTGAGCCACAGACGGGTAACTTCCTGGCCTTTTTATAGTCGTTGTATGTCTCTTAGAAGTCGTTTTGTGCCTATTTCTAGTAGTTGTATGTCTCTTTGAAGTCGTTTTATGTCTCTCTGAAGTTGTTTATGTCTCTTTGAAGTTGTTTTATGTCTCTTTGAAGTTGTTTTGTGTCTCTTTGAAGTTGTGTTATGTCTCTTTGAAGTTGTTTTGTGTCTTTTTGAAGTTGTTTATTTGTGTCTTTTTGAAGTTGTTTATGTCTTTTTGAAGTTGTTTTGTGTCTCTTTGCCTTGTCCCCTCCCCGATCGCCCTGAACTGAGTTCCCTTCCCCCGGCTGCAGAGTTGACGTGCGGCCGCCGCTACCGGAGGAAGCAGATGAAGATCGTGGGCGGAACCGTCGCCACCGTGGAATCCCACCCGTGGGTCGCCGCCATCTTCTGGCACAGCAAGTCCAAGGAGGAGGTGTTCCGCTGCGGGGGCAGCCTGATCTCGGCCTGCTGGGTGCTCACGGCCGCCCACTGCTTCCCCGACGGGTGAGAGACGACATCACTTCCTGTCTCCGGGGCGTGTGCTGAGCGGCGAGCGCGGACAGCCGGTTGACGTGAACGTGCGTTTCAGCGCCGACAGCAGGAGGCGCCGCTTCTCCGTCGTCCTGGGGAAGAACGCCATGAACGAGACGGACCCGATGGTGGAGCAGCGCTTCAGGGTGGAGGAGATCGTCCTCCACCCCGGGTTTGACAACAGCGAGGGGAACTACGACAACGACATCGGTACGAGACGGACTACCACTGGGCTCAGGGGCCAAAGGGTCAAGGGCCAAAGGGTCCAAAGGGTCTTAAAGGTCAGGGGCCAAAGGGTCCAAAATGTCAGGGACCCTAAAGGTCAGGGGCCAAAGGGTCCAAAAGGTCAGGGGCCAAGGTGACAAAGGATCCAAAAGGTCAGGGGGCCAAAAGGTCCAAAGGGTCTAAAAGGTCAGGGGCCTAAAGGGTCAAGGGGCCAAAGGTTCCAAAAGGTCCAAATGGTCAGGGGCCCAAAACGTGCAAAGGGTCCAAAAGGTTAGGGGCCAAAGGGTCCAAAAGGTCAGGGGCCAAAAAAAGGTCCAAAGGGTCTTAAAGGTCAGGGGCCAAAGAGTCCAAAAGGTCAGGGGCCAAAGGGACAACGGATCCAAAAGGTCAGTGGCCCAAAACGTCCAAAGGGTCCAAAAGGTCAGGGGCCAAAAAAAGGTCCAAATGGTCTTAAAGGTCAGGGGCCAAAGGGTCCAAAAGGTCCAAAAGGTCCAAAGTGTCTAAAAGGTCAGGGGCCAAAAGAGTCCAAAAGGTCAGGGGCCAAAGGGACAATGGATCCAAAAGGTCAGGGGCCCAAAACGTCCAAAGGGGCCTAAAGGTCATGGGCCTAAAGGTCAGGGGCCCAAAGGCTCCGGCTACAAAGAGACACAAAACGACTCCAAATAGGTGCAAAACATTCAATAACAAAGTGACGCAAAACCACAGACAGAAGTGGAGCGGCAACAACAACTACAACAACACCACCAACAACAACACCAACACAACGTGTGTCTGCAGCGCTGCTGAGGCTGAGGGCCCGAGGAGGACTCTGCTCGGAGGAGAGCCCGGCCGTGAGGCCCGTCTGTCTGCCGCCGCCGTGGCAGAGCCTCCCGGATGGCGCCACCTGCGAGATCGCCGGATACGGGAAGGAGAGCCACGGTGAGCGATGACGTCATCGCAGGAGCCGGAGGGGCCAGAAGGGCCCGGAAGAATCACAGTACACATGTTCAGGGGTCCTCTCCCTGAACTTCTTGTGTTTCAGTCATTCTCCAGGCCGGTTGTATTCCTCACTCACATGCATGGAAGTAAACACCTTCGGTATTCAGTTTCATCTCTACTCCTCCTCGTCCTCCTCCTCCTCCTCCTCCTCCTCCTCCTCCTCCTCCTCCTCCTCCTCCTCAGGTCTGTGGTACAGGTCTCGGGTCCTCCGGGAGGCCGAGGTGAACCTCCTGTCCGACGCCGTGTGTCGGCGTCCGGACTTCTACGGGGATCTGATCAGCGCCAACATGTTCTGCGCCGGAGTTCCTGACTGGAGCCGAGACGCCTGTGAGGTAACCATGACGACCCTGACGGGATCCAAGGGTCGGTGGGCCGACATCCTTTAATCTCTCTCTCTCTCTCTCTCTCTCTCTCTCTCTCTCTCTCCATCCCTCTCTCTCCTCCCTCTCTCTTTCCCTCCTCCTCTCTCTATCCCTCCTCTCTCCTCCTTCCTCTCCCTCTCTTTCCCTCTCACTCTCCCTCTCTCCCTCCCTCCCTTTCCATCTCTTTCTCTCTCTCTCTCTCCCCCCCTCCTCCTCCTTCCCCTCTTCCTCCCTCCCCCTCCTCCCTCCTCCTCTCTCCTCCCCTCTCCTCCCTCTCTCCCTCCTCCTCCCCTCTCCTCCTCCCTTCCCTCCCTCCCTCTCTCTCCCTCCTCCCTCCTCCCTCCCTCTCCTCTCTCTCCCTCCCCTCCCTCCTCTCTCCTCTTCCTCTCTCTTTCCTCCCTCTCTCCTCCTCCCTCCCTCTCCCTCCTCTCTTCCTCTCTTCCTCCTCTCTCTCCCTCCTCCCTCTCTCTCCTTCCTCTCTCCTCTCCTCCTCTCTCCATCCCTCTCTTTCCCTCTCTCTCCCTTCCTCTCTCTCTCTCCCTCTCTTTCCCTCCCTCCCTCTCTCTCTCCCCCCTTACTCCCCCCCCGCCCCCCAGGGTGACTCTGGGGGCCCTCTGGTGTGTGCGGTGGGCAGCAGGCTCTTCCTGTTCGGCGTGGTGAGTTGGGGCGAGGGCTGTGCGGCGGCGAGTCGGCCGGGCGTCTACACCCGAGTGACCAACTACAACGCGTGGATCGGGCAGCGGACGGCGCTGCCGGCCATCGCCGCCGGCGCCGCGTTCCCTCGGGGGGGAAGCTCGTGAACTCTGACTCGCTTAGAGGATGTTTCTTTTTTCTTTTGTTTTTGCAACCAGTGAACAGGAAGTGACCCAAAACACCCTGTCAATCACACTGTAGCCCCGCCCCTAAAGCATGCCCTGCTTTATGCTCTGTTTGACTCATGACGCATGACACATGAAGCATAGACTTCTATACAAGCAGATGAGTCACCCCCTGGTGGTCAGTGGAGAGAATGCATCATCTGCAGTATTTTGCTTCAAATCAAGTTTAATATGTTTATAAACCATCTGACAACAAAGCATCAATAGTGTAATATTATCTGTAATTATAAAATTATTATATGTTTTCTAAGCTTTGTGTTTTAAAAAGAAATGCAATTGCAATGTAGCTTAGGGTAACTATTTAAATGTTTTATATTGTAATACATTATTTAAGGATATAGGATTAATTTTAATAAGTTTTTGATAAATTTTTAAAAAACTTTTATTTCTACATTGTGAGGTCATTTGTGAGGCAGAACATTGTGATTGCATTTTCATGCAGTAATCACCGCAGTATTAACACAATAAATCATTTAAATTGTCTTCATCTTCACAGTTTATTAACATAATATTGTTCTAAATATCATTTGAGTATTTTATGCTGTTAAGTATAATGGACTCAGAGTGTTATGAACTACTGTCTTTTTATTTCTATATTCATTTTGTACTTTTATATTTTGTGATCGTTCTTTTACAATAAAGACAACATTGCAAATAAGAGTTTCAAAAGATCTATAAAAAAAAGTTAAAAAAAAGACAATGCTTTGCGTTCAGAGTGATGTCGCTTGTATTTTAATTCATGTCTCCTGGTGCTCGATGACAATAAAAGGACAGAACGCGTCATGTCTCCACTTCACCACTAGATGACGGTGTTGTGGAAGTTACACGCGTGTGCTCCACATGGTTAGATTAGATTAGATTAGATTCAACTTTATTGTCATTACACATGTACAAGTACAGAGCAACGAAAGGCAGTTTGGCATCAAACCAGAAGTGCAACAGAAGTATCCTGATAAATACATGATCCACAGGTCATGAAGGTCTTCAGGTGTCAGCGCCTTCATGACCTCATGTCTCACTGGGTTGTTTGATTACGTTTAACTGTGATTTCTGCGGTCAGTCTGCCTAGCAACAGTTCATTTACTGTATTTTACATTCAAGTAACACTGAGTTATTTTTATTTTGCTACATCTCTCTTAATCTTGTATACATATTTATTTTTGAAGAGGTCGCTCCGGCAGACGAGCTGCATGACTTTATTTTGTTTTGATCTTTCCTGGGTCTGATGGATGAGAGAGGGAACAGTTTTCTTTTGTGCAGACGTGGAAAGAAAAAGACGGAAGTCGGGGAGCGGCGCGGCGACCTTTGTGTCGATCGGACGAGAGAAGAGAGAACGGGTTCCTCCTGTTGCCGGGCGCAACCGAGGGCCCGCCCGGCCTCAAGATGGCGTCTCAAGCAGGACGGGTGCGCTCACATTTATGTCCGCTGTGCAAAGCATTGTGGGTCAGCGCGTCGGCTCCCAGAGCAGCGATGACACACTCGCTCCATCAGCTTGTCTCTTAAGGCTCAGGGTTCACTCTTAAAGGGCCAGCGTGTTGCATTTCTTTTGGCAGAAATTCAACGTCATATTCAGAATATATGTATTTATCAGTTTATAATAACCTGAACCGTAGCTCAAAATGAGTCTCTCTCTCCATCGGGAGCAGGAAGCGGTGCCCGCCAGCTTTCAACGGGAGCCCAGAGCGGTCAAACCAAACGCTGGGTTTACGTGGTGGTGTTGTGTCTTTAAGGTTGAAAAGTGTGTCTTTGTGATTGTTTTGTGTCTTTTTGTGGTTGTTTTGGGTATTTTAGCTTATTTTGTGTCTCTTTGTGGTTGTGTTGTGTCTTTGTGGTTCTTTCATGTCTTTTTGTGGTTGTTCTGTGTCTCTTTGTGGTGGTTTTGTGTTTTTTTGTGGTGGTTTTGTGTTTTTTTGTGGTGGTTTTGTGTTGTGTTTCTTTATGGTTTTTTTCTGTCTTTATGGTTTTTTGCCTCTTTTTATGGTTGTTTTCTGTCTCTTGGATATTTTGCAGCTCATGTTGTGGTATTCCTTAGATATGTGTGGCCCAGTATTATTAATGTATGATAGTAATCCCTCCGTATGAATCACCAGACAGTTTGCTGCTCCCTTTGATGCTCAGATTCTTCTCCATCATTCAGCTGCCGGTGTAACCGGTTCCCCTGAACAAGGAGGCGTTGTCTCCGGTCTGTTCCTCAACGACAAAAACAAGTCGAGAAAACAACCAGGAGCCTGAACGCAGCGCCCGCTGTCAGAATGTGGTTTTTCATGTGGTTCAGCCCTGAGTCAGCGGGGCGCGGCTCCAGACTCACAGCTGCTCCACCCGGCCCACGGCTCACCTGGGCTTCACCTGGGGGGGCGGGACTTGTTGCTAGTCTCCAAACCGAAGCTCGAGCTGCGTTCAGAGGACGCTCCGCCACGCCGCTGTCACACGACGTCTAGTGAGTACGTTTACCTTCCACACAGATCCTCATTGTTCCGTCCACAGCCTCCTCTGAGTTTCCTCCTCGCCCTCAGAGCCGCCGAGCCGCCGCCATCATGCCCGAGAACGCCGAGTCCCACTCCCACACGCTGCCCACCAACCGCAACTGCACGGTGGAGATCAGCAACGTCAGCACCACCTTCTGCCTCGTCAACCCAAAGTAAGGAGCCGAGCGGCGGGGCGCTCCGATTGCGCAATAAAGACGACCGGCGAGAGATTAAATACCTGAAATGTACTTCAATGTGTTTATGCACGACTAGCTCTGGTGGAAAGACTTTTGAAAAAAAAGATGTTTTACTCCATGCTTCTATTTTTGGATAAAAAGATATTTCAGCAATTTTTTTATTATGATTTTAAACAAAAAGTCTCATGAAATCAAACACTTTTAGAGATCCGGTGTATTTTTGTGTGTAAAATAACGACTCCATTCTGAGATTTTTTGAAAAGCAAAAAACAAAAGAACAATAGTTTGTTATGAATTATTGACCCCCCCCCCCTCCCTTTGCAGACTAAAGCACTTTTCTCTCTGCAGAACCGGTACTTTTCATTTCTCATTCTGCTTTTGACCTGATGGAGTATTTACCCATCGTGGCTTGAGACTACAGAGTGTAACCCCCCCCCCCCCGTGTGCCCCCCCCCCCCCAGGGTGCACATGGAAAGCGGCTTCGTCTACAACCCCCCGCAGCCGACCCTGCGCACCAACCTGACGGAGGTGTGCTCCTTCACCAAGGACGACAACACGGCGACGGGCGCCGTGGGGGTCATGACCTACGAGCTGTTCGACATGCGCAAGCGCCACTGCAACGAGGTGGTGGCCGTCATGTTCTCGGTGCCCTTCGACTACGCCTTCTACAAGAACTGGCTGGCCGTGGGCGTGTTCGAGAGCACGTGCGCCTGCGACGCCAAGCTGTTCGACCTGATGTACAAGGAGAAGGACTTCACCAACTTTGTGCGCCAGGAGGCCGACGGCTCCGGGGTCACGTACCGCGGCCGCGTGGTGGACGTCAGGGCCTGCATGTCGGACGAGGGCCGGGCCATCGTCAAGCTGGAGCTGTACGACAAGATGGGCTGACCAGTGTGTGTGTGTGTGTGTGTGTGTGTGTGTGTGTGAGAGCACGCCAAGCTTTTAATGAGAAATAAAAACTATTAATAAGGATCTCATGTCTCCCGTGGTTCTTTATATTTTAACCATCAAATAAACAGCAGATAACACGATGAACAGTCAGACTGCAGAGGGTGGTGCAGAGTTAAAGGAGTAGTGTAGAGTAAAGAGGTGGTGTAGAGTAAAGAGGTGGTGTAGAGTAAAGGTGGTGCAGAGTTAAAGGGGTGGTGTACAGTAAAGGGGTGGTCTAAAGTAAAGGGGTGGTGTAGAGTAAAGGGGTGGTGTAGAGTAAAGGGGTGGTGCAGAGTTAAAGGGGTGGAGAATGAGGAGACAACACACATACCTGGGTGATGCGTCTGGCGGCTCCACCCTGTCTTCATTCCTTAGGAGACGGGCGAGGACGCAGCTATTGCGTGTGTGTGTGTGTGTGTGTGTGTGTGTGTGTGAGCAACCGGTCAAGGTGTGTGCGAGGGGGCGGAGCCTCTTCTCGAGGTGGATCCCGAGAGAGAAGACGGTGTTTCACATCTCACCGTCGGCCGAGCGAGCAGCACACCTGAGACCCGACAGGTGAGCCGCCGCTGCTCCTGATTTTGCATGACTTTCTTTGTTTATTCTTCACACTTTTAACATCTGTGTGTGTGTGTGTGTGTGTGTGTGTGTGTGTGTGTGTGTCGTCCAGCATCATGAGTGAATCCGCCGAGGCTTTGGCCGCCAACCTGAAGAGCAGCAGGAACGTGACCATCGAGATCACCAACCTCACCAACGCCTACTGCCTCATCGACCCCAAGTACGCTATACATGCTCTTATTTGATAATATAGTTATTATTATGTGTATTATTAGACTTAATGTCCATGTTTAATATTATAGTTATTATAATATTTAGTATTCTTGTTTCTGAAGTTTCGTAGATCCTAAGATAGTATTGTATAATTTATAGATTAACAGGTCTATTGTTGCTGCAACAATATACACGCAATATTTTATAATTTTAATAAAGTATCTACATTTTTCTTTGCATGAATAAATTAATAATACATTTAAAAAAAAATTAAGCTTAAAGAAATATATTTTTCGACCAACTAATGATCTTATTTTATTCTCTCTTCTTTCTTTCTTTTTTTCTTGGTGTTTAAAAAATAAAATGAAATAAATAAATAATAAATATGTATATATATACATATTTAATAAAAAATAAAAAAATCATTCAATAAAATACAAAAATGTATCAAAAAATGTAATGAAATAAAAAAAATAGGGTTTACCTGGACAGCGGCAACTGCCACAGCCCCCCCCAGCCCACCGTGCGCCCTCTGAAAACCGAGGTGTGCAACTTCAGCAAGCGCAGCGGCACGGCCTCGGGCGCCGTGGGCGTGCTGACCTACGACCTCTTCGAGAGGCAGAACGGCAGCGCCAGTGAGAAGCTGGCCATCATGTTCTCCGTGCCCTACGACAACTCCAGTTACAAGAACTGGCTGGCGATCGCCATCTACGCCGCCGACAAGGAGTGCGACGAGGCGCTCTACAAGGAGATGTACTACGAAAAGGAGCCAACAGCCTTTGTGAGGGAGGAGGCCAAAGGCTGCGGCCTCACCTTCGAAGGCCATAAACTGGACATCAAGGCCACCATGTCCCCGCTGGGCCGGTCCATGCTGAAGGTGGAGGTGTGGGACAAGCTCTTCACGTCACAAAAACATTGAGCCGGGGGAGTCGTTGTTTATTCCTCTGTTCGTCCTTTTATTGTTTAATAAATCAAGTCTGACGAGGAAGACGAGCGTCCGTGTGATCACTGCAAAGTAACGAAGGTCAAGTCCGACCGGTGGAGCCAGTTAAAGTTGTGAGTCAGCTCCTCGACGCACACATATCACCACGGTTTACTGTGTGCATGATCAGAAAAAAAGTGATTAATAAAGATTAATCTCATGTAGAAAAGACTTAAAACAGATGATGATATATCAATATCTATCTATCTATCTATCTATCTATCTATCTATCTATCTATCTATCTATCTATCTATCTATCTATATAAATATATATATATATATATATATATATATATATATATATACAGTGGGGGAAATAAGTGTTTAGTCAGCCACCAATTGTGCAAGTTCTTAAAAAGATGAGAGAGGCCTGTAATGTTCATCATAGGTAGACCTCAACTATGAGAGATACATTGAGAGAAAAGAAATCCAGAAAATCGCATTGTCTGATTTTTAAAGAATGTATTGGTAAATTCCTGGGTAAAATAAGTATTTTATTTTGTCTCATAGTTGAGGTTTACCGATGATGAAAATTACAGGCCTCTCTCATCTTTTTAAGTGGGAGAACTTGCACAAGTGGTGGCTGACTAAATACCCCCCCCCCTCACCCCCACGTTAAATACCTGAATATAGTGGGGCTTTAACAAAAAAGTGCATGCAGAACACACTCATCTCCCCCTAGTGGTCACAACATGGCGTGACCTCCTGTGTGCTTGTGTTGCACAAGGTTTCCCCCTAGTAGTCAAAACGAGGCGTGACCTCCTTTCTGCTTGAGTTGCACATATTGTCATGCAGCTCATGAACGCACACATGTCACCACGGTTTATTGAATCAGAAAGCAGCAAAAAATAAAGATTAATCTCATACCAAGAAGACTTGAATATAAAACAGAAGATAAAAGAAATGATGAATTCATTTCCAAAACGAGGTCTGTTGTTACTTAACAAAAAGTGCATGCAGAACACACTCATCTCCCCTAGTGGTCACAACGTGGAGTGACCTCCTGTGTGCTTGTGTTGCACAAGGTCTCCCCCTAGTGGTCACAACGTGGAGTGACCTCCTGTGTGCTTGTGTTGCACAAGGTCTCCCCCTAGTGGTCACAACGTGGAGTGACCTCCTGTGTGCTTGTGTTGCACAAGGTCTCCCCCTAGTGGTCACAACGTGGAGTGACCTCCTGTGTGCTTGTGTTGCACAAGGTCTCCCCCTAGTGGTCACAACGTGGAGTGACCTCCTGTGTGCTTGTGTTGCACAAGGTCTCCCCCTAGTGGTCACAACGTGCCGTAACCGCCTGTGTGCTTGTGTTGCAAAAGGTCTGCCCCTAGTGGTCACAATGTGGCGTGACCTCCTGTGCGCATCGTTTCAGAACATGAACCTGTGTTCTGGGTCAAAGTTCTGGTTTCAAATGCTTGAAGACTGGACATGAAGGGAAACAGCGTGGCTGTCTTCAACGGTAACCTGCTGTACCTTTAATGTTAAAATGAATGTGTTGCATTCGTTTGTTTGAACCGAATGAAAAACTAAAGAACACATCTCAAAAAGTAAAGGTTTAATGCTAAGCTAAGCTAACCGCCTCCTGGTGGTATCAATGTTCTCCTTTAAATCAAAATGACTGATTGCTTTTTATTTACCTACATTTATTGTTTGTGCTTATGTTACACAAGGTCTCCCCCTAGTGGTCACAACGTGGTGTGACCTCCTGTGTGCTTGTGTTAGACAACGTCTCTACCTTAGTGAAACAGCTAGCGTGGTGTGTTTAATGGTAATTTTCTGCACCTTTTATATTAAAAGGAATGTGTTGCATTAGTTGGTTTAAACTGTATGGAAAACCAAAGTATGCACTGAGGGGCGGGCAGAGGACAGGAACGGGGAGCTGGGGTACCGGGCTCAGGAGAGGGAGTCTCTGGGGGACCAGGTACAGGAGGAGAGGGCTCTGGGGGAGCGGTGTCAGGCGACGAGACACGGGAACTGGAGGCAGAGCAGACCAGCGGTGGGGAAACGGGACGAGCCGGGGGGCGGCAACGGGAACTCGAAGGGGCACTGGAACTGGCAAAGGGGCACTGGGAGCTGGACCTGGCCAGGGCGCCGGGGAATGAAGCCAGCGACAGCGACAGGACACTGGGAGCTGGGGTCGGTGGGGGCTGCGAGGCGGCAGCGGGAAGTACCGAGGGCCGTCAGGGTAGAAAGACCAGCGGACAGGCTGCAGGGGCTTGGAATGGTAGACTGGTGGAATGCCGGGCTGCTGGGGCTGGGAGACGGACGGGTAGCCCGGCTGCTGGGGCTTAAAAGCACCGGGGACTGCGACTGAGACCAAGTGGCATGCCGGCCACTAAAGTCTCTCAGGTCCGCACACCTACGACAGAGACCAGCAGTGTGACGAGGCACTCTACCACGAGATGTACTACGACGGACAATATAAGGACAAGGACATGCACAGCTTTGTGAGGAAGGAGGCCATAAACGGCGGCCTCACCTTCGAGGGCGGCAGCGTGGACATCAAGGCCACCATGTCCCCGGTGGGCGGGTCCGTGATGAAGGTGGAGGTGTGGGACAAGCCACAAAATGATTGAGCCACAGGAGCTGTTGTTTATTCCTCTGTACATGCTTCATACATGCTTAATAAATCAAGTCTGACGAGGAAGACGAGCGTCTGTGTGATCACTGTAAAGTAATGAAGGTCGAGTCGACCAGAGAGGCGGGTTAACATTGTGAGTCAGCTCATGAACGCACACACATCACCACGGTTTATTGTGTGGACGATCAGAAAGCAGCAAATAATAAAGATTAATCTCATACCAAGAAGACTTAAATATAAAACAGAAGATCTAAGATATTATTGGGTAAATAAAAGACGAAATGATGAATTCATTTCCAAGATAACGAGGTCTGGGCCTGTGCTAACTGTAATGCTAACCTTTCATCCTGACATCTGAAACATGGACCACCATGACTTTGCCATAAGGCTTGTGCATCATGCATGCAGGAATATAAAATCAGAATTCTAGAGCAAAAATACATCAGTGAAAACTGAAAAACACAGCAAGAACATATTTGCATTAACAAAGGCAAATAGTTAAAGCACACTGCGATGCAAACGTGCCGTATATTCTCTGACGAGTGTCTCCACGTCTTCAGCTCCTCAGGACACAGTCACGCTTTACGTTTATGTCTTCATTCTGAAAAAAAATAATACCAACAACATCCCCCCAAAAGTGTAAGTCAATGAATTGATTTAGAGTTTAAATAAAGCTTAATATTAAGTGTCATATTTTATGTCATATTGTAAGTAAATAGCAGCCAGGGCTGTACTTTCTGCAACCACAACTCGACCAATGGAAAGCCTCACTTACTCCAGATGTCACTGACATTATTTTAATGCAAAACACTGGATGAATAACACAAAGTTAAAGTCGTGGGATATTACTCACTCTAATGTTACACAAGTTATCCACTGACTGTACTGGACACTAAATATCGACCTGACTGAAAGTCACACAGAGCTAGCGCTCACATAGCTACAAACTAATTGAAACTGAATTGAAAAACCATGTTAGCTACAAACCATGTTAGCTACAAACCACGTTAGTTCAGTCACCAACTTCACCCACACACAGTAACTGGGCTGTAATGGGTTACAGGGCTCTCAAGCCTC
The DNA here is from genome assembly GCA_036178185.1 of Liparis tanakae. Classification (NCBI taxonomy): domain Eukaryota; kingdom Metazoa; phylum Chordata; class Actinopteri; order Perciformes; family Liparidae; genus Liparis; species Liparis tanakae. The sequence goes on along the minus strand of CM070105.1, from coordinate 1,313,144 downwards.
ACGCATTGAGCGTGAGACTCACGCATTTCAGTCTTAACTCCCGCACTCCCGCCACACATCGTATTTCTCATGCTTAAAAAACTCTCGGCTTTTCAATGTTTTAATGTGCTGCTGCGCGCAGACATGAGCGTCTTTTACCGTGTAGGAATCAAGCGCCTAGAGTTCTGCCATGAGATGTCACTTGTCAGCCAATCAAAAAGAAGAAATGGGCTACACAACAGCCAATCAGAAAAAGCTCACTAGCAGTCATTTTTATTGCTAATCTTCCATTTGTTGAACATACACACAATTGAAGAGTATGTTTGTGTCTTTTGTCCGACATGAAGAGAGTAATAATAATAGTAACTGGAACATTTGGCAAGACATTGAGATGGTGTGGCTGATACCGAGGTGTTTAAATACATGTGGAACATTACCAGAGTGAGATGTGTTCATGAGGTCAGTTTGCTCCTTCCAGTGGGTGGTGGGGGGGGGGTGAAGGTTGGAGACACACATGGAGAGCACCGGGGGGTGAGACACCGAGATAGCTCAGGAGGGGGGCAAAGAGAGTAAAATGAAATATATTCATGCCATATTTTGGCGTGTTAGGTGTCAAGAGGCGGTCCCATCTCTTAGAACAGTAATTTCACATCATTTCCGATCAGGTTGCATGTATTTATGTATTATGACATGTATTATGATGTACGCTGTGGGACGAGTAGTGGTATAAAGTATTTTTTCCATAGACTTTGCCCATCTTTCGCCATTCTTCACTTGTTTTTGGATAAAACAGATTTTCAGGTCGCACATTTTTATGTATTTTTTACACATACTTGAGCAACCCGGTGGCCTGAACGCTTGACCAAAGTTCCAAATAACGACGAAATGATGAAGCCCGGAAGAGAACAGTCAGTGCGGCTTTGCTGCAGCAAGACCCTGACCTCTTCGCAAATGCTATATATATATATAATATATATATATATATATATATATATATATATATATATATATATAATATTTATATATTAAACCTGATATGTATATGCATATATATATTATATTTAATTGAATTATTCTTATTACATTTATTGTTTTTATAATTGGTTTCTGATGTAATCACTTTGCGTACATTTACTATATATATATATATATATATACTATAGATATACATTAAACTATGCATAGTATATTTAATTGAAATACTCTTATTACATTTCTTGCCAAAAGTAATATATATAATAATAATTATTGTAATATTTACCGTAGTGATTGGGAAAATGTATGTACACTGTGTCGACTTCCAACAAACTCCCTAGCTATATGGCTGAGCTTCCCCTTTGCAAAGCTATCAAAGATACGACTTGTCTGTGGTTGATTCTCGCCTCTTGTATTTAGATACTTAGATGATATACAAAATACCTATTACGTAGTTTGACGAGGACCAACATTTGTGTCCCTAAAACAAACTCCAGAGGGTAAACAACAACAACCAAAACAAACAAATGTTGTATTAATGTCCAACACTCACTGAAATTCACCAAAGTGAAAGGAAAACAAATGTTTTAAAGTCCTTTAAAACAATTGTACGATCAAAGCTCCAACATGGAGGCAGATTACTTCATCTGTGTGTCATGATCTGAGTTTGTTTCTCGTTTTGTTATTAAGTTTTGTCGGCATTTGGGTCCTCTATCGCTGTGACATCCGTGACACCTCATGACACTGTGAGATTGAATTACATTAAATTGGCATGAACATTCAAAGATGTATATTGAGGAGGTGTGTGTGTGTGTGTGTGTGTGTGTGTGTGTGTGTGTGTGTATATAACTGCAAGGTCAGTATCTAAGTATCAACAGCCATAGCAAACCGCGTTTGCAGCGCCTCAAGCCGAGTTCCCTCAACCTCATGTCCGTCAACAGGCGGGTCAGCAGCCTATAACTGGGGCGCCACCGTACACATGGTAGAGAGAACCCTGATCATGGGGACACTGACAACATGCTTAGCTTATTTACAGACACTTTTTGGCCTAAAGGGTGAACTGATGTGTAACTGATATAGCTATATAGATATGAGATATGAGATAGCAGAACAGTCGTAATCTTATCTGTATTCCTTCCCACAGTTCCAGTGAAAGTAGGTACGGCTCGACGTCAACAGTTCCAAAGAAGAGAGCGAGTTGAACGCCCATCCCTGGGCTCAAAACTTGTTAATGTTTGACCATATCTCATAAAGTGCACATACGCACACACTTAAGGCATGAGACTTATGATTTTATTTAAATTTTTTTAGACTGTTACACCACACTTATTTAGCCTCATATAAAATGCTTATACTGATTCATATTTCCACAGTTACTGATATTTACACTACACCTATTTAGCCTCATATTATCCTGTTAAAATGTCCACTCTATACTGATGTAGACATTAATTACAATGTTAAATATTTCCACTGTCACTGATATAATTTACACAACACTTATTTAGTCTGATATTATTCTTTTAAAATGTCCACCCTGGCATTGACATAAGACTTTTTTTTTGGTGTTGGTGCTTTGAGGGCCGGAGCTTTTGTGGGTGTCACACTTTTCCCAATAAAGACCTGAGGGTGAAGCCGGTGTTTCACATCTTGCTGTCAGCCGAGTGAGCATCACAGAGACCAGAGACTAGAGACTAGAGACTAGAGACTAGAGACTAGAGACTAGAGACCAGAGACCAGAGACCAGAGACTAGAGACTAGAGACCAGAGACTAGAGACTAGAGACCAGAGACCAGAGACCAGAGAATAGAGACTAGAGACTAGAGACTAGAGACTAGAGACCTGAGACCAGAGACCAGAGACCAGAGACCAGAGACCAGAGACCAGAGACCAGAGACCAGATACTAGAGACCTGAGACCAGAGACCAGAGAATAGAGACCAGAGAATAGAGACCAGAGACCAGATACCAGAGAATAGAGACCAGAGACCAGAGAATAGAGACCAGAGACCAGAGACTAGAGACCAGAGACCAGAGACCAGAGAATAGAGACCAGAGAATAGAGACCAGAGACCAGAGACTAGAGACCAGAGACCAGAGACCAGAGACCAGAGACCAGAGACCAGAGAATAGAGATCAGAGACCAGAGACCAGAGACCAGAGACCAGAGACCAGAGACCAGAGACCAGAGACCCGAACATGTTAGCTGCTCTTCATGTTTATTTTCATAGGATTTACGAGCATGAATTTTTTTTTTATTCTTCACACTTTTAACAGCTCTGTGTGTGTTTGTGTGTGTTTGTGTGTGTGTCTGTGTTGTTCAGCTCTTCACCATCATGAGTGACAATACTCTGCTCGCCGACTGGATCTGCAGGAACGTGACCATCGAGATCACCAACCGAACCAACGTCTACGACCTCAACGACCCAGTTATACATGTTCATATTTAATACTATAGTTACATGTTTATATATTATATTACAGTTACATGTTTATATATTATATTAAAGTGGTTGTAGTTTGGTAGATCCTAAGATATTATTGTATATTCTATAGATTTATAGCTATAGTGTTGATATATTTACTGCTGCTGCAACAATATGTATGGACAATATTTTTAAATTATAATAAAGATGATTTTTTTAAATAAAACGTCACTTTTTTCTACCAATTAATGATTTTATTACCTTTTCATTCTTTGTTTTCTTTCTTTCTTGAAGAAATACTAAATATAAAAGGTTTTACCTGTCCAGGGGTAAGGTCGATAGCCACCCTAAGCCCACCATTAGCCCTCAGAAAACCGAGTCTTGCAAATTCAGTATGATCACCGGCACGGTCTGGGGCGCCGTGGGTGTTCTGACCTACAAACTCTTCAAGAGGCAGTGCAGCTGCCTCAAGGAGACGGTGGCCATCATGTTCTCCGTGCCCTTCAACCGCAACCTGTACAAGAACTGGGTGGAGATCGGCATCTACTCCGGAGACAAGAAGTGTGACGAGGCGCTCTACAAGGAGATGTACTACGAAGCCCCATATAAGAACAAGGACATGCACGGCTTCGTGAGGAAGGAGGCTGAAGACAGCGGCCTCACCTTCAAGGGCTCCTGCCTGGACATCAAGGCCACCATGTCCCCGGTGGGCGAGTCCAATCTGAAGGTGGAGGTGTGGGACAAGTCAGAAGATGATTGAGCCACAGGAGCTGTTGTTTATTCCTCTGTACATGCTTCATACATGCTTAATAAATCAAGTCTGACGAGGAAGACAAACATCTGTGTGATCACTGTAAAGCAGGCCTATTCAACTAGCGGCCCGTGGGCCGGATACGGCCCGTTTGAATTTAACTTGGCTTTCTGACTGAAAGTCACACGGAGCTAGCGCTCACATAGCTACAAACAATGTTAGCTACAAACCACGTTAGCTCAGTCACCAACTTCACCCACACACACTACCTGGGCTGTAATGGGTTAACCCTTATCCGTTAACTCTACACACAGTACGTTTTATTAAAGTGCCTTTTAACATCGCCTGACTTCATCCACTGGCTTGTTTTCATTCATAATACGTGGGATGTTAGTTAATAAAGCACATAGTTAGTTGATATTATTACATTACATGTCATTGAGCGGATGCTTTTATCCAAAGCGACTTACAATAAGTGCATTTCAACCAAGAGTACAAACAAAGAACATTCCAACAGTTGCTGCTAGATGACTGGACAAACATGTTTACAACGTTAGACTAATTGGATTTGACAGTCAAAATATCGATACACTGTGCCATGAAATAAACTCATAAAACTCATGAAAAATGTCCATACACTGACAACGGGAGATTAGATGAGGAGACAGCTGATAAGCTTACTGCGAGTTGGTCTGAGGTCAGATGGCCAAAAGTCAAAATCAAAGTCATCTTTATTGTCAATGTTCCATTTGTTGAACGTACAGACAATTGTAGAGTATGTTTGTGTCTTTTGTCCGACATTAAGTGAGTAATAATAATAATAGTAACTGGAACATTTGGCAAGACATTGAGATGGTGTGGCTGATACCGAGAGGTGTTTAAATACATGTGAAACATTACCAGAGTGAGATGTGTTCATGAGGTCAGTTTGCTCCTTCCAGTGGGGGTGGGGGGTGGGGGGTTGGAGACATCCACACTAAAAATTATTTGTTGGTGTTGTAAATTATACTTTATTAATTGGTATATATTCTACATTGTATTAATACATTTCACTGATTACTAGACTTTATTAAGTAAAAGTTACACATTTTAATCATACAATAAATTAACTCTGCAGGAAGGGTAAATGTTACTCCCCAATTTCTCATACTGTTTACATGTTTTATAATAACTGAACATGAACTGAAAAAGTTAAGTACATTTTAATTAATCAAAACATACAATAAATGAACTCTCCGGGAAGAGTAAATATTACTCCCCAATTTCTCATAGTGTTTACATGTTTTATAATAACTGGACATAAACTGAAAAAGGTAAGTACATTTTAATTAATCAAAACGTCTATCGCGTTTGAATCAATCGACCCGCGCAATCTGCATTCACTCCAGCACTCTGATCACTCCCTCGTTAGTCCCTCATTCCCTTCACCTGGTCCTCACGCCCTTCTCACCTGCAGCCCATCCCCTCGTTAGTCCCTCACTATTTAGCTCCCTCACTTCTTCGTGTCCTCTTCAGATTGTCTTGTGTTCTCAGACCAAGCCTTTGAGCGTGCCGCTGTGTGTTCGTTGTTTCGTTCTGTTTCGTTCCTGATAAGACTTTAAAGTGAAGCATCTTTATCATCATGTCCTGACTCCTGAGCGTGCGTTTGGGTCCACCCTAAATCCCATTGTGACAAGTACTGCCAAAGCTTGCATGTTGCTTATGGGGCTTATTTACACCATGAACCTTGCTTACCCACCAGCATTGCGTTAAACAAGTGTAAATCCTTAGTGTGAATTTCTTGACACTGAATTTTTAGTTTTAGAAAAACAAGAGTTTTTATAAAATGTAATGTTTTATTTGTTGACAAAATAAAGGATTTAAATTGCATTGTGGCTGTGATTTGTGATGTATAAAGATTAACATTCATCAATGGCGTATTAAGAAAATATACATAATTATAATAAGTGATATGATACAACTAAGTAATTGCAAATGAAAAAGTATAATAAAATCTACTTAGCTCTAAATGATAGATTTTACTTAATCATTTCATAACATTGAAATTCCTGTTTGTGAAAAAGTTAAGTAGACTTTACTTAATTAGCTAAATAAATATTACTTATGTTTAAGCATAATTAAGTAACAGTTACTTAGTATTTTCATGGTTATTTAGTCTAAAATTAAGTACGCTAAACTTAACCATGTCTAGTAGTATTTACTCAATCCTTCAACAGTAAAAGTTACTTAGTTAGTGTTAGTGCAAATTGTTACGAGGATTTTATTAAGTAAATCCTACAAGTCATTTTTTTGAGTGCAGGGAGAGCACCGGGGGTTGAGAGACCGAGATAGCTCAGGAGGGGGAAAAGAGAGTAAAATTAAATATTTTCATGCCGTATTTTGGCTTGTTAGGGGTTAGGAGGCGGTCCCATCCCTTAAAAAAGTAATTTCACATGGTTCCCGATCAGGTTGCATGTATTTATGTATTATGACGTGTATTATGAGGTACGCTGAGGCACGATCAGTGGTGTAAAGTATTTTTTCCATAGACTTTGCCCATCTTTCGGCGTTCTTCACTTATTTTTGAATAAAACAGATTTTGAAACTAAAACGCACACAATTCTCTATCAGGTCGCACATTGTTATATATTTTTTATGCATACTTGAGCAACCCGGTGGCCGGAACACTTGATCAAAGTTCCAAATAACAACGAGATGATGAAACCCGGAGGAGAAAAGTCAGAGCGGCTTTGCTGCAGCAAGCCTCTATGACCCTGACTTCTTCACAAGCAACACCGAATAAAAAGTGATAAAGTGATAACATAATAAAGTACAAACAGTTAACAACAACAACAACAAAGAACATTTCAAAAACCTACGAGGTCTACAACGTGGCGTGACCTCCTGAGTGCTTGTGTTGCACAAGGTCTCACCCTAGTGGTCAAAACATGGCGTGACCTCCTGTGTGCTTGTGTTGCACAAGGTCTCCCCCTAGTGGTCACAACGTGGTGTGACCTTGTGTGTGCTTGTGTTGCACAAGGTCTCCCTCTAGTGGTCACAACGTAGCGTGACCTCCTGTGTGCTTTGTTTTCACGAGGTCTCCCCCTAGTGGTCACAACATAGCATGACCTCATGTGTGTTTGTGTTGATCAAGTTCTCCCCCTAGTGGTTACAACGTGGCGTGACCTCCTGTGTGCTTTGTTTTCACAAGGTCTCCCCCTAGTGGTCACAACATAGCATGACCTCCTGTATGCTTGTGTTGCTCAAGGTCTCCCTCTAGTGGTAGAAATGTGGCGTGACCTCCTGCGTGCTTGTGTTGCACAAGGTCTCCGCTTAGTGGTCCCAACATGGCGTGACCTCCTGTGTGGTTGTGTTGCACAAGGTCTCCCCCTAGTGGTCGTAACGTGGCGTTTCCTCATGTGTGCTTGTGTTGCACAAGGTCTCCCCCTAGTGGTCACAACATGGCGTGACCTCCAGTGTGCTTGTGTTGCTCAAGGTCTCCCCTTAGTGGTCCCAACGTGGCGTGACCTCCTGTGTGCTTGTGTTGCACAAGGTCTCCCCCTAGTGGTCACAACATGGCGTGACCTCCAGTGTGCTTGTGTTGCACAAAGTCTCCCTCTAGTGGTTGAAACGTGGCGCAACCTCCTGTATGCTTGTATTGCACAAGGTCTCCGCTTAGTGGTCCCAACATGGCGTGACCTCCTGTGTGGTTGTGTTGCACAAGGTCTCCCCCTAGTGGTCGTAACGTGGCGTTTCCTCATGTGTGCTTGTGTTGCACAAGGTCTCCCCCTAGTGGTCACAACATGGCGTGACCTCCAGTGTGCTTGTGTTGCTCAAGGTCTCCCCTTAGTGGTCCCAACTTGGCGTGACCTCCTGTGTGCTTGTGTTGCACAAGGTCTCCCCCTAGTGGTCACAACATGGCGTGACCTCCAGTGTGCTTGTGTTGCACAAAGTCTCCCTCTAGTGGTTGAAACGTGGCGCAACCTCCTGTATGCTTGTGTTGCACAAGGTCTCCCTCTAGTGGCCCCAACGTGGCATGACCTCCTGTGTGCTTGTGTTGCACAAGGTCTCCCCCTAGTGGTCGAAACGTGGCGTTTCCTCATGTGTGCTTGAGTTGCACAAGCTTTCCCTCTAGTGGTTGAAACGTTGCGTGACCTCCTGTGTGCTTGTATTGCACAAGGTCTCCCCCTAGTGGTTACAACGTGGCGTGACCTCCAGTGCGCATCGTTTCAGAACATGAACCCGTGTTCTGGGTCAAAGTTCTGGTTTCAAATGCCAAAGTGAAAGAAAAACAAACGTTTTAAAGTCCTTTAAACATATTTTACGATCAAAGCTCATAAGATAAGAAGATTCTTTATTAGTCCCTCAGTGGGGAAATTACAGTATTCCAATAGCATTGCTCACAGTGAATAAAAAAAAAAAAACGAAAAATAAAATAGAACAAGTAATAGAAATAATATAAATAAGCATTATAAAAAATAAGCATTATATAAATAAAAATAAAATAAAAATAAAAATAAAAATAAAATAGTTAAACATATTGCACCAGTTAGTGATAAAGTGCTGAAGTGACCAGGATCAGATGTTCAGTTTAAGTCAAGTGGCCTCCTGGGAGCTCAGCTGGTTGTGCAGCCGGACCGCAGCGGGGAGAAAGGACTTGCGGTACCTCTCCCTCAGACACCGGGGATGAATCAGCCGGTGACTGAAGGAGCTGTGCAGCGCTACCAGAGCGTCCCGCATGGGGTGGGAGACGTGGCTCATCATGGACGACAGCTTCGTCCTCATCCTCCTGTGCCCCACCACCTCCACGGTGTCCAGAGGACGCCCCAGCACGCTGCCGGCCTTCTTCAACAGCTTGTCCAGTCTCCTCCTGTCAGCTGCACTGATGCCGCTGCACCAGAAGACCACTCCATAGAAGATGGCTGATGCCACCACAGAGTCGAAGAAGGTCTTCAGGAGTGTTCCCTGCACCCCGAAAGACCTCAGTCTCCTTAGAGAGAGTCTCCTCCTCAGAGAGAGTCTCCTCAGCAGAAAGAGTCTGCTTTGTCCCTTTTTATAAAGTGCATGAGTGTGGTCAGACCAGTCCAGTTTGTTGTTCAAGTGAACACCCAGGTACTTGTAAGATCTGACGATCTCAATGTCTAGTCCCTGGATGCTCACCGGTACCGGAGGAGGGCGTTTACCCCGGCGGAAGTCCACCACCAGCTCCTTGGTTTTGCTGGAGTTAATCTGGAGGCAGTTCTGCTGGCACCATCCTAAGAAGTCCTGGTTTAGTTCTCTGTATTCCCTGTCATCATCGGCGGAAATGAGGCCGACGATTGCAGAGTCGTCAGAGAACTTTTGCAGGTGGCAGTTAGCAGAGTTGTAATTGAAGTCCGATGTGTAAATGGAGAAGAGGAATGGAGCCAGAACGGTTCCTTGTCGGGCTCCTGTGCTGCAGGAGACCCGCTCTGACTCGCACTCCCGTATCCGCACATACTGAGGACGGTTGGTGAGGTAGTCCAGGATCCATGCAGTGAGGTGGTGGTCCACCCCGGTCTGCTCCAGCTGGTCCCTCAGGAGCAAAGGCTGGATGGTGTTGAAGGCACTGGAGAAGTCGTAGAACATGACTCTCACAGTGCTTCCAGCCTTTTCCAGGTGAGAGAGGTATCTCTGCAGCAGGAAGATGACGGCGTCATCCCCCCCGATGCCAGACTGGTAGGCGAACTGCAGTGGGTCCAGGGATGAACTCACCAGAGGGCGGAGATGGGCAAGGACCAGCCTCTCCAGGGTCTTCATGAGGTGGGCTGTCAACGCCACCGGCCGGTAGCTGTTGAGGTCCTTGGGCCGCGGGGTCTTTGGTACCGGTACCACGCAGGACGTCTTCCATAGCTGTGGTACTTTCCCCAGCCTCAAGCTCAGGTTGAAGATGTGCTCCGCTATCCCGCACAGCTGGTCTGCGCAGGATCTGAGGAGCCTTGAGCTGATGCCGTCTGGACCCGTGGCCTTCCTCACCTTGATCCTCCTCAATTCCTTCCTCACCAGGTTAAGGGACACGCTGGGGGGTGGAGTGCTGTGAGGTGTTGGAGTGGGTTGCTGGTTGTGGAGTGATGTGTATGAGAGGTGTGAAGGGGAGCCGGGTGCGCTGGAAGAGGGTGATGGAGAGGGAGAGGAGGGGCAGCAGTCCACAGGGGGTGCAGATGATGGGGGTTGCAGCAGCCGGGAGGTCTGGGTGGGGGAGGGCTGGATGGCCGGTCAAATCTATTAAAAAATACATTCAGGTCGTTCACCCACTTTTGGTCCCCCTCAGGCTGTTGGTTGGGCCCCTTGAACCCAGAAATGGCTTTGAGGCCCTTCCAGACACCAACGGTGTTCCTCTGCTGCAGCTGGTCCTCCATCTTCGTCCTGTAGACCTCTTTTCCCTCCCTGATCTTCATCATCAGCGCCCTCTGCACAGTCTTCAGCTCCTCTTTGTTGCCAGATCTAAAAACCCTCTTTTCCTCCTTGAGGAGGGCCTTTATCTCTGGGGAAATCCAGGGTTTGCCGTTTGAGAAGCACTGCACAGTCCTGGTGGGTACGGTGTTCTCCACACAGAAGTTTATATAGTCTGTGATGCAGTCGGTGAGGCCGTCGATGTCCTCCCCATAGGCATCACTGAATGTTTCCCACACAGTTATTTCAAAACAGTCCTTCAGAGCCTCCTGGGCTCCATCGGTCCATCGTCTAACAGTGCGGGTCACAGCTAGCTGCTTCTGTGCACGAGTGGTGTACACAGGCAGGAGGTGCACCAGGTTGTGATCAGATCGGCCCAGGGGAGGGAGTGGTGATGATGAATATGCCTCCTTGGTGTTGGCATAGAGAAGGTCCAGTGTCTTATTGTCTCTGGTGTGGCATTTGACATACTGGGTGAAGGTGGGCAGAGTGGAGGACGGAGGGGCATGATTAAAGTCCCCAGAGAGAAGGAGAAGAGCATTGGGGTGTTGTGTCAGCAGCCTGCTGGTCGCCGAGTGGATGACGTCACAGGCCGCTTCAGCGTCAGCAGAGGGCGGGACATACGCAGCTACCATGATAACATGCGAGAACTCCCTCGGCAGGTAGTGTGGCCTCATGCTAACCGCTAGCAGTTCAATGTCCGGTGAGCAGGTCTGCTCCTTAATAGTGATGTGCCCAGAGTTACACCATCTATCATTCACAAACACTGCCAGTCCTCCTCCCTTCCTCTTACCGCTCTCCGTTGTCCTATCCGCCCGTATGATGTGGAACCCGTCCAGCGTAGCATGCGTGTCCGGAGTTAGCTCCGTTAGCCACGTCTCCGTGAACACCACGAGGCTACACTCCCGGTATTCCCTCTGATGGCGAGTCAGCGCCGCTAGCTCGTCCATCTTGTTAGGCAGAGACCTCACGTTTCCCATGATGATGGAGGGGAGGACGGGTTTGTAGCGTCTTTTCCTGGCGCGACGTTCCGCCCCCGCACGGCTTCCCCGTTTCTTCCTCCTCAGCTCGCGGGGAACATCAGGTCTCTCCACGGGTAGTAGCACCGCCGAGTCCCGGAATGCTAACAGCTGGTCCTTTGTGTAGCTAACTGAACAGTGGCTGCGTGCTGGGTCCCCAGACACGGAGGTGAAAACTGCGATTAACAACAGATAGACCACGACAAGCTTGACGTGTCTAGATGCCATACTGCTCCGTTAAAAACTATAACTAGTAGCAGGTGAAAAAGTGCAAGAAGTAGCGAGAAAAAAAGACATAATATAAGAAACTAAATTGTGAGCAGGAGCTAATGTAAAAGGCAGCCACTCGTGCGGCGCCGGAAGTAGTGGAAGCAGATTACTTCATCTGTGTGTCATGATCTGAGTTTGTTTCTCGTTTTGTTATTAAATTATGTTGGCATTTGGGTCCTCTCTCGCTGCGACATCCGTGACACCTCATGACACTGTGAGATTTAATTACATTAAATTAGCATGATAATAATAATAATAATAATAATAATAATAATAATAATAATAATAATAATAATTTTGATTTGTATAGCGCTTTTCTAAGTACAGGGAACAAGAGACGAACAGAACAAACAAGAAGAAAGCAGACAAGACAAACAAACAGGAACAGAGAAATAAATATATAGAGTTTCCTCTATATATTTATTTCTCTGTTCCTGTTTGTTTGTCTTGTACATTGAGGAGGTGTGTGTGTGTAACTTCAAGGTCAGTGTATAAGTATCAACAGCCATAGCAAACCGCGTTTGCAGCCACTGACAACATGCTTAGCTTATTTACAGACACTTGTTGGCCTAAAGAGTGACCTGATGTGTGACTGATTCTGATGGCTCCCACTCAGATAGCAGAAAAGACGTCGTCATATCTGTGTTCCTTCCCACAGTTCCAGTGAAAGTAGGTACGGCTCGACGTCAACAGTTCCAAAGAAGAGAGCGAGTTGAACGCCCATCCCTGGGCTCAAAACTTGTTAATGTTTGACCATATCTCATAAAGTGCACATACGCACACACTTAAGGCATGAGACTTATGATTTTATTTCAACTTTTTTATACTGTTACACCACACTTATTTAGCCTCATATAAAATGCTTATACTGTTTAATATTTCCACAGTTACTGATATTTACACTACACCTATTTAGGGACATGGGCTAATGAGTATGTAATTTTATATTCTTAACAGTTCCAAAGAAGAGACGGAGCTGGACCTCCATCCCTGGGCATATAACTTGCTAATGTTTGACCATATCCCATAAAGTGCACACACACACACACACACACACACACGCACACACACACACACACACACACACACACACACACACACACACAAACACACACACACACACTTAGAAAGGCGTAAGACTGTTATGATGGGGGGATTTTATATTGAGTTTTTTAGACTGTAACACCACACTTATTTAGCCTCATATAAAATGCTTATACTGATTCATATTTCAACAGTTACTGATATTCACACTACACCTATTTATCCTCATATTATCCTGTTAAAATGTCCACTCTATACTGATGTAGACATTAATTAGAATGTTAAATATTTCCACTGTCACTGATATAATTTACACAACACTTATTTAGTCTGATATTATTCTTTTAAAATGTCCACCCTGGCATTGACATAAGACTTTTTTTTTGGTGTTGGTGCTTTGAGGGGGCGGAGCTTCTTTTTGTGGGTGTCACACTTTTCCCAATAAAGACCTGAGGGTGAAGCCGGTGTTTCACATCTTGCTGTCAGCCGAGTGAGCATCACAGAGACCAGAGACTAGAGACTAGAGACTAGAGACTAGAGACTAGAGACTAGAGACCAGAGACCAGAGACTAGAGACTAGAGACCAGAGACCAGAGACCAGAGACTAGAGACTAGAGACCAGAGACCAGAGACCAGAGACTAGAGACCAGAGACCAGAGACTAGAGACTAGAGACCAGAGACCAGAGACCAGAGACCAGAGACTAGAGACTAGAGACTAGAGACTAGAGACTAGAGACCAGAGACCAGAGACCAGAGACCAGAGACTAGAGACTAGAGAGAGACCAGACCAGAGACCAGAGACCAGAGACTAGAGACTAGAGACTAGAGACTAGAGACCAGAGACCAGAGACCAGAGACCAGAGACTAGAGACTAGAGACTAGAGACTAGAGACTAGAGACTAGAGACCAGAGACTAGAGACTAGAGACCAGAGACCAGAGACCAGAGACCAGACCAGAGACCCAAACAGGTGAGCTGCTCTTCATTTTTATTTTCATAGGATTTACCAGCATGAATTTCTTTTTTTATTCTTCACACGTTTAACAGCTGTGTGTGTGTGTGTGTGTATGTGTGTGTGTGTGTTGTCCAGCATCATGAGTGAATCCGCCGAAGCTTTGGCCGCCAACCTCACCAACCTCGCCATCTGCAGGAGCGTGAGCGTGGAGATCACCAACCTCACCAACATCTACTGCCTCATCAACCCCAAGTACGTTATACATGTTGCTATATTATATTATGGTTACATGTTTATACATAACATTATAGTTACATGTTTATACATAACATTATAGTTACATGTTTATATATAACATTATAGTTACATGTTTATACATAACATTATAGTTACATGTTTATATATAACATTATAGTTACATATTTATATATAACATTATAGTTACATGTTTAAATATTATATTATAGTTACATGTTTATATATAACATTATAGTTACATATTTATATATAACATTATAGTTACATGTTTATATATTATATTATAGTTGTAGTTTGGTAGATTCTAAGATATTATTTGTAGCTCTAGTGTTGATGTATATGTACTGCTGATACAACAATGTACAGGCAATCATTTAGAATTGTTATAAAGAACATTTATCTACACATTCTTTTCTGCAAGAATAAATCAAATGAATGAAGCTTGAATAAAACGTCATTGTTTTCTACCAATTAATGATCTTTTTTATTCCCTTTTCTTTCTTTCTTTCTTTCTTTCCTTATTGGTATTTAAAATTAATAAAATAAATAAAATAAATAAAATAAATAAAATAAATAATACAATTTAATATAAAAGGTTTTACCTGTTCAGCGGCAACTGCCAGATTCCCCCCCAGCCCACCGTGCGCCCTCATAAAACCGAGGTGTGCAGCTTCAGTAGGAACAGCGGTTTCTGTGGAGCTGTGGGCGTGCTGACCTACGACCTCTTCAAGAGGCATGGCGGCAGCACCAAGGAGAAGCTGGCCATCATGTTCTCCGTGCCCTACGACTACATCCAGCACGAGAACTGGGTGGCGATCGGCATCTACGCCGACGACAAGGAGTGTGACGAGGCGCTCTACAAGGAGATGTACTACGACGACCAGAAGAGCGACAGCGAGAAGCACGGCTTCGCGAGGAAGGAGGCCAAAGACGGCGGCCTCACCTTCAAGGGCTCCAGCCTGGACATCAAGGCCACCATGTCCCCGGTGGGCGAGTCCATGATGAAGGTGGAGGTGTGGGAGAAGTCAGGAGACAGTCCCGAACAGGTGAGCTACTCCTCTTTTTTATATAGAGGATTTACAAGCATGAATCTTTGTTAATTCTTCACAATTTCACCATCTGTGTGTGTGTGTGTGTGTGTGTGTGTGTTTGCGTGTGCGTGTGTTGTTCAGCTTTTCCCCATCATGTGTGAATCCGATGAGGCTTCAGCCACCGCCCTCGAGATCTGCAGGAGCGTGGACATCGAGATCACCAACCTCACCGACGCCTACTGCCTCACAAACCCCAAGTATGTTATACATGTTGCTATATTATATTATGGTTACATGTTTATACATAACATTATAGTTACATGTTTATATATAACATTATAGTTACATATTTATATATAACATTATAGTTACATGTTTATATATTATATTATAGTTGTAGTTTGGTAGATTCTAAGATATTATTTGTAGCTCTAGTGTTGATGTATATGTACTGCTGATACAACAATGTACAGGGAATCATTTAGAATTTTTATAAAGAACATTTATCTACACATTCTTTTTTAAAAGAATAAATCAAATAAATGAAGCTTGAATAAAACGTCATTGTTTTCTACCAATTAATGATCTTTTTTTATTCCCTTTTTTTCTTTCTTTCTTTCTTTCTTGGTATATAAAATAAATAAAATAAATAAAATAAATAATACAATTTAATATAAAAGGTTTTACCTATTCAGCGGCAACTGCCAGATTCCCCCTCAGCCCACTGTGCGTCCTCAGAAATCTGAGGTGTGCAAATTCAGGATGGTCACCGGTTTGGCCAGGGGCGCCGTGGGCGTGCTGACCTACGACCTCTTCACGAGGAAGTGCCACTGCACCAAGGAGAAGCTGGCCATCATGTTCTCCGTGCCTTTCGACTACATCCAGTACAAGAACTGGGTGGCGATCGGCATCTACGCCGACTACAAGGAGTGTGACGACGCGCTCTACAAGGAGATGTACTACGACGACCAGAAGAGCGACAGCGAGAAGCACGGCTTCGCGAGGAAGGAGGCAGAACACGGCGGCCTCACCTTCGAGGGCGGCAGCGTGGACATCAAGGCCACCATGTCCCCGGTGGGCGGGTCCATGATGAAGGTGGAGGTGTGGGAGAAGCCACGAAATGATTGAGCCGCAGGAGCTGTTGTTTATTCCTCTGTACATGCTTCATACATGCTTAATAAATCAAGTCTGACGAGGAAGACGAGCGTCTGTGTGATCACTGTAAAGTAATGAAGGTCGAGTCGACCAGAGAGGCGGGTTAACATTGTGAGTCAGCTCATGAACGCACACACATCACCACGGTTTATTGTGTGGACGATCAGAAAGCAGAAATTAATAAAGATTAATCTCATACCAAGAAGACTTGAATATAAAACAGAAGATCTAAGATATTATTGGGTAAATAAAAGACTAAATGATGAATTCATTTCCAAGATAACGAGGTCTGGGCCTGTGCTAACTGTAATGCTAACCTTTCATCCTGACATCTGAAACATGGACCACCATGACTTTGCCATAAGGCTTGTGCATCATGCATGCAGGAATATAAAATCAGAATTCTAGAGCAAAAATACATCAGTGAAAACTGAAAAACACAGCAAGAACATATTTGCATTAACAAAGGCAAATAGTTAAAGCACACTGCGATGCAAACGTGCCGTATATTCTCTGACGAGTGTCTCCACGTCTTCAGCTCCTCAGGACACAGTCACGCTTTACGTTTATGTCTTCATTCTGAAAAAAAATAATACCAACAAGATCCCCCCACAAGTGTAAGTCAATGAATTGATTTAGAGTTTAAATAAAGCTTAATATTAAGTGTCATATTTTTACCCTCTGGAGACGAAGCCCGCTACAGAGCGTTTTGACAGCTTTGCGTTTTTAAAATCTGTATATCTCCGCGACAATACGTCGCCGAAATCCGTTTAAAATACTGGATGAATCCGGAGGACTTCCTCTTCCGTTCATTTCTCTTCCGTAAGCTCCTCTGCGATTCACAGAGAAAGATAGGGGCGCGAACGTGTCGGGTGATGCGGGATCGAGTACTGTGATTTGCCAATGCGGTTGTCTGAAAACATTTTGCGGGAAAAAACAACCAATGAATGCTCAAGAAATCACAAGGACCTGCCCACCTCAGAGGTGAATCTCATTAGCAATCCGTCAGTCAGAGAAGCCAGAGAACACGGTGCGAACGGACTTCACAACAAGGAAGCAGCTGCAGCGACTTTGGCGAGCAGCGCGGAGCCACGAGGAGGAACACGCAGCCGGAAGAGATCCACTTGGACCCGGGTAAGTGTCTTTACTAAACTTTACGCGTCCGTTACGTATCTGTTATGTTCCGTTTTAACGTGTGTGTTACGTGTCCGTTTTACCGTGTCTGTTACGTGTCCCGTCATGGTGTCTGTTACGTGTGCACAGTGCTGACTAGTATTGTGACTTCACCAGCGCCTGCAGCTCCACCCGCAGTTCCACCCGCAGCCCCACCCACAGCCCCACCCGCAGCTCCACCTGCAGCTCTACCTGCCCGGCCAGCAAAGAGGTCTCGTGCCCTGGAGGACCATGATACGATGACATGACGCCATTATAGTGAAGCCATATTGTAAATATTCTGTATCAATATTTGTGTTCTGTTTTCTATTTCTCAACATTAATATTTTGTAGAATGTTTCCATTTTTTTATGTATAATACATATTTATTTGAAAAATAAATAATGTAATGGGCATTTTTTTATTTGCACACACCCAATGAAACTTGATCTGCAATATGAGGTAATTTCTCAGTCTCATCTTTAGCAAATTGGAGAATAGCGAGACGGACCACATCATTTCTACTCAAAAAACGATAATACAATTTTTATTTTTTTAATTTTGTTATATATATCTAGCATTGTATTTAGATATTTCACTGCTTTTATGAACCTATGATCTTTGGTAAACCAATTAAAACACCAAAACAGTTTGTCCACATGATTAAAGGTGTGTTTTCAGAAGAGATATGAAGATTTTTTTTAAATCAAACTTACATTTTCAGCTTTAGGGCCATATTTTTGCTTTCCACTTGTACCTGAGGACAATTATGCCTCATTATATAGAGAGATGAGATTGTTCTGGAATGTTTGATGTATAACACATGGGTATGTGTCATATGCAAAACCTTTTAAAGGTGAATTTAATTTTGTTTGTAAAATCGAGAAAATGACCCCAGACTCCAGAGGGTTGAGTCATTTTGTAAGTAAATAGCAGCCAGGGCTGTACTTTCTGCAACCACAACTCGACCAATGGAAAGCTTCACTTACTCCAGATGTCACTGACATTATTTGAATGCAGAACACTGGATGAATAACACAAAGTTAAAGTTGTGGGATATTACTCACTCTAATGTTACACAAGTTATCGACTGACCGGCGACTGAATACTAAATATCGTGGGTGGGGGGTTGGAGACACACAGGGAGAGCACCGAGATAGCTCAGGAGGGGGCAAAGAGAGTAAAATTAGATATTTTCACGCCGTATTTAGGTGTGTTCGGGTTAAGAGGCGGTCCCATCCCTTAGAAAAGTCATTTCACATTATTCCCGATCAGGTTGCATGCTTTTATCTATTATGACTTGTATTATGAGGTACACTGCGGGACAATTAGTGGTGTAAAGTATTTTTTACATAGACTTTGCCAATCTTTCGCCGTTCTTCACTTGTTTTTGAATGAAACAGATTTTGAAACTCAAATATGGGGTCAGATCAGTCTCAATAATTTCAAATGCACACAGAAAGATTCACAAATGCACAGAAAGATTCACAAATGCATAGAAAGATTCACAAATGCATAGAAAGATTCACAAATGCATAGAAAGATTCACAAATGCATAGAAAGATTCACAAATGCACAGAAAGATTCACAAATGCGTAGAAAGATTCACAAATGCACAGAAAGATTTACAATAAATATATATAAAAAAATATATATATATATTTCTTCATTTGTATGTATTTATTTGTGGATCACACTGCATTTGTTTGTGAAAAGCTCCACATTTACGTGTGGGTTTTATGAGACTCCCCTGCCGTGGCTGGATTCACAAATGTGTTTTTTCCAGGCCCCTCCTCCCCCTTATTTTGTGTAAGTGAAACATAATTAATGTCACTTAATCACTTACACTTGAAGCGGGAGCACCGCCGCTACCAGACGCCATTGTTTGACTTCTGACTTTGCCTCCGCAAATTGCGTAGTACCTGCAACACTGCCCCCACCCTTCGTGGGTAGGGGAGGGGGGAGCTGCCCTCATGTGATTGGTTGAAAATAAGGGGGAGGAGGGGCCTGGAAAAAACACATTTGTGAATCCAGCGGGGCAGAGGAGAAAAAAAAAAAAGCAAAATGTGATGCTTCTCACAAACAAATGCAGTGCGATTCACAAATAAATACTTACAAATGAAGAAATATATTTATGTTTTAAAAAAATATATATTTATTGTAAATCTTTCTGTGCATTTGTGAATCTTTCTACGCATTTGTGAATCTTTCTGTGCATTTGTGAATCTTTCTGTGCATTTGTGAATCTTTCTGTGCATTTGTGAATCTTTCTGTGTGCATTTGCAATTATTGAGACTGATCTGACTCCATACTCAAATGCACACAATTCCCAATCAGGTCGCACACTTTTATGTATTTTTTACGCATACTTGAGCAACCCGGTGGCCTGAACGCTTTATCAAAGTTCCAAATAACAACGAGATGATGAAACCCGGAGAACAGTCAGGGCTTTGCTACAGCAAGGCTCTATGACGCTGACCTCTTCGCAAGCCACACCGAAAAAAAAGTGATAAAGTGATAAGATAATAAAGTGCAAACAGCAAACAACAACAACAACAACAACAACAACAACTAAGGACATTTTGAAAACCTACGTTGCCTACAACGTGGCCTGACCTCCTGTGTGCTTGTGTTGCACAAGGTCTCCCCCTAGTGGTTACAACTTGGCGTGACCTTCTGTGTGCTTGTGTTGCACAACGTCTCCCCTTAGTGGTCTAAACTTGGCGTGACCTCCTGTGTGCCTGTGTTGCACAAGGTCTCCCCCTAGTGGTCTAAATGTGGCGTGACCTCTCTTGTGCTTGTATTGCACAAGGTCTCCCCCTAGTGGTAACAACGTGGCGTGACCTTCTGCCTGTGTTGCATAAGGTCTCCCCCTAGTGGTCACAATGTGGTGTGACTTCCTGTGTGCTTGTGTTGCACAAGGTCTCCCCCTAGTGGTCACAACATGGCGTCACCCCCTGCTTGTTTTGCTGAAGGTTTCCCCCTAGTGGTCACAACGTGGCTTGACCTCCTGAGTGCTTGTGTTGGACAAGGTCTCCCTCTAGTGGTCACAACGTGGCGTGACCTCCTGTCTGCTTTTGTTTCCCAAGGTCTCCCTCTAGTGGTCAAAACGTGATGTGACCTTGTGTGTGCTTGTGTTGCACAAGGTCTCCCTCTAGTGGTCACAACATGGCGTGACCTCCCTTGTGCTTGTGTTGCACAAAGTCTCCCCGTAGTGGTGACAACATGGCGTGACCTCCTGTGTGCTTGTATTGCACAAGATCTCCCCCTAGTGGTCACAACCTGGCGTGATTTCCTGTGTGCTTTGTTTTCACGATGTCTCCCCCTAGTGGTCACAACGTGGCATAACCTCCTGTGTGCTTGTGTTACACAAAGTCTTGCCCTAGTGGTCACAACGTGGCGTGACCTCCTGTGTGCTGGCGTTGCACAAGGTCTCCCCCTAGTGGTCGAAATTTGGCATGACCTCCTGTGTGCTTGTGTTGCACAAGGTCTCCCCCTAGTGGTTACAACGTGGCGTGACCTCCTGTGTGATTGTGTTGCACAAGGCCTCCCCCTAGTGGTCGAAATTTGGCGTGACCTCCTGTGTGCTTGTGTTGCACAAGGTCTCCCCCTAGTGGTCGAAACATGGCGTGACCTCCTGTGTGCTTGTGTTGGACAAGGTCTTCCTCTAGTGGTCAAAACATGGCGTGACCTCCTGTGTGCTTGTGTTGCACAAGGTCTCCCCCTAGTGGTCACAACTTGGAGTGACCTCCTGTGTGCTTGTGTTGCACAAGGTCTCCCCCTAGTGGTCCAAACTTGGCTTTACCTCCTTTGTGCCTGTGTTGTACAAGTTCTCCCCCTAGTGGTCGAAATGTGGCGTGACCTCTCTTGTGCTTGTATTGCACAAAGTCTGCCCATAGTGGTCACAACCTGGCGTGACCTTCTGTGTGCTTGTATTGCACAAGGTCTCCCCCTAGTGGTCACAACGTGGAGTGACCTCCTGTGTGATTGTGTTGCACAAGGTCTCCCTGGCATGACCTCCTGTGTGCTTTTGTTGCACAAGGTCTCTCCCTAGTGGTCACAACATGGCGTGACCTCCTGTGTGATTGTGTTGCACAAGGTCTCCCCCTAGTTTTCGAAATTTGGCATGACCTCCTGTGTGCTTTTGTTGCACAAGGTCTCTCCCTAGTGGTCACAACATGGCGTGACCTCCTGTGTGCTTTTGTTGCACAAGGTCTCCCCCTAGTGGTCACAACGTGCCGTAACCGCCTGTGTGCTTTTGTTGCACAAGGTCTGCCCCTAGTGGTCACAATGTGGCGTGACTTCCTGTGCGCATCGTTTCAGAACATGAACCTGTGTTCTGGGTCAAAGTTCTGGTTTCAAATGCTTGAAGACTGGACATGAAGGGAAACAGCGAGGCTGTCTTCGACGGTAACCTGCTGTACCTTTAATATTAAAACAAATGTGTTGCATTTGTTTGTTTGAACCAAATGAAAAACCAAAGAACACATCTCAACAAGTAAAGGTTTAATGCTAAGTTAAGCTAACAGCCTCATTGTGATATCAATGTTCTCCTTTAAATCAAATTTACTGATTGCTTTTCATTTACCTACATGTATTGTTTGTATAATTGGTTTTTGATGTAATCTGTAAAACACTTTAGGTACAACATTTACTACATATATATATATATATATATATATATATATATATATATATATATATAAATATATACATATATATATATATATAAAAATATATATTAAACTATACATACATGGTATATTTAATTGAATTACTCTTATTACATTTCTTGCCAAAAGTAATATATATATATATATATATATATACATATATATATATATATAATACTTATTATAATATCGACAGTAATGTGACGAGGACCAACAATTGTGTCCCCAAAACAAACACCAGAGGTTAAACAACAACAAAAAACAAACAAATGTTTTATTAATGTCCAACACTCGCTGAAATTCACCAAAGTGAAAGAAAAACAAACGTTTTAAAGTCTTTTAAAATAATTTTACAATGAAAGTTCCAACATGGAGGCAGATTACATCATCTGTGTGTCATGATCTAAGTTTGTTTCTCGTTTTGTTATTAAGTTATGTCGGCATTTGGGTCCTCTATCGCTGCGACATCCGTGACACCTCATGACACTGTGATATTTAATTACATTAAATTAGCATGAACATCCAAAGATGTACATTGAGGAGTTCTGTGTGTGTGTGTGTGTGTGTGTGTGTGTAACTTCAAGGTCAGTGTGTAAGTATCAACAGCCACAGCAAACCGCGTTTGTGGCTGTTCCCTCAACCTCATGTCCCGCAACAGGCGGGTCAGCAGCCCATAAATGGGGCGCCACCGTACGGATGTTAGAGAGCAGTGGCGGTGCGTCCATAGAGGGCGCTAGGGCGCCGCCCCTCTTAAAATGTCGAGATGAAACAAAAAGAAGAAAGAAATACAATATATAGTCAAAAAACATTGTACAGTATACCAATTAATTTAAATAGTAAATTTACCATTTTTACGCGCTAAATGCGTGTGGGAGACCGTAAGCCTGTCAACAACCACTTAAAGCCCCATTATGGAGTTTTTTCCTTGGAGCGCCCTCTTCGGTTTTTGGAGGTATTTAAAGTTTACTTCAGTGTCGTAAATACCCAGTTACGATAGATGCAGCCTCGCATACACTTATATTGATGACCAGACAAAGTCAGAAACCAGTGGCGTAGTCCAGTGTATACACAGGTATACGGCGTATACCCATTTATTCTTCAGTCAGCATTGCTATACCCACTTCTCAATCACCGCTGGTGCCTGGTGTGCATTATTTATAAAACAGGGCGTAGGGCACAATCACACCAGACGCGCCTCTCAAAAACGGATCTTCCGCAAAACCATTGATTCCATATGGTACGGCGCGACTTAAAAGGCGCGTCTGAAAGTCGCGACATACCATAGGGAATCAATGGTTTTGCGGGCGACGTGTTTTTAAGAGGTGCGTCTGGTGTGATTGTGCCCTTATACTGTAGCTGCGAGCGTGGACTGGCACTATATGACGTTGCGTAATCACTGCCAGAAAGCAGGTCGAAGTACATCCGCCCGCGACTGGGCGGCTCCAAAATCTTCCATAGTGAAGTTCTCTCCCCACAGACCCCCGATGGCAGTGGCGGAGGCGCAAATCACCATATTAAAAGTCATTGTAGCGGCACCATTTTTTTCAAGCTGTTATTTTAAGGTACACTTGTTACATAGTGTTGCTTTAAGTTAAATGTGACCAAAAATAATATATTGCCACTCATCATCACATTCGGCAAGGACGGCTTCTGATTGGCGGATGAAACCTGAATCTTGGGGCACAAAAATGTGCGCCCTGGCCAATGACATTGTTTCTTATTTCACTTGATTGGACTATTCGGCCAATCAGAGACCGGTATGGTCCACTCAGCTAGAGAGCTCCATGGAGCTGCGCGAGCAGGTTGCTAACCGGAGCTGTTAACTGAAGGCTCAGTGAGTCATGTGCTTTTTAGTTTCCCCTGTCTGTTGTTCCAAAGTCCTGGGACCAGTGGTGGCTGGTACATTTTTATTGGGGAGGGTGGGGGTCAGTTGGACGACACGGTTTAAATAGCACTCAACAATGAGAAGAAAAGAGGTTTTGAGTAGAATATTGTAAAAAACAAAGCTTTATTTGAAGAAAACAGAGTGCTCAACACGGTCCAACAACAACTATCAACACACTGAAACGTTGGGCATGAGAGGTTCAGACAGAGAGGAACATGGGGTTGGGTTTCAGAGGTTTACAGAATAAAAGATATTCACCCTCACATGAAAAAGGTTCAGAGCAGAATAGAGTCCGAAAGAGATCATGTGTTACATCGGGTGTTTGACAGAGTAGACCCACTAGTGTAAATAAAAATGGCCCTCCTCTCTCTCAAGCTGGCAAATTTCTCTATAACTCTCTGGTTAAAATCAATCATGTCTTTGACCAACCTGTTTCATTATTGTTAAGGTGTGGACAAACTGTGGTCCCGTGCTCGATATAAAAAGAGAATCTGAATCCGATAAGTACGTTTAACAATATTTAATGGCAAGAAGTATAAGCAGTAAATTGAAGCTACGATCGTAGGGCCGACCGAAATATTACGCCACAGACTAACAGCAACGTAGCTGATAGAGAACTGTCTTGTAAGCTTCCGACCGTCTAGAGAAAGATCTCACCCTTTACACCCGTTATATACTAGTAACAGCTTTCACACCTCTCACTCCTAAACGTTAGTTCCATTGGTCAGTTCAGCGTGCTACGCTCGCGTTGGCTTATGGCCAGGTCATAAACAGGTAATGAGCCGGGTCAAACGTCATGATCCCGCGACCCAAGCTACATCAGGTCAGCTGGGTGACGGAAGTTCCCTTTCACAATAAAAGTCTCACGTGACACTCTTGCTCCAAGCAACATCACAAACTTCAACCGGCTTCCAACTAACGTGTCAACATGGAAACAACAAACTAACTTTCATTCTCATGCGGCATACATATAATCAAAATCATAAACATAAACATACAAGTATTACAAACATATTCATAAACATAAAAACATTACTTCTGCCATAGACATATGCATAGAGTAGACATTACCTCCACGCTTCATAACACAACAATAACAATATCAATATTCTCCCTAATATTTCTATGATCATATCTTGCTATATGTATTAATTTAAAGCACAAACGTTCTATGTACATGTGCAAAGTCAAAATGACTTATTACAACTTAACATTATTCTGGAGGGAATGTGTCTGTTTTTCAGAACTTCTTCAGTGTGTTTTCGATGCAGCTCGGTCTCCTGCTGCTGCTCTACTCTTCAGGGTTAGCTTCATGCTGTTAGCTCATTAGCTTCATGCTCTTAGCTAGATAACTGCAGCAGGATTCGTGCTTCTCACACGTGTCTGAAGCTCTTTAGATCCTCACCCTGTTTCAGTCCCAGGACTTTGGAACAACAGACAGGGGATACTAAAGAGCGCATGACTCACGGGGCATCCAGCTAACAGCTGTTAGCATCCTGCTCCCGCGTGGAGCTCTCTGGGCTGAGGGAATCATAACAGTCTTTGATTGGCCGAGTTCAATCACATGAAATAAGAAACAATGTCATTGGCCAGGGGGCAAATGTTTGCGTCCCAAGATTCACGTTTCATCCGCAATGAGACGCCGTCCTGGCCGAAACAACTGTGAAATGTTTTCTCTCTGCCGCACACACACGTTGAGCCGGCACCCGTGAAAGGGGGCGGGGCTTCTCTCAGCGACATGAGTGGCGATATATTATTTCTGGTCACATTTAACTTAAGTGGTTGTTGACAGGTTGACGGTCTCCCACACATATTTAGCACGTCAACGCGGTATATTTATTTTTTAAATGATTTGGTACATAATTTTTTCTTTTTCTTTCTTTCTTTTTCATCTCAAAATCTTAAGAGGGGCGGCGCCCTAGCGCCCTCTATGGACGCACCGCCACTGCCTGGGACTGACACTCTGGACTACAACGGGGTGAAGATATAAAGAGCTCCAGACAAGTGTAAGAAGCACGAATCCTGCCGCAGCATCTAGCTAAGAGCATGAAGCTAACGAGCTAACAGCATTAAGCTAACCCTGTTCAGAAGAGTAGAGCAGCAGCAGGAGACCGAATTGCATCGAAAACACAACCAAGACCGACGCGTCCCCTCCAGAATAATGAAACAGGTTGGTCACAGACATGATGGACTCTAACCAGAGAGTTATGGAGAAGTTTGACCACTTGAGAGAGAAGAGGGCTATTGTTCTTTATAAGTAGTGGGGCTACTCTGTCACCCGATGTAACACGTGACCTCTGTCTGACTCTATTCTGCTCTGAACCTCTTTCATATGAGGTGAATATCTTTTATTCTGTAAACCTCTGAAACCCAACCCCATGTTCCTCTCTGTCTGAACCTCTAATGCCCAACGTCACAGTGTGTTGATAGTTGTTGTTGGACCGTGTTGAGCACTCTGTGTTCTTCAAATAAAGCTTTGTTTTTTACAATATTCTACTCAAAACCTCTTTTCTTCTCATTGTTGAGTGCTATTTAAACCCTGTCACCTAACTGCGCCCCCCCCCCCCCCCCAAAAAAAAAAAAAAAAAAAGAAATTCACCAGCTTAGACACACGCTTAGACATACGCTTAGACACACGCTTAGACACACACACACATGTTTAGACACATAATTAGACACACGCTTAGACACATGCTTAGCCGTACACATGGTAGAACCCTGATCATGGGGACACTGACAACATGCTTAGCTTATTTCCAGACACTTGTTGGCCTAAAGGGTGACCTGATGTGTGACTGATTCTGATGGCTCCCACTCAGATAGCAGAAAAGACGTCGTCATATCTGTGTTCCTTCCCACAGTTCCAGTGAAAGTAGGTACGGCTCGACGTCAACAGTTCCAGGGAAGAGACCGAGTTGGACGCCCATCCCTGGGCACACAACGTGCCTGACTTGTCTGAGCTTAGTGAAATTGTTACACAAAGCAGTGAAAGCAGCAGACTCACTAGATCTGCTACAAGAGGTGATTGTGTCATTTCATTTAGGTCAAGCTCGTTTAGCAAGTCAAAACATCTGGCCAGGGACAGCAGATGGAAATTAGCCTCTCTGGCTAACTCTGGCTCACTTACAGTCCAACTGTTGATTGGTGTGCATTGTCCCTGCAAAATAAATGAATAAATAAAGCATATCCCATATAGTGCACACACGCACTCACTTAAAGAGACATGAGACTGTTGTGATTTTATTTAACCCTCCTGTTATGTTTGTTTCTTACATACAGCCGTGATGTTCCCAGGTCAATTTGACCTGGTTATTGTTGAATCATCCAAAAGTGGTCAGAAACCCCCAAATTCTAAAAACTTTAGTTTGTACATCATCACCAACAACATTACTAACAATTAAATCATTTTTTAGTGGAATTGAGTTATTTACCCCTCCATAGATCAGAGTTCAATCAGGAGCACTCACTCGTTTTAATGAAAAATACATGTTCAAACAATTTTTTAGGTACATTGAAAATTGAAAACATCTCAATCTAAATTGCATTTGTCTACCATAACATGTATTTTCTCCTAAATTATATTTGCATTTTGTAATTATTTATTTTTCTTGGGGTGACGTAGATAAATAGAGATGAGACACCTGTGCTGTTCAGGGTCATATTGATCCACCCATTCAAAATCAAGCCAAATAAGTCATAAAGGATTTGTATTGAAAGTAAATGTTAGTTATGTTTATTTTTAGTGTTGAGATGCATAAATTATATGATAAAAAATGACCAAAGGCCAGCACACAGTCACCCTCATGGTGCAGTCGTATGTATCTGCAGAGTGTAATGTTGTAGGACTTCTCAGCAACCATTTTGTGTGTTTGGCCCCTCCCCTGTGCAGGGAAAAATAAAGGTTCCCGTCAAAATAGTATTTATATTTCTCGCACAGGCGGGGTCGTTAGAAAGAAAATGTGTGTGGGTCTGAGATTGGGATAAAACAGGGTGTGTGTCTCTCAGTCAGACAGACAGTCTATTAGAAGTACTATACTACATAGTTGAGACATGAAAGAAACCCTCACATTAGTGTCCCATGTACAATAAAGGTTTATTTAGGGGTAAAGTTAGAATATGATAAACATTGTTTGTTCTGTAAAGTGTGCGTCTCATGTAGGATGATGGGCACACAGCAGGATAGAGATGGTTCCCATAACAACCACCTGGTTCTTTTGTTTGAAGTATGAAATGTGTACAACTTTATATATCGGGTTGTGAACGGGGTGTGTGTGTCCTGATAAGTGGGTTTGTGTGTGTGTTGGCGTCTGTGTGCGCGTGTGTGTGTGCGTGTTAGTGTGCGTGTATGTGTGTGTCTGTGTTGGTGTGTGTGTGTGTGTTTGTGTGTGTGTTGGTGTGAGTTCGTGAGTTGAAACTTGGTGGGAGGGAGTAAGAAAGACTGTCCTACATTTACAAAGAAAGAAAGAGTCTAAACGTGACTCTTTTGATGACTTTTAGCTTCACTTTCACAGCCGGGTCAAATTTTTTACGTTGATTACCCTAAATAAGGTAAGCAGAAGAAGTTTTATACAGAAAAAGTACTTAGAAGTATTTTTCCTAGATTTTCAAACTTAAAAACGGATCAATTTGACCCGCAACATAACAGGAGGGTTAAGTTTTTATACTGTTACACCACACCTATTTAGCCTCATATAAAATGCTTATACTGTTTAATATTTCCACAGTTACTGATATTCACACTACACTTATTTATCCTCATATTATCCTGTTAAAATGTCCACTCTGTACTGATGTAGACATTAATTAGAATGTTAAATATTTCCACTGTCACTGATATTAGTTACACAACACTTATTTACACACAATATTATATCAACACAATATTATTCTTTTTAAATTAAGACATTTCTTTGTCTTTGTATTAATTTCTTATACTGTCAAATAAGTTACACACATAGTTATGAACTGATAGAGCCCGTTCTCCTAGATTTATATTAGTGTTTAGTTACATAACGAATTATGTAAAAAGGGGGACTGTTAATATTAATCTGAATTATTGAATTGGACTGTCCTGTCATCCAATTTTTTTAAACGCTAATAGTCACACACAAAGTCACAAAGTCCTCAGCAGATAAAACATGTGAACAATGACCACTAGGTGGTGCTGTCTTCATTCCTTAGGAGACAGCGAGGACGCAGCTGTTGTGTGTGTGTGAGCAACCGGTCAAGGTGTGTATGCTTTGAGGGGGCGGAGCTTCCTTTTGTGGGTGTCACACTTTTCCCAATAAAGACCTTAGGGCAGGCATGTCAAACTCAGTTTGGCTCTGGGGCCGGATCCAGACTTTCTGTTCACAGGTGGGCCGGATCAGTAAAAGAATGTCAACTCCAACTATTTAGCTTTGTTTTTCAGTACTATGCTTTATCATTCAGCCTACATTTGTAGCCTACCCTACATATTATAATCACGGATGACAAGGGATCTTTTCTAAGCACAACACATTTATTGACAAACAATGGAGAAAAAAATGATTTTCATGTTTGGCATTGAATGTGTTAACAACTGGTTTATTTTAACAGTTGAGTGAATGCAGTTTTACACCTGAACCAACTAACACTAAACAAACTCAAGTGGGAGCTATGAAAAAAAATGTTTTGCCTTAATTGTCATACTGCTTTGAAATAATAATAAATAAAAATATATAATAATAAATAAAAATACAAAATAAAAGTTTTAGCAGTGCATGGGCAATAAGATTAGACTACATCAGCTCAAACTACTAGGCTGGGCTTACTGAAGCTGAGAATATACTGCACAATATTAATTGTCTTTAATATGAAACCAGATTAATCTTATTTTTAATGATCTGTATTCATGAGTGCAAACAAATGTCGTGTCATCACACTTTTTTCTCTCTCTCACTGCACTCCTGCAGTCTACTTGCTGCTGCTGGCTCCTGAAACTTGGCATCTTTTTGCCTTTACAAGTGCGTCGATATCAGGTGTCAAATCCTGAGTAGCAGCACATTTAACAATGTCATTCAAGTGTTCATTTGTTAACCTTGAGCGCTACTTTGTTTTATTATTGTTCATCACGGAGAACACCTGTTCACAAAGATAAGTAGTCCCAAACATGGAGAGAACCTTTGCAGCCATGGCTGTTAATTTGGGGTAACCTGGCACAAGATACTGATAAAACGTATCCAATCCCACGGACCCAAATTTATCCTTCATAGCGGAATTGCACTGCAAGTCAATAAGCTCGAGCTGAATGTCAGCTGGCACATCAGAAGGCTTCACTGTAAATGGCGAGCGAAAAAAGCCGAATTTGTTCTCAAGTTCACTGAAAACCTGAAACCTCCGCTCAAAATCTCGCAGCAAATCTGTTATGTTGTCTTTATATTTATCCAAATCGGGACGATCCAGTGCCTTCGGACGCACAGCTGTGAGACATGAGAAGTGCGTGGTGTCACCGCTGGATAGCTGCGTCTCCCACAGTGACAGTTTCATCTTGAACGCACTTATGCTGTCGTAATATTGAGTGACAACTCAGTTACGGCCCTGCAATGTAGTGTTAAGTGTATTCAAGTGTTGCGTAATATCAACCATGAAGGCAAGATCCTGCACCCATTCCTTGCATTGAAGTTCCTTTACTGGGCGTCCCTTCTTCTCCATGAACTGTCCAATTTCGCCTCGTAGCTCAAAGAAGCGCCATTTTGGGAAGGGTGTGTTGACCGATAACTTGTTTAGTAGTAGTGGTGAATGGTGAAGCAAGCTTGCCGGTTTATTTCTAGTTGGACACATCACGTTGCGAATGTTTATTTCCTGGTACTAACTCGTGTCAGTGCCGCATGCTGGACGTGAGCTCTTTTACACATTTACTGCCCTCTAGCGGCCGGAGGGAGCATTTGGTTCGTATTTATTTAAAAAAAATCATAACTTTTGATAGAAATGAGCTAGTGACTCGCTTTTTTTTTTGACGGGCCGTATGTTTGACATGCCTGCCTTAGGGTGAAGCCGGTGTTTCACATCTTGCTGTCAGCCGAGTGAGCAGCACATAGATACAAATGAACGGAGCAGGGAAAAGATGAACCTGACCAAGACGGAAGCAAATGTCACAAACCTCGGTGCAGCAGACACCAGCACCAACACCTGGACCGTAGGTCCTGTAGAATCGGTAACCAGCCTCACCGCCAAATCCATTTGCACTGATCTATCAACAGGCACAGCAAACCGTGTTTGCACCGTGTTAATAATGTCTAGGTTCCGGCAAAACATCAGAAGAGACTCACTTTGCCTGTGAGGAGAGAGAGATATTGTGTTTGCAACTCAAGGCTAGCTACACGCCTAACAGTATTGAAAATTCACACATGCTATCAGAATTTACACATACAAAGAGGGGGCGCAGGGCCGATAGACAGCCCCCACCCGGAGGTAGGAGTGAATTCTCATGAGAGACTAGAGCCAAGAAGAAGTCAAGGGGAGGGATATGGACCTGTGATGAGAGCTGTGTATTAAAGATTGAACCTTATTTTGGGGAATCAGTGTGTTTTTGGGTCTCGACTTGCATGTTGAGGAGAGCTCCCTGTGTGATTACAATCGCTGGTGAGCGTTAGTACTTTGCTTTTGATCAGTGAATAAACGTCTCCCTAAAGGAGAGAACTACAGCAGACTGTGGAACGAAGCAAGGGTCTGGTAGGGCAGGATGGATGATGACATCACACCTCTGCATGACACCATCCAGCAGTAGAGACTCTGGTTCAAAGTCCTGCATCCCTACCCGACACCAGGGGGCCAAGACATTGTGCCCTTAACTACAACCTGATACAAGAAGTGATCTGAGATCCTGGGGAAGGCCTGCAACACGAGAGAGGTTCATGAAAACCCAACTGTGGAGGCTCGGAGATCTATGCAGAGAAGCAAGGAGCAGCAGCAGCTGGTGATTGGACACCAGAGTTGCAGGTTGTCTGCACTCGGTGACGCCTCAGCTCCACATCAGTGTTGCTCCAGAGTGGAGGCACAGAGAAGAAGGAGGGTGAAAGCAGGGGATGAGGCTACGGACTGGGTGCACACATACAATAAACACTTGCATAACTCCACATCTGAGAACATGTACAGAACTGCACAAACATCGGAGGTCCAGTTAGTCCCAGAGAGACATGCTGACACATGTTGAGACTAGAGATGGGAAAACGATACCAAAGCGCCGAAGCTTGTGTCAGTCTAATGAATCGGCGTGTGTCGGCGCAAAGTGTCGGAGCTTGTATCAAATGACAATTGTCACGTGACCGGTGCTTCGAAGCGTTTCATTGGCTTAACAGCTTGAAGCTTTTGGCGCCTAACTCTGCTACATAAGAACCACAGTGTCAATCATCAATGTGGGGTTTGTGAGAGGAGATAGCGAGAATTTTGAGATAGTGATATTTGTGAGTTTTGAGATTGTGAGAATTTATCCGCACCTGTTGAAATTGTCATCCAGATATCTATGTATACCCGTATCATCTGTTTCATGTGAACACATTTTTTCAAAGGCTGGGGAAATTGTGAGCCAGAAAAGGACGCGCCTGAAGCCCAGCACAGTGGAGAAAATATTATTTCTAAATAAAAATCTATGAAAAATACAATGTTGCACAAATCACTGCCCATTTTCATAAGGGCGTTGCCGGCCACTTCTCTTGAATCTTACCTCACTAATATAAACTATAAAGGACAAATACTATTTATAAATCTGTTGGCATAACAATTTAGAGCCCTGATAATATATATAAAATGTACTACATAGTACATGTTGGTTCATGGTCTAGTGGGTTATGCACATGTCAAATATTATTTTCCGTCCGGTGTCGAGAGGATCGAATCCCATCATGAACACGTCGTTAAATATTATTAACCAGCATTTAGTTTTATTGCAATATAAAAAAAACAACAGAAGCAACATGGATAATGGTTGTATATAACATAAAAACCGTGAATGAACACGCAGCTTGAATTGACTTTTACTGCAGAAATGTGAGATCGAAACATTGAGGTGTTGTTGCTTCGGTCACACTGTTAAACGGCTGCTTTAATTCCAGTCTGCCACCAGATGTCGCTGTTCTTCTTCAAAGTGAAGCCCCGAAGCTTCGAATCCTTTTCGGTACAAATAGGAAGAAAGCCTCAACGCTTCACAAGGCCTCATCCGCCCATCCCTACCAAATGCCGACATAACTTAATAACTGTAACGCCCCGTTTCTGTTTCTCCTGTGTTCAGTGTCTCCTGTCTCCTCTGCGTCTTAATTGTTTAATTCCCAGCACCTGCCCTCAGCCACTCTTGTCTCGTTACTGTCTGATGTCGTACACCTGTGTGTTTCACCTCCTATATATTGTGTCAGTCTTTCCCTTGTCTTCTGTCGGATTGTTGTCTATAGTCGTCTCTAGACCTGTGTGCTTCTCCCGTCATCCTGTCCTGTTCCTGGTTCTACCCGCCCGCCTGCCTGCCTGGAACCTGGTTTTCTGCCTGCCCCTTTTGGACCTTGTTTTTGTGAACCGTTTTTTACTCATTAAAGAGTGCTTTTTGTAATTGCATATTGCGTCCCAGCCTGTCTCTCTGCGTCTGAGCCTCACCCCATCACCAAGACGTGTCAATAACAAGAGGAGAAAAA